>CM046881.1:275849019-276449019 GCA_025667525.1 Glebionis coronaria
AGAACGGGAGAAAGCCCACTCACCAACCAAAGGAAACACCTATAAATAGGCCATCCCACACACATCTTTGGAGCTAGCTAGTTTTTCTTTCTTCCTCCTTTTCTTTCTCCTGGTTCGTTTAACACCATCACCACTAGGGTGATTGGTGATTTTTATTTTTAGTTCTTCAATCTTGTAATTTTAATTCTTGTTTCATCTTGTCAAAACATTAATCATCCAATTCAAAGTTCTTGTTTAATCTTTCATTTCATCTTGTTCATCTCCATTTTTTATCTTCAAGTTCTTAAGTTTTATTTTTCTTGATTTGATCTTCAAAAGTTGTTTGGATTTGTGTTTTTGTTAGTGGGATTTGTTACTTGTATTGTCTAAATGATTTGTGTTTAACTTGGTAAAATCTTTTTAAGTGTTTGATTTGATTTTGATTAATTTTGTGTTCCGTGTTCTTCGCTTTTACTGCTACTGTATCTGTTCCCAGAAGTTCCGAACCAAACAAAAAAGTTCCGAATGAGTCCTTCATTCGGAAAATTCCGAACCAAGCTCTAAGTTCCGAATCAACAGGAAAACTTCCGAATCAAGCTTTCATCCGGAAAGTTCCGGATCAGTCATAAAGTTCCGAACCAAGCCCTTCATTCGGAAGTTTAGAACTTCCGAACCAGTAACTTCCGGACGAAGCAAAAGTTCCGAATCAACCTTTTCATTCGGAAAGTTCCGAATCAAGCTGAAGGTTCCGAATCAAGAGAAACTTCCGATCCAGCAAGTTCCGAATGAGTGAATAGTGTTTTCCGAATCAGATAGTTCCGAATCAAGGTCTAAACTTCCGAATCAGTTAATTTTGAGTTTAGTTACTGTTTTACTGTTGATTATTTACTATCTCTTTACTCATTTTTCACAATTTACATCTTAACTTTAATTTTAATTTGAACTTTAAATTTTAATTTGAACTTTAAATTTGCAACCAAGTTTTTGTTAATCTTAATTAGAGTAATTGCCTTTGATTTAAAACCTTCATTTCCACTTTTTAGAATAGAAAACCAAACCCCCTTTATTTAGTAACCAAGAACAATCATTCCACTTAAGGCCTAGATCAATTCGAGAGGATATCGAGACATAAAATCTGAACCATACAAAATCAAAATATCAAATGGCGCCGCTGCCGGCTCTTCTCGTTAAGATCAAAAGTTTTTTGTGAGAAATTGGATTTTGGGATCCGTTCCCCGTGAACGTTACTTTTTCAAGAAAATCTTCAAAAACAACTAAAAAATATAAAATTTTCAAAAATCCTAAAAAGTAAAAAAAAAACAATAAAAACCAAAAATATTTGTGCTTTGCTTTTCTTTGTTCGTTCTTTTACAGGTGTATGCGCACTCGATCCACGTCTTATCAAGAGCCCGAGCCTCTCGATAACTTAGACATGGCTGGTGTACAAAACAACAATAACATACCACCTCCGAACAACAATAATAACAACAACAACCCGCCTTTCAACAACATGAATAACAACAACAATGAGCACCTTCCGGATAATCGCCCAATGATTGAATTGCTGCAAGCTCATGTCGATGGCAACATGGATCCAATTGTTATTCTTCCAATTGCCGCCAACAATTTCGAGCTCAAGTCAGGCTTTATCTAGATGGTCTCAGCTCAACCATTCTTTGGACGAACCATTGATGACCCACACGATCACATCAAGAGATTTCTACAACTCACGAACACGGTCAAGTTCAATGGCGTTCCACAAGAAGTGATAAGGTTACAACTTTTTCCCTTTTCTTTAGAGGGACAAGCCCGGCATTGGCTTGCTAAGGAACCGCCACAGAGTATTCTCTCGTGGACGGATTTGGAAACAAAGTTTATCAACTACTTTTTTCCACCCTCTCGTACTACCGCTTTGCGGAATGAGATTATAACCTTTGAACAAAAGTACGACGAGTCATTCAGTGAATCTTGGGATCGCTTTAAAGATCTTTTAAGAAAATGCCCACAACATGGTTTTACCAAAGTTCATCAAATAAATACTTTTTACAATGGTTTAAGCATAAATGACCAAGATTCACTGAATAGTGCTTCGGGGGGTAATCTCTTGGCTAAGACTTCCAATGCTGCTTGGGATATCATTGAGAACAAGTCTCGTGTGCAAACCAAGAGCATTAGGACCAATGTTGCTAGTGCTAGCACTAATGACAGCGACAAGCGATTAGACAAAATTACCACGCTTCTTGAATCGCTTGTCACCCACACCGTCAGCAACAACAACAGCAACAACGCCAAAAATGCACAAGTGAACGCTGTCAGCCAACCTTGTGAGATATGCGGTGGTCCCCATTCTTACACAACTTGTACCGCCACCCAAGATTACCCTGCTGAGAATGTGAATGCGGCATATGGCACCTACCAACAACCTGCTTATCAAGCTAGACCTCAAGGTGACCGTAACTTGCTTAGCTACCGCAGCAACAACTATCTTTCCCCACCTGGCTTTCCTCCAACCAACCCAAACCAACAACAAAACCTTAACCGCCCTGCTCAACAACAACAACAACCTCGCCAACCATATATCCCACCTCACAAGCAGCAACAACCACCTCAACGCAACAATCAAATATACCAACAACCTGCTTACCAACCACCTGCATACAATGCTCCTTCAAACCAAACCAACACTGCACTACACCAAGAGGTCGCCACCTATATGAGGACCAATGATGTGATAGTGGGAAATCTCCAAGAGGAAGTGCGCAATTTGAAGGCAGACTTGGTCAAGCAAGGAAATGATTTGAGAGCTGATATGAGAAACACGTTGGATAGCCAGACTAATGATCTGAGGAACATGATGGCTAGTTTTTTCCAAAGTAGTCAACCCTCTTCTTCGGGTACTCTTCCGAGTAACACCGTTGCGAACCCAAGAGGGGAGATGAAAGCAATCACTACTCGAAGTGGTAAAGGTACCAAGGAACTCGAGCTTCCTATACCTCCACCGGTGGTTTTGACTAAGGAGAACGAGTCGCCTGCTCCTATTCCTCCTCCTTCCCCAATTTCTCCACCTCTTCTTTCTACCCCTCCTCCACCCGTGCTTGTGAGTGATCCTATTCCCCTAAAGCCTTCCTCTTCTTCCAATATACCTTATCCTTCTAGGTTGAGGAAAGAGAAGCAAAAGAGCAAGGATGATATTCAGGTTTCGAATTTCCTTAAAATGTTCAAGAAACTGAATTTCAATATCTCCTTCGCTGAGGCTCTCGCTCACATGCCCAAGTATGCCAAAATGTTTAAAGATCTTCTGAGCGACAAGGAAAAGCTCCTCGATCTCGCCAACACCCAACTTAATGAGAACTGCTCTGCAGTGCTCTTAAGGAAATTACCAATCAAGCTTGGTGATCCGGGTCGTTTTCTTATCCCTTGCAATTTCCCGGGAGTAGAGAATTGCATGGCCCTAGCCGATCTAGGTGCCAGTATTAATCTCATGCCTCTAAGTGTTTGGAAGCAATTATCTCTCCCAGAGCTAGTCCCCACCAAAATGACTTTGGAATTGGCCAACCGTACGATTGCTTATCCAGTGGGGATAGCCGAAGATGTCATTGTAGGAGTCGACAAATTCACCTTCCCTGCCGATTTTGTTGTCGTCGACTACGAGATGGACCCACGAGTGCCACTCATTGTTGGTCGTCCATTCTTGAGGACCGGTCGCACTCTCATTGATGTTGAAGCCGGTGAGCTTATCATGAGAGTGGGTGACGATAAAGTAGTCTTCAACATGGGAAAGTTATCTAAACAACCTTCTTCTTACGAGAATGTTAATTGTATTGACGTTCTTGATGAAGCTTGTGAAGAACACTTCAAGGATGCTTGTAAAAACATTCCTACTTCTCTTCCCAATGTTGAGACCGTTTCCTCTATCGACTCATCACTATCTCTATTTGGAGAGAGTGATTTCCTTTGGAAAGATTTGGAAGCCAGCCTAGGAGATGTGAAGCAAGACAATGACGATTCTACTGCCACTTGGGATGAAGACCTCAGTTTCATTGCAAACCTCCTCAAAGAAGACAACCCTTCCCCTCCATCTCCCACTATCATTGCTATCGAGACTCCGACTTCGAATACGCCTCCCGTCGACAATCCTCCGGATTTGGAACTTAAGGAGTTGCCACCCCATCTTGAGTATGCATTCCTCGAAGAAGAGAAGAAGTCGCCAGTCATCATTGCTAAGGATTTGAAGGATGAAGAGAAAGCCCGACTTGTCGCTGTGTTGAAAGATCACAAGAAGGCTATTGCTTGGAAGATTTCGGACATTCGTGGAATTGATCCTCACTTCTGCACGCACAAAATTCTCATGGAGGACGACTATAAGCCCACTATTCAAAGCCAACGAAGGGTGAATCCAAAAATCCATGAAGTCATCAAAACAGAGGTTATCAAACTTCTTGATGCGGGTATGATTTACCCTATTTCGGATTCACCGTGGGTTAGTCCAATCCATTGTGTGCCCAAGAAGGGCGGAATAACCGTTGTTCCCAATGAACACAACGAGTTGATTCCGACTCGTCTCGTTACTGGGTGGAGAGTTTGTATAGACTATCGCAAACTCAATGATGCCACGAGAAAGGATCATTTCCCTCTACCTTTCATGGACCAAATGCTTGAACGCTTAGCCGGTAATGAATATTACTGCTTTTTGGATGGTTTCTCGGGTTATTTTCAAATACCCATCGATCCCCAAGATCAAGAGAAGACTACATTCACTTGTCCCTACGGCACTTTCGCTTACAAAAGAATGCCTTTTGGCTTATGTAATGCGCCCGGGACTTTCCAAAGGTGCATGTTAGCTATCTTCCATGACATGGTTGAACAAACCATGGAAGTCTTCATGGATGATTTCTCGGTCTTCGGGGATTCCTTCTCTGCTTGCCTTGCCAATTTAGAACGTATGCTAAAGCGGTGCGAAGACACTCGCCTTGTTCTAAATTGGGAAAAATGCCATTTTATGGTAAAAGAAGGCGTCGTGCTTGGACATAAGATTTCGAAAGCCGGTCTTGAAGTAGACCGTGCTAAAGTTGATGTTATAGCAAAGTTGCCTCCACCTTCCACTGTGAAGGGTGTGAGAAGTTTCTTGGGTCATGCGGGCTTTTACCGTCGATTCATCAAAGATTTTTCACAAATCGCTCGCCCGATGACCCACCTCTTAGAGAAAGATACTCCTTTTATCTTCTCCAAAGAGTGCCTTGAAGCCTTCAACTCGCTTAAGGATAAGCTCACTAAGGCACCCGTCTTGGTTACCCCTAATTGGGAGCTTCCTTTTGAGTTGATGTGCGATGCTAGTGATTTTGCTATTGGAGCGGTTCTTGGACAAAGAGTGAACAAACACTTCCAACCGATCCATTACGCTAGCAAGACAATGACTGGGGCACAATTGCATTATACGACAACCGAAAAAGAGCTTTTAGCTGTTGTCTATGCTTTTGAGAAATTCCGCCCCTATCTTGTCCTTTCTACCACCATTGTGTACACCGATCATTCCGCGTTGAAGTACTTGTTGACAAAGCAAGATTCCAAACCAAGACTTCTTCGCTGGGTTTTGCTGCTCCAGGAATTTAAAATCGACATCCGCGATAAAAAAGGAGCAGAAAACTTAGCCGCGGACCATCTTAGTAGACTTGAGGATCCATACCAAGGGGATCATCCGACCAAAGAAATCAATGATTCTTTTCCCTTGGAGACCTTAATGTCTATAAACTCGAAGCCGAATGAAACCCCGTGGTTTGCGGACTTTGCAAACTACTTGGCGGGTGGAATTCTCAAGGAAGGGTTGACGTCCCAGCAAAAGAAGAAGTTCTTTACCGACATCAAGACTTACTTTTGGGACGACCCTTACCTATTCAAACAATGTGCTGATTTGATAATTCGCCGATGTGTTGATGGACCGGCAGCGTCGGACATCCTTGATGCTTGCCACAAAGGACCCACCGGTGGTCACTTTGGTCCCAACTACACCGCTAAAAAAGTGTTTGATTCGGGATTTTATTGGCCCTCCATATATCGTGATGCTCACAATATGGTTAAGCGATGTGATGTTTGCCAAAAGCAAGGCAAAATCACACATAAAGACGAGATGCCTCAGAATTTCATTCAAGAGTGTGAAATTTTTGATGTTTGGGGTATCGACTTTATGGGGCCATTCCCTTCGTCTAAAGGAAACAAATACATCCTTGTAGCCGTCGACTACGTTTCAAAGTGGGTTGAAGCCAAAGCTTTGCCTACTAATGACGCAAGGGTGGTTTGTAACTTTTTGAAAGCTCTATTCGCTCGCTTCGGTGTGCCTCGTGCCATTATTAGTGATCGTGGGACTCATTTCTGCAATGACCAATTTGCTCGAGTCATGGCTAAGTACGATGTAAACCATCGTCTTTCCACAGCCTATCACCCACAAACTAATGGCCAGGCTGAAATATCCAACCGAGGGCTGAAGCGAATTCTTGAAAGGACCGTGGGAGAGCATCGTGCCTCATGGGCTGATAAATTAGATGATGCTTTGTGGGCTTTCCGTACTGCTTACAAGACCCCGATCGGCTGTACGCCCTATCGTCTTGTGTACGGGAAAGCGTGCCACCTCCCCATTGAGTTGGAGCACAAGGCTTATTGGGCCTTGAAGTGGGCTAATTTTGATATAAACAAAGCCGGTGACCTACGCAAGATCCAACTCAATGAGCTGAATGAACTCCGTAATGAGGCTTATGAAAATTCTTTGATCTATAAGGAAAGAACTAAGCTCATTCACGACTCAAAGATTAAAAACCGAGAGTTCCATGTTGGAGACAAAGTCTTACTTTTTAACTCTCGGTTGAAAATCTTTTCGGGCAAGCTCAAATCTCGTTGGTCCGGCCCATTCACCATCGCCCAAATTTTTCCATATGGTACTCTCGAGCTTGCTCAACCTAATGGACCAAATTTTAAGGTGAATGGCCAACGAGTAAAGTTGTACTTTGGTGAGGACACCTCTAAGGAGGTGATTCCATCCCTCACTACGTTCCCCATGAACTAAATTTGGGTCGAGTCAGGCTCGTGACTCGGTTATAAAAAACAAGCGCTCCTCGGGAGGCAGCCCGAGTATCTATCCTTGTATGTTTTAATCCCCTAAGTGTAAGGGGGGACTTCTATATGTGTTTGCCTTTTTGTGGTGATGTGATTACAGGGATAAGTGCACTCTTGGAATCTTTGAAGAACCGTGCTCCCGTGTTTATCCGAAATCCGGTTCTATCTCTCAACTATCGTGATTCAATCTTCTTCATACTCACATTTGAAATTGATCACGTTAGTCGTCTCTTCCTTAACTTGAGTTAACCAACGTGCACAATGTCATAAGTGTAGGGGAGACTTCTCCCACATGCTTAAACATTGAGGACAATGTTTATCTTAAGTGTAGGGGGGACTTCTATCGAAGTTTTAAGTGGACTTTTCCATGAAAATGCCTTCAATTAACCGGAAAATCCTATTTTTCAACATTTTTCAAATTTTTTATTAACTTTGGCCATTTAGTCGTAATTTTTAATTTTTTATCGTTTCTTTCATATGTATATATCCCGCAATAAAGTCAAAAATATTAATAAAGTGGTGTAGCTAGTTTAGAAGTTTTTGACATATTAGGCCCGTTGCGTTTATTTTGACTCAACCCGAATAGACTTATCCAAGTTTATTCTAGCTAGTATCCTTAACCATGTAGACCTTAATTGGTTTATTAGGCTAAGTATCCACGAGTCTCATTACTTGAGATTTTAAATTGTGGAGGACGAGAAATGATAGAGTCAATTATAAGTCGGTATTCTTGCGCAAGCCCACTTGGTGTAATTATTTGCCTATTCTCCCATCACTTGCTAATAATTTATCTGCAATAAGTAAGGTCTTACGATTTGAAAAGTTACTTAGCTTCTAGCCCAAGATCGTTTAAAAGTTGCTCGGTAATGATAAGAGTTCATAGCCAAGGCATAACTTATGAAGCGGGGCGCGAAGATTGGCGAATCCGAAAAGGCCCTAACAAGGCATGAGGATTCAATTTTATTGCTGAAGATCCAAAGTGATGTGAAAAGCATTATTCCTAAAGTCAATATGAAGGATCAAGACTCACGACGAAAAGCAATCAACTCCCATAAAGATCATGGAGAAGTCTATCCGAAAAGACCCTAACAAGGTATGAGGATAAATAGATCCAAGTCCGAAAAGGAGGCGGATCGTTGTATCTCAAAATCCCAATTAGAGATTGAAGAAATAATCATGAAGTCGTGGTCAACAAAGTTGGAGTACCCCTCAAAAGTCTCCAAGTGAAGAAAACTCTATTATGATGAGAAGACCATTATCTCAAGAACGTCTCTCGAAGATATGAAGTATGAAGTACATGCCAAATATCGGCCCGAGAAAGGTCTCAAATCGTGAACCAAGTTATGCCAAGATATGAACTTTTTGATATCCTGAGAAGCAGTTTTAAGAGATTTTGTCCTTTAGCTAACTATTGATCAAATCGTCCTACTTTGCTTTCAGCCCTAATAAACTATCGAAATAAGTCCAAAGATGCATCTTCATGATCATTCTAAGACAAAAATAAAATATAAGAGATACACCTAGGAATAAGGGAGTTTAAGCATTTAATTAAGCCATGTGTGTAAGTGTTTGAATTGCTAACTTATAATAACAATGATCTCGTTTTTAAGCTTAGTTTGGGGAACGTGAAACTTGAGGGTGATAAATCTTCGCAGCACCAAAGCCCTAATGTAAGTCATCGATTTCTCTACAAGTTATTTCCATGTAGCTATTTTCACGTGAAAATGGTTTTCTATCCCTTTGTTATCTTTGAAGTTTTATTTCTTTAATTTTTGTTTAGTAGAATTTTAAATAAGGCCAAGGTTGATTAATTATGAGAAAAGTGTAAGCTTGCTTAATCACTAAGCATTGCATGAGGGCATGGCAATGGTTAAGTGTAGGGGATTTGATAGGTGTGTAAACACCCATCCTTTTACCACTTAATTCGGGCTAAAACGAGACCAAAACACGTATTTAATATCATTTGTTTGGAATTATGCGTGGTTTTTGTGTTTATTGTGTTTTCAGAGCCAACCGGATAAATATTGAAGAAAACATGGGATTGCACGGGTTTTACTGAAGAAAAAGACTCAAGATAAAGTCTATTGTCCAAGAGATGCGAAAGATTTGAAGTCACTGGGCCTATTCGAAGATTTATCGAAGAAAAGGACCAAAGATGGAAGATTTATATAAGTCGAAGAAACTCAAGTCTATCAAAGGAAGAAATTAAAAGACGAGTTGAATTTAATCGACGACAAATCCCGAATCAGAATCGAAAACGGAAACTTTTCTGAAAAGACGAAAAGACACAAAGAACGGGAGAAAGCCCACTCACCAACCAAAGGAAACACCTATAAATAGGCCATCCCACACACATCTTTGGAGCTAGCTAGTTTTTCTTTCTTCCTCCTTTTCTTTCTCCTGGTTCGTTTAACACCATCACCACTAGGGTGATTGGTGATTTTTATTTTTAGTTCTTCAATCTTGTAATTTTAATTCTTGTTTCATCTTGTCAAAACATTAATCATCCAATTCAAAGTTCTTGTTTAATCTTTCATTTCATCTTGTTCATCTCCATTTTTTATCTTCAAGTTCTTAAGTTTTATTTTTCTTGATTTGATCTTCAAAAGTTGTTTGGATTTGTGTTTTTGTTAGTGGGATTTGTTACTTGTATTGTCTAAATGATTTGTGTTTAACTTGGTAAAATCTTTTTAAGTGTTTGATTTGATTTTGATTAATTTTGTGTTCCGTGTTCTTCGCTTTTACTGCTACTGTATCTGTTCCCAGAAGTTCCGAACCAAACAAAAAAGTTCCGAATGAGTCCTTCATTCGGAAAATTCCGAACCAAGCTCTAAGTTCCGAATCAACAGGAAAACTTCCGAATCAAGCTTTCATCCGGAAAGTTCCGGATCAGTCATAAAGTTTCGAACCAAGCCCTTCATTCGGAAGTTTAGAACTTCCGAACCAGTAACTTCCGGACGAAGCAAAAGTTCCGAATCAACCTTTTCATTCGGAAAGTTCCGAATCAAGCTGAAGGTTCCGAATCAAGAGAAACTTCCGATCCAGCAAGTTCCGAATGAGTGAATAGTGTTTTCCGAATCAGATAGTTCCGAATCAAGGTCTAAACTTCCGAATCAGTTAATTTTGAGTTTAGTTACTGTTTTACTGTTGATTATTTACTATCTCTTTACTCATTTTTCACAATTTACATCTTAACTTTAATTTTAATTTGAACTTTAAATTTTAATTTGAACTTTAAATTTGCAACCAAGTTTTTGTTAATCTTAATTAGAGTAATTGCCTTTGATTTAAAACCTTCATTTCCACTTTTTAGAATAGAAAACCAAACCCCCTTTATTTAGTAACCAAGAACAATCATTCCACTTAAGGCCTAGATCAATTCGAGAGGATATCGAGACATAAAATCTGAACCATACAAAATCAAAATATCAGTGTGCATCGACTATCGTAAGTTGAATGACGCCTCTCGTAAAGACCATTTCCCTTGCCCTTCATGGACGAATTGTTGGAGCCTCTTGCGGGAAACGATTTCTATTGCTTTTTAGATAGTTTTTACGGTTACTTCCAAGTCCCCATCGATCCTCGTGATCAAGAAAAAACTACGTTTACGTGCCCATATGGAACGTTTTCCTATCGTAGAATGCCATTCGGACTTTGCAATGCACCAGGAACCTTCCATACGTGCATAATGGTTATTTTTCATTATATGATAAAGAAGACGATGGAAGTCTTTATGGATGATTTTTCCATGTTTGGTTGTTCGTTCACTTCGTGTTTGTCGAATCTTGAGAGAATGTTGAAACGTTGTAAGGAAACCAACCTTGTGCTCAATTGGGAAAAATGTCATTTTATGGTTAAGGAAGGAATCGTCTTAGGGTACAAGGTTTCGAAAGCGGGGATTGAGGTAGACAAAGCTAAGGTAGACGTCATCGCCAAATTACCTCATCCCAAAACCGTCAAGGGAGTTAGGAGTTTCCTAGGCCACACGGGCTTTTATCGTCGATTCATCAAGGATTTTTTAAAGATTTCTCGACCTATTACACATATCCTCGAAAAAGATGCTCCTTTTGTCTTTAACGAAGATTGTGTACGAGCCTTTGAAATCCTTAACAGGAAACTTACCGAAGCTCCCATTCTTGTTGCTCCCAATTGGAACCTCCCCTTTGAGCTCATGTGTGATGCTAGTGACTACGCTATTGAGGGCGTATTGAGGCAACGTCATGAAAAGAACTTCTTGCCTATTCACTATGCTAGCAAGACGATGACCGAGGCTCAACTTAAATACACTACAACGGAAAAGGAATTCCTTACCGTGGTGTATGCTTTTGAGAAATTCCGACCTTACCACGTCTTGACTCGATGCATAGTGTATACGGATCATTTGACTATCAAGTATCTCATGGCTAAACAAGATGTAAAGCCGAGATTACTTCGTTGGATTCTCCTCCTACAAGAATTTGATGTCGAAATCCTTGACAAAAAAGGAGCCGAGAATCTAGCGACCGATCATCTTTCTCGTTTGGAAGATCCTCACCAAAGTGTTTACGAGCCAAAGGAAATCACTGAAACATTTCCTCTCGAGACACTTGGTGTAGTGAATTCTAAGCTTGATTCATCCACCCCATGGTTTGCGGACATCACAAATTACCATGCGGGCAACTTCGTCATTAAGGGTATGACGACTCAACAAAAACGAAAATTCTTTCGTGACGTCAAGTTCTATTTTTGGAACGACCCTTATCTATTTCGGACTTGTGCGGATCAAATCATTTGACGTTGTGTATTTGGCACCGAAGCTTCTAATATCCTTATAGCTTGCCATGAGGGACCCACGGGTGGTCACCACGATGCTAATCTCACGGATAAGAAGGTCTTTGATGCCGGTTTCTTTTGGCCTACTATTTACCGAGATGCACATGCACTTTTGAAGTCATGTGACTCATGCCAACGACAAGGAAAAGCCTCACAAAACGATGAAAAACCACAAAACATCATCTAAGTTTGTGAGATCTTTGACGTTTGGGGAATTGATTTTATGGGGCCGTTCCCATCATCTCGTGGTAATAAGTATATCCTTGTCGCCGTTGACTACCTATCTAAGTGGGTGGAAGCTAAGGCTTTGCCCACGAACGATGCTCGTGTGGTAGTCAAGTTCTTGAAAAGCTTGTTTTCTCGGTTTGGAACCCCTCGTGTGATCATAAGCGATCGTGGAAACCATTTTTGTAATGACCAATTCGAAAGGGTCCTAAGGAAATATGGGGTTACACATCGGCTTTCTACGGCTTACCATCCACAAACGAGTGGGAAAGTCGAGGTTTCAAACCGAGCGTTGAAGAGGATCTTGGAGATATCGATTGGAGAGAACCGACAATCTTGGTCGGATAAGTTGGACGATGCTTTATGGGCCTTTCAGACCGCTCATAAGACGCCCATGGGGTGCACTCCTTATAAGCTCGTGTATGGGAAGAATTGTCACTTGCCAATTGAACTCGAACACAAAGCTTATTGGGCCCTTAAGTATTGTAATGATGATACTGAGACCGCGGGAAAACACCGGAAAATGCAATTAAATGAATTGGTTAAATTGAGAGACATTGCATATGAAAATTCATTGATTTACAAGGAAAAAACTAAAAAGTTTCATGACTCAAAAATTAAAAACCGCGTTTTAACATTGGAGATCAAGTGTTGCTTTTTAACTCACGTTTGATAATATTTTCCGGTAAGTTGAAAACCCATTGGTCCGGTCCATTCACCGTCACCCAAGGTTTTCCATATGGGACCATCGAGCTAGCTCAAAATGATGGCCCCAATTTCAGGGTGAATGAACATAGGTTGAAGCACTACTTTAGCGAGGAAGTTCCATCCATGAACTACCTCGACAAAATCACCTTCCCCGATGATAATAAGTATTGAGGGGATCGAGTCGAGCTCATGACTCGGTAATAGAAAATGAGGTGCCTCGTGGGGGAGTCCCATGCTTATCCGATGTACATATTATCGCTTTCTAATGTAGTAACGTGAGGGGATTTGTGCCCTTCCAACCTTTGTTTCGCGGTAGTTTGTGATACGTGGTTTTTAGATGATCATGATCTTCACGATTGGAGCCTCTCGTGTTCGTTTTATGGGAGCTCTCGATCGTTTGCTTTGAAGAATTTCTCGATATCCATGATATATCCTTATATGTTCTAACCTTAGGTTTATAGCACACTTCATAAACGGCTTTAAATTTAACGGTTACACCCTTTCCATGCTAGATTAAGCATTCGACTACGTCTCTAGTATGGGGGTTTCCAACCCTTAGACTCGAAACATTAAGGACAATGTTTAACTTTAGTATGGGGGGGTGAATAGATACTTACCTTTCCAAAGCTTCACACTTTCCAAAGTTTATCTTTTTGTTTATCGTTTTTGTTGCAAAATAAGGCTAAAAATGGCCAAATTTTAAATTTTTTCTCATGTTTTATAAGTGTTTGAAGACACGAATGTAGATTTTCCGATGTCAAGAATAAGAGTAATTTTTTACTCAACCGTGCGTGTTGAGCACGTAGCTTCGATTCCATAACTTTATATTAGGCTAAGTCTCTTAAATGAGGACGATAAATGATAGAGTTAATTATAAGTTACTATGTTAAACGTAA
The DNA here is from genome assembly GCA_025667525.1 of Glebionis coronaria. Classification (NCBI taxonomy): domain Eukaryota; kingdom Viridiplantae; phylum Streptophyta; class Magnoliopsida; order Asterales; family Asteraceae; genus Glebionis; species Glebionis coronaria. The sequence goes on from CM046881.1 coordinate 275,862,744, forward strand.
AATACTCGTATTCTTTCAAAAACTCATGTGTTCTCGTTGTTTGCTTATTCTCCCTTCGCTTGTATATAAATTTTGCTTAATAAGTATTGGCTTAGCGGTTTAGTCTTGATTATTGGTTTCTAGTCTTTTCTAGTAGCTTCCATGTAATTAAATTGAGAAAACATTAAGGTATCGCCAGCGTCACAGTTTTGAAGTATTGGCAACCCGAATAATCGAAAGCTTCACCTAATAATAAGATTTCAAGTGCTCACCTAAATCAAGCAAACAATTTGAAGCTCACAAGGCCGAAAAATCTATGCGAAATTGAAAGTGAATTATGCCTTAATCTTTGAAGCTTTAAAGATCCAAAATTATCCTTTGGCGTGATACACATCTTTGGCCATAATAAAACCACCGATGAGGAGGATAATAAAAGGCAAGGCAAGACCAAAGTCATAATAAAAGCTTCATGGTGAAGTTGAATAAAAGATGGAGGTAAACCTATGATAATAAGGCCCATCCGGTAGGGGGCGTATAAAAGTCTTGGTAATAAGTCTCATGTTCAAAACCATTATAAATCCGTGTTTATCGATCCTTCTTGTTGACTTAATTTTTTGACATCGTTGTCTATTAGGAGGGGTTATTGATTCGATGGTCTTGGTTACACCGTTATGACTCTATTTTTAGACCTAAATCCCATAAGTAAAAAATGTATCATCGTGAACATTCAAGACAAAAATAAAATATAAGAGATACCACTTAGGAAAATGGGAGGATAAGTACGTGATTACGGCATATGAGTAGTGTTAGCATTACTAACTTATAATGACAATGATCTCGTTGCACGCTTGGCATGGAATTGGGGTGAAAATCGAGGACGACGAAATTATTTCTAACAAAGCATTCACGTGTTCTTGTTCTATGAATCTAAACGTCCCCTTTTGCGATGAAAGTCATACATTATGTCTATAACGCAAGTAGTAGCAATAGTAGTAGTGTAGCAAGTTTATCATTCAATAAAAGTGCATAGAAAAGAATTTAGGAGGTGCTACGATACTTTATTCTAGCATTGCGTGAGGGCACGACAATGGTTTAGTATGGGGGAGTGATGAGACTGCTTTTATACATAGTCTCATCGTCCAAAATAGGCTTAAAATGCATTAAATATCATGAAATATGCCAAATATATGCTTGTGTTTGTTACATGTGTATTTTAGGTACGGATGTTGAGAAAATGACAAAAGATCAAAAGAAACAAGCAAAAATGAACACGGGAAACGAAGCCGCACAATGAACCAAGCCCTAATGGTGATTTCCAAGAATAACCCTTGAAGAATTGAAGATTATACAAGAAGGGTCCTCCAATATTGAAGAATTGACACTTTAAACCCTTGTTAATTCATAATTACAAGTTTGGTCCTTAAAGTTTGTCAAATTTACAAAAAGGGCCCTCCACTTTGAAGAATTGGCAAGAATGGTCCCTAAAAAATGAAGACTTGTCAATAATAGTCCTCCAAGAAGTCAACAAACAAGTCAACACCTTGAAGAATGAAGAAAATTCCAAAAAAACCCTTCAAGTATCAAGAATTGGCAAGAAATACCCCTAAAATTACTTTTGGAAACTTTTTGGGGCCAAAATGTGAAAACCAAAACTTGGTTTATAAAGGAATTCGGATTGTGTGCTTTTTAAACAAGAATGAAAGGAGTTTGAAAATAGAGGGGTTTAATTTGGGCAGACAACAAAGATACCTAGACCAACCATGAGCCAACACGTGTCCCACTAACCTATTTCAGCCAATCACCACTCAACCTTTTGCCACCTCACATCCCACTCACTCGAAACCGTTTAGACTTAATATTAATTAAGTTAAATACGCAACAAACATGTTTTAAACTAAAACAAAGATCAAAAACATGTTCTTGTAGTTCATAATCCGAATTGGGGATGTTTTATTTGCTATGAATTAAAGGTTAATCTTCTCCAGATTTATGATTAACCTCAAAATAAACACATCCCAATCCTTAAACCCCATGCCACATCATCCCACAACTCACATGATACTCACCTTGTACACACTTTTGGGGAAACTGCCAAAATATGCCAGCCATCCAACGAATTGCATCCAGCTTTGTTCCTAAGCTTCATTGTGAGCCCTTGATCACATTCCAAATGCTATACACTCCACAAACTGCCAAGAAAAGTTCACAAGAGTTCAAGTTTTTCAAATTCAATAAGGGGCATTTCAGGAACTTCAAGACCTATGGTTTACGTCTAACACCCCCAATTTACATTGCGCAGCGGAAATACACAATTGGGTGCTAGACACAAGCATCATCACACAAGGTATATTGAACGACTTAAAAGAGAGACGTTTACACATAAAATATAAAAAAGATTTTCATAAAAGGTCTAAAACATAGATTTCATCCCATAAGTGTACTGACACGACACCAGAGTAAACCGTTTAGTCCCCATGGATCTCGACCAACAACCAAGAATTTTAGTACAATACATCAACATAAAGTAAATTGTTCAACATTAAAAGGTAGAAACAGTTTTTAGACCAACATTCTTCCAAAAGCCAAGCCACAACCTCCACAGCAAAGATCCATGCTCCATCACTTCCTATTACCTGAAATACATGCATAAAACGAGTCAACAATAATGTTGAGCGAGTCTATAGGTTTATCAAATCACATTTGAACACAAGAAGAAAATCAATCATAATCATTTATAGAATTATCGTACACACAATCTATATTCAAGGCAGTAATAATAATGATATTATTAAACAAACATTGTATTTAAGCTCATGACACCGACCCCTTAACCAAATAGTCACCCACGCCAAATGCCGGCATGACTAGAATAAAACCATTGCCCCTCTAGGGTATCAGTTGCTAGAATACCACAATCTTATTCACGTAAAATTATCCTTCCCAGCGGGTTACTCAACGTAATGCCCTGGTCTCGGATAGGGTGGTCAACCCAATAGTACTATCATTAGAATAAGCGGCTATTCCCGACTCACAACATCAAGTCAGAAGATAGTTAACGGCTCATGAATTTAGGGTCTTTAGCAACAAGTTACTCAATACAATGAAATCAACTTTAGGCAACATTCGGGTCCAACAATTACTCATGACTTGTGTTCATTTATTTTCAAATAGCATGTATCCCCCTCGCGGGTATTAAAATCATTAAAACAAGTAGAAAGCGAGGCTATAGACTCACCTTAGTATAAGAGATCTAGCGAGATGATCGTCGATGATAATGGATGCCTTTCAAACACGAGAACCGCTACCTATCAAATAAGGCGCGTTCATTAATAATGACTCGAGAAATAAATCATACATAACAACATCAAAATCAAACTCATAAAGTCACGATAAACTCGAGAGAAAACGATATAAATAACTTCATTATACTTTACTACACACTTACTTTACCATTTTACACTTTTAACAAAGTCCGTCGGTACATACTACATGTACTAGCTTATTTACCCCTTTTAAACTCGTCAACCGTTTATGAAATGACTCGATAAGCTAACTTACTATATATAGAAAGTCCTCCTACAAGTTTATCAAATGAAATTATTTTTAAAGTCCTATTTTCGACTCATTTTCAAACTACAAAATCCGGACAGATTTACATTAATTTTTCATACAACCGTTTTAACTTATTTAAACGACTCCGTTTACAAAACCGACACTCGGGTTTTAAAGTAAACTCAACCTAATAAGTAAACACCTCATTATCAGTAGGTTACATATTTTAAAACTTCCATTTAGAGTCCCCCGATATTCGATCCAAATATTGACAACAACTATATGTAGTGCCGATACTCGTCTCCCGGTACACGATCATTCAAAACATCATAACTTCACGCTCGTTTGGAGCTAGAAGCTCTACCTTACATTAAATCAAAGCTAATAAAACTATCTACAACCCTAGGATATAAGTTAAGCCATTTTCAAAACATAAAAATTCGGATTTTACATGAAAACACTTAGGCTTATATACTTAGCTTATTTAACCAGCTTATTTCTAATTATAGAAACTTTCTATTTTTAGAAACTTAATTAAATAAGGCAGCTAATCTATTTATGGAAACCTTCTATTTTTAGAAACTTAATTATTTTAGGCAGCTAATCTATTTATGGAAACTTATTTAATTAAGGCAGTTGATCTATTTATGGAAACTTTCTATTTTTAGAAACTTATCTATTTTAAGCAGTAATTCTATTTTTAGAAACTTTCTATTTTTGGAAACTTTCTATTTTTGGAAACTTTCTATTTTTGGAAACTTTCTATTTTAGGAAACCTGCTATTTTTGGAAAGTTACTTATTATTACACAGTAAGTATTATAATACATGAAATACCAGAAATACTTAATCAGATTAAACAGAATATAAGATAAACACGGTTTAAGGCTTAAAAACAGTAAAACATGGTAAGAACATATAAAATAAGCTAAGACATGACATAAAACCAGCTACGTATTTAGTAAGCATATACTTATTCATGTATGTATTTATGTAGCACTAGTGATTCGGAAGTAGGATTCCTCTCAGTTCGTCTTCTTCGTTCACTGGACATAAGGTACGGATTCCCGTCCTATCAGTATGGACATTCTTTCCTTATTAGGATTCCCCGTATGCAGCCAACTTTTTTCCCGTAGTATAAGTTACGTGTTTGATTGCTTATGTTTAATTAAGATTACCTATAGCCATATACATGCATGACCAGTTTCACCTAGTTATGGAGGTACCATAACCATAACATTAGAGGCACTGATGTTATGACTTCACCACGACGGAGTGATTTCTCGTGGCGTCCCTTCAGCTTTTGGCCATTTATATTATATTTATCATGTGGGGCGTATGGGTGCATCCTAGTTACATGTTTTTAGTCAGGATTTCATGGTGAATGTGGTGTGTGCCTTGCATCCTTCACAAGGAGCTGATCCCTCCTACCCAAAAACCAGTATATTAAATTAGAGGCAGCCCCTCTAATTTGCATGATGAGGTCACCCCTCCAAGTATTCATGCACGGTAGATTTTCATGACCTATATTGGCTAATGGTAAAATATGACAAACAGTTTTTATAAGATAAACATAAGACTTTCAAACTATAAACCAGATTTATCAAGACTTAACCAGGTTACTCGGGACTTAGTTTTCTTCCGCTGTTATATGTTATATGCCTATCCTATTCATGCTTTATTGTACATCCGTGCACTGAGCGTATTTGCTCAGCCGTTTTCCTTTTCTATGTTCCCAAAACGGCAGGTACTCAGGGACGCTCGTAGACACTAAGAGTACGTGCATATAGACTGGAAGCTGTCTAGCCTTCTTTACTTTATGCATTTCCTTTCTTATGATACATTTGCTATGGACATTGTTTAGTCCTTTCCTTTACTATACTATGTTTGTGTGTGATGAGCTTTACTTTTGGACTACCGATGTTTGATTCCGGTATTTTCCTTTTTATGCTCAAGTAATGTTTAGATATTTTTCCTTGTATGCTCTGATGGCACGCCATAATTTCATGTGACATTTCCATTATCAAAATGGGGTGTTACAATTATGGTATTAGAGCCAAGGCTTCGACCTGTAGGCTCTCAAATATGACCTGTGATTAGTGGGTAGTCACTACGGTCTTCCTAGAACTGACAGTTGTTTTCATGCATTCATCATTTTTAAGCATACATATACATGTCATTGTCGCAGATTTTTGACTAAGTAATGGTTGGTACATGACTGGCCCTATTTAGTCGCATGTGTTTTATCGAAAATTTTAGATTTGGGACCGACCCATAGGGTCCCCTCACTATGTCTTTTGTTTTGGGTGAACTGACCAGAGGCGTTCACTCTCGAGCATACAAAAGTTTTCATAAAACTGCATCATGCATTCTTACACAAAATTTTCTTGCATAAAACTTTTCTCGTGAAATTTTGGTATAAATTTTTTTCATGTATATATATATTTTATGTTTTGATCTGTTTAATCATATGTTTTATGTTATACTGTCAGATGGTTCTCACACGCGAACAGGAGCAACTCAATGCTGCAATTCAGGCTGCCATGCAAGCTTTACTTCCTCAACTGAGGAATGACATCAGGGCTGAAGTTCAAGCTGCCAACAATCAACAGCATAATCAGGCACCTCCGCCTCCTCCTCCAGTGACATTAGTAGTATGGCTGGAGAGATTCAACAAGCTCCGCCCTCGAGCTTTTGAGAAGACAGAAAGCCCCAGCGATGCTGAAAGCTGGTTGGCACACATCGAGAAGATTTTCAACGCTATGTGCTGTGACCCCGCATACAAGGCGAGGTTGGCATGTTATCGGTTCGAAGGCGATGTACTCAACTGGTGGTTAGCATTGATGCAGTCTGAAGGTGGTGACGAGTGGGTTGCTGGTTTGACTTGGGCTCAGTTCAAGGACAGGGTGATGGAGCAGTTCTTTCCCAAGGCTGAGCAAGACAAGCTCAAGAGGGAGTACCATGGGATCTGACAGAGACCTGGGGAGAATAGCAACGAGTTTATGCAGCGCTTTCTTCGCTTAGCTGGTTTCCTTGGTGCGGCAGCAGGTACTCCTGAAGAGCAGGCACATCACTTTAGATGGGCTCTTCGCACATCGGTCACAAACAATCTGGTGTGTGCTACGTTCAACACTGTAGCACAAGTGGCCGATGTAGCACGAAAACTGGAGATGCTGCAGGAGAGAGATGAGTTCGGGGAAGCTGAAAGACCCGACAAGAGGTAAAACTTCGTATTCAAGCGGTGACCAATCCGTATACTTTTCATATGACAAATATTCATCTCTTAAATGTATCTTCCAGGCAGAAAACTAGGGACCGGTCTCAGCCGGCTACTCAGCAGCAGCCTCATCAGCCCAAGGGAAACGGTCAGACTAACGACCGTTCTGCTACGGATAGGCGTGGCGGTAATGACAATTACCGTAACAACGCTGGGCACTCCAACAGCAGCAGGTCCTAATACTTACGTATTTCCTTATGTTTTCATGTTATAACTCATATTCTGACATTTTAGCAAAACTTCTACCAGGAACCATGGAAACGGTAGGGACCAAAACCAGAGAGGTTCGCAGCCTAGCCGTCCAGCTATCACTAGTATTCAATCTTACGATTATCCGATTTGTTCTTTGTACCCAATTACCATGTCTTATGTAAAACGTTTCATCAGGTTCTCAGCCAGCCAGAGCACCTGCTGGAGGATACACTCATCCTCTTTGCTCTACTTGCCATCGTAGGCACCCAGGACCATGTGACCATAATACTGATGCGTGCTTCAAGTGTGGACTTCCTGGCCATATTATGAAGGATTGCCGTAAAGGCGAGATAGAGGGTACATCGGGACATGCTGATACCAAGCCGCCTCCTACTGTCGAGCGTGTCTACACGACATCTCGACACCAGGCCAACAAGTCTACAGGTACCATCACTGGAATCTTGTTTATGTATGGTCAAGCTGCATGTGTTCTTTTCGATACGGGTGCTACTCACTCGGTTATTTCTACTGCTTATGCTAAGAACATTAGGATGCCTCCCTTGCCACTAGAAAATAGGCTTACTATTTCCACGCCTTTAAGGGACTCTGTATTAATCACCCATGTATACAAGAGTCTTCCCCTAGAATTTGATGATAAGGTTCGACCTGTTGACGCACTTCCACTGGACATGAATGACTTCGACATGATTTTGGGCATGGATTGGCTATCCAAGCATCATGCTACCATAGACTGCCATTCATATCGAGTTATCTTCGGTGATGTAAATGCACCAGAGTACATTCATAATGGGTTCATACCCGGACGGTCTGTACAAATCATATCTACCCTGCAAGCGCGTGCACTACTGTCACATGGATGCGAGGGTTATCTAGCTACGGTTCACGACATGGATGCTGAATCCCCATCAATTCAGGATCAACCTATAGTGTCGGAGTTCCAAGATGTTTTTCCAGCAGAACTTCCGGGCATACCACCTGCACGAGAAGTGGAATTCAGTATCGAGCTGGTTCCAGGAGCTGAACCAATCTCTAAGGCTCCTTATCGCATGGCTCCCATAGAGCTGAAGGAGCTGAAGGATCAACTGCAAGAACTTCTTGAACGAGGTTTCATTCGACTGAGCGCATCTCCATGGGGCGCACCGGTCTTGTTTGTTAAGAAGAAGGACAGCAGTATGCGTCTTTGTATAGACTATCGCGAGCTCAACAAGATTACCATTCGAAATAGATATCCACTGCCACGTATTGACGACCTGTTTGACCAACTCCAAGGGGCCAAACACTTCTCCAAGATTGATCTTAGGTCAGGCTATCATCAGCTACGGGTCAAGGAGCAGGACATCGCTAAGACTGCCTTTCGTACCCGTTATGGCCACTACGAGTTTGTAGTTATGCCATTTGGCCTGACAAATGCTCCAGCAGTGTTCATGGATTTGATGAACAGAATCTTCCATGAATTTCTGGACAAGTTCGTCATTGTCTTCATCGATGACATCCTGATTTTCTCAAAGTCCAAGGAGGAACACGAAGACTATCTTCGTACAGTACTACAGATTCTTCGCCAGAAGCAGCTATATGCTAAATTCTCCCAGTGTGAGTTCTGGTTAGACAAGGTGGCATTCTTGGGTCATATTGTATCAGCAGAAGGAATCACTATAGATCCAGCGAAGGTTGAGGCCATTACTAAGTGGCCAAGGCCGACATCAGCGACGGAAGTCCGCAGTTTCTTAGGCTTAGCTGGCTATTACCGTAGGTTCGTGGAGAACTTTTCCCCCTAGCACTACCATTGACCAAACTGATGCGGAAAGGGGAGAAATTCATTTGGACTGAAGATCGAGAGAAGAGCTTTGAAGACCTGAAGTAGAAGCTAGTATCTGCACATATTCTTACTCTACCATCTGGTACGGGTGGATTTCAAATCTACAGCGATGCATCGGGGAAGGGACTTGGTTGTTTTCTCATGCAACATGGTAAAGTGATCGCGTACGCTTCACGTCAGCTTAAGCCTTATGAAGAAAATTACCCCACACACGACCTGGAACTTGCTGCAGTCGTGTTTGCATTAAAGATATGGAGTCACTACTTATATGGATAATCATGTGACATTTTCACGGACCACAAGAGCTTGAAGTATATCTTCACTCAGCGTGAATTGAACATGAGGCAGAGGAGATGGTTGGAGCTGTTGAAGGATTATGACATTAATCTACAGTATCATCCCGGAAAGGCAAATGTAGTAGCAGATGCTCTTAGCAGGAAGTCCGGAATGATCAACGGCATTAAAATCAAAGAGGAAATCATCAGAGACTTGGAGCGACTAGACATCAAGATCATGGTACGTGGACAGCACGGTTACTGGGCTAATCTTAGAGTAGAACCCGAGTTTCTATCTAAGATCAAGGAAGCTCAGAAGGATGATGGAGAAATCTGGGCGATATTACAGAATTTGGAGAAGCAGACAGAATTCAGAGTAGATGCAGATGGTATCGTATGGCAGGGCACGAGACTTTGTGTTCCTGATGACCAAGAACTCCGGGAAGCTTTGTTAGCTGAAGCTCATAGCTCCCCATTCTCTATACATCCTGGTTCGACTAAGATGTACCATGACATCAAGCAGTACTTTTGGTGGAGTGGTATGAAACAGGATGTGGCCACTTACGTCTCCAAATGTCTTACCTGCCAGCAGGTTAAGATCGAGCATCAGCGATCTGGCGGTCTCCTTCAACCGTTAGATATCCCAGAGTGGAAGTGGGACAAAATCACCATGGATTTTGTTACTGGTCTTCCGCCTACCAAGAGGAAGCACGATGCAATTTGGGTTATCGTTGATCGACTTACCAAATCAGCTCATTTCTTACCGATCCGCAAGGAAGATCCGGTAAGTAAACTCGCAGATATGTACAGAAGAGAGATCATGAGACTCCACGGTGCACCATCCAGCATCGTCTCATACAGAGATCCTCGATTCACTTCGCGCTTTTGGAAAAGTCTGCAAAAAGCTTGGGGTACACAACTTAAGCTTAGCACGGCTTTTCATCCTTAAACGGACGGACAGTCGGAGCGAACCATTCAGACATTGGAAGATATTTTGAGGTCTTGTGCGTTGGAATGGACGGGTGATTGGGACGATTACATATGTTTGGTGGAATTTGCATACAACAACAGTTGGCACGCAAGTATCAAGTGTGCTCCATTTAAGATGTTGTATGGCAGAAAGTGTCGCGCCCCAATCTGCTGGGATCAGGTTGGTGAGCGAACACTTGAAGGAACAGAAATCATAGAGATGACCAATGAGAAGATCGCAGTAGCTAAGCAGAAAATTCAGGAGGCACGGTCACGTCAGAAGAGTTACGCCGATAAGCATCGTAGGGATATACACTTTAACGTAGGAGATCACGTCTTCCTTAAGGTTTCGCCGGCACGTGGGGTTAGACGCTTCGGGATTAAAGGGAAGCTCAATCCTCGTTTCATCGGACCGTTTGTTATCATTGAACGAGTCGGTGAAGTATCTTACCGATTCACGTTACCTCCGCAGCTTTTGCATGTGCACAATGTGTTTCATGTGTCCTTACTCAGAGGGTACCAATATCATCCCCTTCACACGGTTCAGTATCCACTGGAACAGATACGTGAAGATCTCACTTTTATAGAAGAACCCGAACGAGTTCTTGACAGACAAGAACGAGTCATGAGAAAGAAGACGATTCAATTCGTCAAAATTCTATGGAGGGATCATACCGAGCAGGAAGCCACTTGGGAAACAGAGGAGTCTATTCGGGCTTCTTACCCTCATTTCATATTTTGAATTCGGGTATGTTCTTCTTTTCTAGTTTACTTTATCTATAATTCGGGGACGAATTATTCTTTTAGGGGGGAAGAGTTGTAAAACCCGCATGCTTTTACCATGAATAGTACCCTTAAGATCGTACGTACTAGATTTAAACTTTCCTAATATAGCATGATTACGATTACGTGTTAGGATTTTACGTATTACGTACGTGTTAGAACACGATAAGTATTTACTACGCACGATCACGTAATAATTATTCGACGATAATTAATCATGAACATGCAATCATGAAATCATGAACGTAATTAAAACACAAACTATTATTAATTACGTATATATATTTATTACGAGCGTAATTAAATATATTAGATCACGATATTTACGTAACGAGAAGACTTAAAACGCGAACACAAGTAATCACGAACGTGTAACTTAACATCGAGACACGAAAAAAGGTACGGGTACCCCAAGTGGGCCCCCTACCCGCGGCTACAAGGACAAATGGGCCAAGCCCATTTGTCAAATTTTACTAAAAGGGAAAAAGGGATTTTTCACTACTCATTTACAATTACAGAAGATTTTTAGCAAAAACCTAAAAACCCTCCTTCCTTGTTCTTTTTGTGCCGCCACCCTACAAACACCACAAGGAGGTGGTTTGTGATCTTGGATCTTGGAAATTTAGTTGGTGATCGTGTTTGTTCTTCATCCTTTTGATCCACGGATTCGGTAAATCCTTTTTAAACCTTTTCTTTTGTTTTGATCTTTTAATAAATCAAGATCATGTTATGTTTTTTACAAAAAAACCTAATAAATAAACATGGATCTAACATGATTTGGGGTTTAATAAAATCAAAAGTATGTTTTAAGGGGTGTTTGTTTTTGGCCGCAGGCTGCACCAAACCCGAAGGGGTTTCGGTTTGGCCAACCGACCACCACCAAGACCATATGGTCTTGGTTGGTGGGTGTGGGTCCCACGGCAGCATCAAGGCACGGGGTATTCCGATTTGGTTCGGGGTACGGTGTCGATTTCATGTCCGGTTCATGGTTTTGATTCTAGATCCGGTTCATGGTGTATGTTTAGTTTTTATGTTTTATGATCTTAAGTTTAAAATTAAATTAATAAAATGACATGATTAATTTAATAACATGACTTAGGTTATTTTAATTATTAATAATCATGAAATTAATTAACCTAAGTATTTTATATTTTAGACTTATAATTAATTAATTATTTAAAAACCATGATTATAATTAATTAATTAACTTGACTTAGGTTATATTATCAATATATAATAATACATATTTTAACCCATAGAAGTATTTAACTTTATTTAATTAAAAACATGTTATACTTTAATTAAATATTTTAACCTATAGTTTAATTTAATTACATGAAATAATTATTAAACTATACATTATATCATATGACTTAGAAAATAATCATGAAAACACTTAGGCTTATATACTTAGCTTATTTAACCAGCTTATTTCTAATTATGGAAACTTTCTATTTTTAGAAACTTAATTAAATAAGGCAGCTAATCTATTTATGGAAACCTTTTATTTTTAGAAACTTAATTATTTCAGGCAGCTAGTCTATTTATGGAAACTTATTTAATTAAGGCAGCTGATCTATTTATGGAAACTTTCTATTTTTAGAAACTTATCTATTTTAAGCAGTAATTATATTTTTGGAAACTTTCTATTTTTGGAAACTTTCTATTTTTGGAAACTTTCTATTTTTGGAAACTTTCTATTTTTGGAAACTTTCTATTTTAGGAAACCTGCTACTTTTGGAAATTTACTTATTATTACACAGTAAGTGATGAAATACCAGAAATACTTAATCAGATTAAACAGAATATAAGATAAACACGGTTTAAGGCTTAAAAACAGTAAAACATGGTAAGAACATATAAAATAAGCTAAGACATGACATAAAACCAACTACGTATTCAATAAGCAGATACTTATTCATGTATGTATTTATGTTGCACTAGTGATTCGGAAGTAGGATTCCTCTCAGTTCGTCTTCTTCGTTCACTGGACATAAGGTACGGATTCCCGTCCTTTCAGTATGGACATTCTTTCCTTATTAGGATTCCCCGTATGCAGCCAACTGTTTTTCCGTAGTATAAGTTACGTGTTTGATTGCTTATGTTTAATTAAGATTACCTATAGCCATATACATGCATGACCAGTTTCACCTAGTTATGGAGGTACCATAACCATAACATTAGAGGCACTGATGTTATGACTTCACCACGGCGGAGTGATTGCTCGTGGCGTCCCTTCAGCTTTTGGCCATTTATATTATATTTATCATGTGGGGCGTATGGGTGCATCCTAGTTACATGTTTTTAGTCAGGATTTCATGGTGAATGTGGTGTGTGCCTTGCATCCTTCACAAGGAGCTGATCCCTCCTACCCAAAAACCATTATATTAAATTAGAGGCAGCCCCTCTAGTTTGCATGATGAGGTCACCCCTCCAAGTATTCATGCACGGTGGAATTTCATGACCTATATTGGCTAATGGTAAAATATGACAAACAGTTTTTATAAGATAAACATAAGACTTTCAAACTATAAACCAGTTTTATCAAGACTTAACTGGTTACTCGGGACTTAGTTTTCTTCCGCTGTTATATGTTATATGCTTATCCTATTCATGCTTTATTGTACATCCGTGCACTGAGCGTATTTGCTCAGTCATTTTCCTTTTCTATGTTCCCAAAACGGCAGGTACTCAGGGACGCTCGTAGACACTAAGAGTACGTGCATATGGACTGGAAGCTGTCTAGCCTTCTTTACTTTATGCATTTCCTTTCTTATGATACATTTGCTATGGACATTGTTTAGTCCTTTCCTTTACTATACTATGTTTGTGTGTGATGGGCTTTACTTTTGGACTACCGATGTTTAATTCTGGTATTCTCCTTTTTATGGTCAAGTAATGTTTAGACATTTTTCCTTGTATGCTTTGATGACACGCCATAATTGCATGTGACATTTCTATTATCAAAATGGGGTGTTACAAGCAGCATTCCTATTCTCAGCCTCTTGGTTCCTCGTAGCACGTTCAGCTTCCAAAGCTCTAGCGATAGCTTGCTCAATCATGGTATTAACAGTAGCAGTCGTCAATTTAGGCGACATGTTTATAGGAAACTAACCAAACAATAATTTAGTAAAGTCAGAAAAATGCCTCCCAACTCCTTCCTGTAACCATAACAGAAAAGAACAAGTAAGTATTCATATCATGATAAGAAGAAGGATTTCTCTATCAAGATGTAACATGGATACTACATGCACCAACAACACAATTCACAATGAATCATTAACCAATTCACACAAGAACAAATAAGACAAATCATAAGTCATGAAGGTAATTTTGGATTGCTTTGGAAAATCCCCACAAAATTGTGACAAGTAATGTCACTACAATCCTTCATCACAGCAAACTTAAAGTCATTAAGTTTCATCACAAACTAGAGTACGAGTCTACATAAGTTCTATTACAACAAGGCTAATAAAAACAACATAAAGAACTAAACATCAGATCCCCGCAACTTCTTGTACATCGGCTCGTCATCACTGCTGCTATCATCATCATCAGATTCTTCCTCCACTTTTTCCTTCCCCTTTCGACTACTTCCTTCACTTGGCCTCATCAACACTTGAGCTTCAACCTGATTCGGCACATCACGAATCACTACACCTCGACTAGGAAAGATCTCATCAGCAAACCCCACGCACTCAACCTTGCATTCCTTTCTTGCTCCCTACGCAACTTTTCAACTTGCCCACTCAAATTCAATACCATAGATCTTAATCTAACAACCTCATTCATTTCCCCTGCCCTAACAAACTCTGATCTCCTCACACTACCAACAAACTTGTCAAACTTTTTTCTCATTCTGCTCAAACCTCCTAATCACACGAGTCTCACCAAATACCTTTCAAACAAAGACCTATCAAACTTCTTAAGAAACTAGAAAATATCATCATAAGACCTAGGACCTGGACAATAAACCTTAGGAATACCATCATGAATAGATCGAGCACTAGCAGCCCTACTCGACTCAACAGGAACATCACCCCTAGAAAATGCAATCCCAGGCAAACTACTAATATAAGCATCACAAGTAGGAGTCGAAGAACGAACAACGGGTCGCTGACAATCTGGAACAGTCTGTGGCACAACATTAACCCTTGGAACATAACTACCTTGTATCAACTCAGGCTCTGTCTGACCAACTGCAGTAAGTGGAATCCCATCATCTAAAAACTCAAAAGACTCCTCATCGTCAGTAGCACCAAAGTTATCTACTTCCTCACCATCCACTACATTAGTCATATCAATCCATCCATCCTCACGAGGTAAACTAGCCATTTTCTACAATTATAAGGGTTCAAGGATACTTAAGGTCATCGTTAATAAAATAATAATTAGTATGCAATGCTCATGTAAATGTCATACATTATCCATGCTATGCAACACAATGCAAATGATGTTTATGCAATGTTCGCAAAAAAAAAATATGATACTGACAAGCACTCAGCGTACTTTCAATAATTCCAATACAATATCGTAGTATTTACTTAATAAATTCTCGAGAAATCATTTCAGTTTTGAGGGATACATCTACAATGCAAAACAAAACTAAAAGTGATCTTACCGGAACTTTGCAGAGGAGTTGTGTGCTTTTGAAGAATAAATAATTTCGACACCAAAGTTATAGTTTAGGACAATTTTAAAATCGACCCAGTTCTCTATAACTTGCAGCTCTGATTACCAATCTTTAACACCCCCAATTTACATTGCGCGGTGGAAATACACAATTGGGTGCTAGACACAAGCATCATCACACAAGGTATATTGAACGACTCAAAAGAGAGACGTTTACACATAAAATATAAACAAGATTTTCATAAAAGGTCTAAAGCATAGATTTCATCCCATAAGTGTACTGACACGACACCAGAGTAAAGCGTTTAGTCCCCATGGATCTCGACCAACAAGAAACAAGTTCCGTACAGTACATCAACATAAAGTAAACTGTTCAACATTAAAAGGTAGAAACAGTTTTTAGACCAACATTCTTCCAAAGGCCAAGCCACAACCGCCACAGCAAAGCTCCATGCTCCATCACTTCCTATTACCTGAAATACATGCATAAAATGAGTAAAAAATAATGTTGAGCGAGTCTATAGGTTTATCAAATCACATTTGAACACAAGAAGAAAATCAATCATAATCATTTATAGAATTATCGTACACACAATCTATATTCAAGGCAGTAATAATAATGATATTATTAAACAAACATTGTATTTAAGCTCATGACACCGACCCCTTAACCAAATAGTCACCCACGCCAAATGCCGGCATGACTAGAATAAAACCATTGCCCCTCTAGGGTATCAGTTGCTAGAATACCACAATCTTATTCACGTAAAATTATCCTTCCCAGCGGGTTACTCAACGTAATGCCCTGGTCTCGGATAGGGTGGTCAACCCAGTAGTAATGTCATTAGAATAAGCGGCTATTCCTGACTCACAACATCAAGTCAGAATATAGTTAACGGCTCATGAATTTAGGGTCTTTAGCAACAAGTTACTCAATACAATGAAATCAACTTTAGGCAACATTCGGGTCCAACAATTACTCATGACTTGTGTTCATTTATTTTTAAATAGCATGTATCCCCCTCGCGGGTATTAAAATCATTAAAACAAGTAGAAAGCGAGGCTATAGACTCACCTTAGTATAAGAGATCTAGCGAGATGATCATTGATGATAATGGATGCCTTTCAAACACGAGAACCGTTACCTATCAAATAAGGCGCGTTCATTAATAATGACTCGAGAAATAAATCATACATAACAACATCAAACTCAAACTCATAAAGTCACGATAAACTCGAGAGAAAACGATATAAATAACTTCATTATACTTTACTACACACTTACTTTACCATTTTACACTTTTAACAAAGTCCGCCGGTACATACTACATGTACTAGCTTATTTACCCCTTTTAAACTCGTCAACCGTTTATGAAATGACTCGATAAACTAACTTACTATATATAGAAAGTCCTCCTACAAGTTTATTAAATGAAATTACTTTTAAAGTCCTTTACTCGACTCATTTTCAAACTACAAAATCCGGACAGATTTACGTTAATTTTTCATACAACCGTTTTAACTTATTTAAACGACTCCGTTTACAAAACCGACACTCGGGTTTTAAAGTAAACTCAACCTAATAAGTAAACACCTCATTATGAGTAGGTTATATATTTCAAAACTTCCATTTAGAGTCCCCGATATTCGATCCAAATATCGACAACTATATGTAGTGTCGATACTCGTCTCCCGGTATACGATCATTCAAAACATCATAACTTCGCGCTCGTTTGGAGCTAGAAGCTCTACCTTATATAAAATCGAAGCTAATAAAATTATCTACAAACCTAGGCTATAAGTTAAGCCATTTTCAAAACATAAAAATTCGGATTTTACGCTTTACTTACTGTTATAAAATGACTACCAAAATCTTGTATAAAATCAACTTTTTGATCAAAACCAACCATAAAAATGATCATTTCTATACCCTAATATCATCATACATCAACCATAACATCTAAATCATCATCAAAATAAAAACCTTTGGATCAAAATGAAGTCTTTAACAAAAATTCTAGCAAGAACCACCATGGATCATGCTAAAAACACCATGCATGATCATGGCTTCTACCTACCAACATCAAGAAAAAAAACTTGCTTGCATGTAAGAATTTCTTACACCAATGTGATCCTTGATCAGTTCTAAGAGTGGGTCTATCCTTGGTTAAGCTTAATTCATCCTCAAATTTGAGTAAAAATTGAAAATGTATGAATTTGGGTGGTGGTGGTGGGTTTCGGCAAAACAAGAGAGAGAGAGAGAGATGGTGGGTGAAATTATTGAAGTGAAAATTGTGATGTGTGTGTTTGTTTATGCTTTATATATAGTGGGGTAGGGACCTTGGTTTCAATTTGGCAATAGTTGTGGCTAAAAATGTAAATAGTTAGCTAAAAAGCAGGAAATAACTATTAGTCAATTTTCAAAATATTTACGGGGCTCGGGTTTCATAAAGTTTTAATATTTAAAACATACCTCAAAATAATATTATCGACTCTCGACTCGACTTAACACGTCATTTAAAATAAAACCTCAAAAATGACAAAAATCGAACAAACGACAATAAAACGTAAAATATTTGGCATCCATCGACATCACGCTTGCTAATACTCCTTATACTTAGTAAATATTAAATATAGACCTTCCAACATCGGTTTAAACTTAAACCTCCAAAAATAAATATAGTTCAAACTCATCCAAAAGTTTCAAAAATAATTGTAAAATAAGATTTAGCAATGACCTCGGTTTTGGGTAGTCACATTACGTTTTTATGCTTTCTAGTTCATCTTTGTAGCCTATATAAGGCATAGGACCTGGTTCATTAGTCTTTGCTCTTGGTTTTCCTTTGGTCAACAAATTTGTAAATCCTTGTTCAAGTTTAATGAAAAGTGTTTTTATTGTGTGACGAATTCTAAGTGTCAACTTTAATCTTTCCTTGTTTTTGATATATGCTTGTGTTTTTGAAATCTTTAAACCTGTTTTTAAAGCTTGTGCAAGAAATTGCCAAGTTTTCTAAAAACTTGATATTTTGCTAAGTCTTTGGTACATCCTTGGAATTTTTGGATTACAGGTGATCTAAACACCCTGATAAGAAGATTATCAAGGTGTTGGGAGCTTGTGGTTTGGGGATAATCAAGGAGTGGGTACAAAGGTTGCATTAATCAAGATTTTTCATTTTTCTGTTTTAATATAAACTGCTACTCACCTTTTTGTTCTTAGCAGCTTTCATTGTAGAAGCTTGTGCCTTGTATTGCTAGGCACATAAGCTCAAAAATTCGTGAGTGTGGATGTACATTCATGAGGTTTGAGCCCTTTTACCCAAAAAACTGATAATGTACTTGATTTTTGGTGATTTTGTGTTCTGTTGTTATACTTGTTGTTCTTGTGGCTTAAAATTGCTTGATACTACATAATATTGATGTTATTATGTTAGATTGGGCTTGGGTAACATTGAATCACACATTTACTTTGTAAAACTTGGATTTAAAAAGTGAAATGGGTGTTTGGGCTAACCTTTTTAAGTTTGAAATTTGATTTTGAGTTATTGTTAAGTGTTGTTTTGTGTTGGTATTTGATAAATACTTGGTATTGTGCTGATATATGCAAGTCTTTGGCTCTTGAACATCATTTTCTTGATAGTGCTATAAAAGTTTGAAATCTGCTTGTTTTGAACTAAGATCTTGGTAACACATAGATTGTATGCATGCTTAGGGCTAACAAGTGATTAAATCAAGTTTATATAACCTGTTAAAGAGATTTGAGGGTTTGAATCTGGTCTTGTGGTCAAGTATATTAGCAAACTTCATAAACTGCTTGTTCTTGTTCATTAGTAACTTTTTGTGGCTAGAATCTTTGTCTATGCCTTGAATCATTGGATGAAACTAGTTAATTTATATTCATTTGAACTAATCTATGCTGTTTTGTGCATTTGGTTCAATCTGGTTGGCTTATTCTTGCTAAAACTGCTTATTAGTTGAAATCTGCTTATTGTTCATGTCTGGTGCATATCTATGGATCTTTTGATTAATCTGTACTAATTCGCTTGGTGAAATTGTGATT
The DNA here is from genome assembly GCA_025667525.1 of Glebionis coronaria. NCBI lineage: Eukaryota > Viridiplantae > Streptophyta > Magnoliopsida > Asterales > Asteraceae > Glebionis > Glebionis coronaria. Next base: position 275,882,295 of record CM046881.1, read on the forward strand.
TTATTGTTGTTATTGACTCCTTGCGATCCACTGATTACAAGGGTGCCTTGGCTTAACTTGAATCCAACAAAAATTCACAAAAGACAAAAAGTCAATATAGTCAACCAGTGGGAACTCCTTTCCCTTGAAACTAGCCACTACTAGTGTTATTTGGTCATCAGCTTATTCATAAGCTATTCTGGCTTATTAGTACTTGCAATAACTTATTTTTGTTGATCAATCTTCCTTATTTTACCCATTGAACTAATCTGGAGCTTTTTAGGGTTTGACTTTGAGCTTTGCCTAGAAAACTAAACATTTTGACTTTTACATTAGTGCCTATATGCTTATTCCAGCTTATTTAGTGTGCTTATTGGAAAACTTTTTGATTATTTTGCTTAATTAAGTCATTTAAAACCTTTTGCAAGTTCAATCAGCTTTTGAAGTGGCCTAGAACTCGAAAACGACTATTTTGTCATTTTGTGTAGAGAGCTTTTGCTTATTTCAGGCTTATTTCTTGGGCTTTTTCAAAATTCCTTTTCACAGATCTCTTTGGTATCCCAAAAGAAGCTTGTGTGTCAAATTAGTGCTTATCTAATGGGCCAAAAAGCCCATTAAGAATAAGCTGTTGACTTATTAAGTTGTGATAAGCTCACTTTCAGCTTTTAGGACTTCATAGTTTTGTTCTTAATCAAATTTTGAGTCAGATAGGAAGTTTTGGGCTTAATTGGACAACTTTTGCTTATTGGGCCTAAATTAAGCCTATTAAGTGGACTGTTTGGGTTTTTGGCCCATTTTAAGGCCCAATAGGGGTATATAAGTAATTTTAAGTTCATTTTTGTGTTTATTAGGTTAAAATAAACTAGTTTGCAACTTTTTAGAATTTTTTATAAATTTTGGATTTTTAATATTATTTTATTATTATTTTATTATTAAAAATTAAATTTTAGATTTTTGCAAGTTTTTCATTTTTCCTAGTTCAAATACATTAAGTTAGGAAATTTAAAATTTTTAGATTAATTTTAGTGTCATTTAATTAATTTTTAGAATTATTTTAAATTTTTTAGAGTTTTTAATCATTTTTAAATAGTTTTATTTAATTTTAAAATTTTAAAAAATATTTTTAAATTCAGTTAAGCCATTTTAGAGGTTTACAAGTTAAAAAAATCTCATTTTGGGCTTTTTATTAATTAATTTGATTTTTTTGGCTTTAATTAGCATTAGAAATTTATTATTTAATTAAATAAAAGGTTTGAGTGATTTTTGATTTTTTGTAAACTCTAATTACATTTTTAGGATTTATTGCAATTTTCTAGAAATTTTTAGAGTAATTTTTAAATTTCATCTCTTTTTACGGTTTTACGTGTACGACTTCGTCTTAGTTTAATTCATAATCATAACCGTCATCCTTTTCTATTCTCTTTTCTATTTTTCTTTCTTCATCAATATAATCACAAAGTTAATCATTTCTTTAAACAACACACTAGCCTCCTTGGGAAACGAACTTGAACTTAACTTGGTCATTAGTGCTTGGTTTTCCTAAACCGACACTTAATACTTGCCACTTTTACGTCTTTTCCTAAAGAGTAGTAAAACCACTACATCACTTCATAATGAAAGACATTTGTTTCTTGAATTCCTTATCCTTTTGAGCTAGTTCTTCATCACTGTCTTCTTTGGATGATTGTTCAGGTTTGGCTGATGGTGCTCTTGCAACTTCTTTGCCTCGGGATCTTGTTGAAGCATGTGAGTTAGAGACATTGGATGATCATGGTGATGATGATTGAGTAGAGTAGGTCTTTGGAGCTCGAGAAAGATAATCTGGGTAATGTTGAGTGGTAGACACCAAAGCAAGTGGATTTGAAACCTTTGCAACCCATTCAGCTTGAAGTTCGTTTGCCTCATTCTGAAATTGTTTCAAAATGTCAAAGAGCGTGTGATATGAAACTTCGTCTAACTTTTGTTGTTGTTTCACCAAGGTGACAAACCGTGTCCACTCTGGTTGAAGTTGCTGTAGAAATTGGACATTTACTTGCATGTTGGAAACTTGCAAGTTGTTTCGGGTCATGTCATTCATCATTTTTTAGAATCAGGAGTGATAAAAATCAATTGATTCTCCATCCTTTGAAGTAAACTTTCTAAAGTTCCAAAACATCTTAGTTTTCACATCTTGTTTGTTAAGTGATTCACCTTGTTGCAATATTTCAATAGCCGTCCACATTTCTTTAGCAGTAGGGCGTGCATCAACTGTGGAATAAATATCATCTCCAATGCCACTAAGAATTAAGTAGATTGCTTCCTTCTCTGCATCAAACCAAGCATGGTTCTCGGGTGTAAGGTCATTTCTATTTTCATAACGTTCATATGCGGGTTGTTCGTCAGTTGTGTCTGTGGCTGGTACTACAGGAACTTGTACCCTTGAGAATTTATAGGGTCCATCAAGAATGCATTTCCTTAAAGCATCAGCGTTACGTTTTGTGTCAAGATAACGTAGAAAACGGGATTCCCATTGATCATATCTGTAACACCCCCACAAATGGTATGCGCAGCGGAACTACAACATTGGGTGCTACACAGTTATCATTGCACACAAGATATATCAAACGACGCTAAAAAGACGTCAACTTAAAACTTGAATTAAAAATTGTTAGATGATACATGTCCACGGTTTTTCCAACCCCACTTGGTACAACAGAGTTTTGCGTTTTCGGTCCCCATGAATCTCGACCCAAGAATTTCAGTTTCACAACAACATTACATTAAAATTTAAAAATGTTTAAGTAGAAAAAGGGAGGAAAAACAAGCAGACTCCAAGCCATACACACAACATCCATCCCATGCACGCTCCATGCTACACTTCAGCGGTTACCTGAAACACATGCCAAAATTTGGTCAACGAAAACGTTGAGTGGAATTCATAGGTTTTACAATTCATTTTGAACGTATATAAAATAAAAACCATTCGTGATCATCCATAGACTTGTCGATCAAACAATCTATATTCAGGATACTGACAATTGTGTTTAAGCTCATGACACTAAACCCTTAACTCAATCACCCGCGTAATAATTACCGGCGTGACTCAGATGAAACCAGTGCCCCTTCTAAAGGCATAAGTTGCAATTATACCTTATCTCTCATACAAGATAATCTACCGCAGAACTTACTCAACGTACAGCTTCTCGGCTAGCATTGGGTCGTTAGCCCCGTAGTACTACAAATTGTATAAGCGGCTATTTCCCCCTACTCGAGGGCAGGACAATAGTTAATAGTTCATGAAATTAGGGTCTTTTGCAACTAGGTACTCAACACAATTTCTAAGGCAACATTCGGGTCTAACAATCATTCATGACATACGTTCCTTTTAAAAACTAGCATGCATTTCCCTCGCGGGTAAAACAGTTTGAAATAAATATAAGCGAGGCTATAAATTCACACCTTATATATTAAGTAGTCGGTAGTTCGAGAGATGATCACTGACGACGATACGGATGCCCGGGTAAATCAACACCTATCAACAAATAACGCGTAATGAGTAATCTCATTTTAAATACCTTACGGTACTGTATAAAATACATAGATACTAGTCACTTAGGACAATTATAACTCACGCCAAAACAAAACAACAAGCATCACTCATTTTACACCATTCGTTCTTATTATTTACGTTATCCATTTTTATCCATTTTCGCCGGTACTTACCGAAAGTACGGGCTGTTTTACTATATTTAACCATTCTTGTAAAATTTGACAAAATTCTCAAAAATACTATAAGACCTGTAGATAACACATTTTTAATCCCAATAAAAGTTTTTACTTCTACGACCCGTTACTCAACGCTTTTCCAAAAACTACATTTTCCGGGCTGAAATTGTACTTCGACCAACTTGGACCTCTTTGACCTATTTGAAATGCACCTTTGACTTCTTTGACTCCTAGGTCCACTTATAGACTCAATTACACAGGTTTGTGACCAAAATTTGACCCTTGACCTTTTACCAATTCATACTTGTGGTCCTCGGGATTTGACTAAAACTATACATAAATTCGGATTATGAAAGTTCTCGTCTCCCGGTACTCGATCTTTAAAACCTCATAACTTTTAGCTCGTTTTGAGTCACGGGCTCTACCTTATACCAAATTAAAGCTAAGAAGACTCTCTATGACTAAATTTAGTTATCTAGACCTGTAGGAAAAATTATTTTTATGAAAAGGTCCTAAACTTTCTGCCTAAATTTATCCATACCAAAATCATACTTAAGCTCGATTCCAAACCTATTAATCATTACTAGGCTTCATCCTAAGCATTCCTAATCATAACCAAACACAAATTTTCAGTCCCTACCCCTATTGATCATCAACCTCATAATCTAAACATCTAAAAACAAACATGCAATCACTTATACCCATTTAAAACACCAATAAACACTAAACCAAACACAAAATAATGCTCAAAATCATCAATCACCATGGCTCCCCAAACACCCCCTTGTGCCGTGGGGTTTGGGTGACCAAATCACCACAACCAAATTAATTTTGGTGGGTTTGATTAGTGATTATACTCACACTATACATGAATTTAACATGCATCAATCCAATTAACCTCAAAAACGAATTTGAATGATCTTGAAAATTTTTGGAAAATTTTTGTTAATGCATGTTTAATTTAACCATGGCTTAACACTCACCAATGGATTTTAGAAGGTGGTCTAAGGTTAGATTTTGTAAAAACTCAAAAAAAATGGTGGATGGTGGTGGTTTTGGTGGTGTAGCCGTCGGCTAGAGGGAGAGAGGGAGAGTGTTTGATTTATTTTTTTTGTGAAATGTTTCTATGTGTTTGTGTTTGTGTCCCTTTTTGTGAGATGGGAGGACTAAAGTGCAATTAAAGGTTTCTTTTGGCCTTAAACAAAAACGTCATTAAAACTTTGCGGGATTGACTCACTAGTCAATTTAGAAAATTTTACGGGAGTCGGAAATCATCCCGAACACTCCAAAATACTTTTGGGATACTTTAAATGCACTCGGAAGGCTATTAAAACTCACCCGACTCAACTTAACACGAACCGTAAGTAAAATTCTCGAAAAATTACATTATCGATAAATCGTCAATAATTATAGAAATTTGGGCATCCATCGGGATCGTAATCGTCATCGTCCTTCTTGAATTGTCAATCGTAAAAATTATAACCTCGAACATCGGCTTTAACCAATATACTTATATATATAGAAACTAAAATTTATTAAAAATTTCAAAAATTAGCGTAATTTAGGGTAACGTTAATGACCTCGGTTCTAGGGTGTCACATCCACCCCTCCTTAAAGAGAGCGACGTCCCGGCGCTCGCCTCTTCTTGTACTCACATTTCGTTCTACTGGAACAGATGATGATACCTTTCCTTGAAAAAGTCCTCACGTTCCCAAGTGTATTCCGGTCCACGCTTAGAATTCCATCGAATCTTCACAATAGGAATTCTACTACGCTTCAGCCTCTTGACCTCTCGGTCCATAATTTCCACAGGTTCTTCCACAAAATGCATTTTGTCGTCCAGTCGAATCTCGTCCAAAGGAATCACCAATTCCTTATCCGCCAAACTCTTCTTCAGGTTCGATACGTGAAACGTGTCGTGAATAGCACTAAGCTCGCTCGGCAATTCTAACTTGTACGCTACTGGTCCAATTCGTTCAACGATCTTAAATGGTCCAATATACCTCGGACTCAACTTTCCTTTCTTCCCAAAATGAATTACACCCTTCCACGGCGATACCTTGAGCATAACCATATCTCCAACTTCAAACTCCAACGGTTTCCTTCTGTTATCGGCATAACTCTTCTGTCGGCTTCTCGCAGCAAGTAGTCGGTTCTTGATTTGCACAATCTTCTCTGTCGTTTCTAAAACCATTTCGGGTCCAGTCAATTGACTTTCTCCTACTTCACTCCAACACATAGGCGATCTACACTTCCTTCCATACAATGCTTCGAACGGTGCTGCCTTGATACTCGCATGATAACTATTATTATACGAAAATTCCACTAGAGGCAAGTGGCGTTCCCAACTTCCCCCAAAATCAATCACGCATGCTCGGAGCATGTCCTCCATCGTCTGAATAGTTCGTTCACTCTGGCCGTTAGTTTCCGGATGATAAGCCGTACTTAAACTCAATTCAGTGCCCATCGCACGTTGAAGCGATTTCCAAAATTCCGAAGTAAATCTACTATCGCGATCCGAAATGATCGATAACGGCACTCCATGTCTGCAGACGATCTCTTTCACGTACACACTGGCTAGCTTTTCCATGCTGTCCGTCTTCTTCATAGGTAAGAAATGAGCAGATTTCGTTAATCTATCCACAATTACCCATATCATACCACATCCACTAGGAGTTCTAGGTAAACCCGTCACGAAATCCATAGCGATTTTCTCCCATTTCCATTCCGGGATCTCTGGTTGTACCAACAATCCAGATGGTTTCTTATGTTCTGCTTGAACCTTTGCGCAAGTCAAACACTTACTAACGTAACGAGCAATGTCCGCCTTCATATTCGGCCACCAATAAACTTTCTTCAGGTCGTGATACATTTTATCCGATCCAGGATGTATCGAATACTTCGACTTATGCGACTCGTTCATAACCAATTCTCGAACTCCAGGCTTTCCTTCCTCAGATGAACACAATGGTAACCAAATCCGATTTTCAAAATATCTCAGTCCGTCTGACCTAATTACGAAAAGAGGTTTCAACATTCGTCCCAAGTTCTCAGCTTCAACATTCCCTTTCATTAGTCCCCTCTCTTGAGCCTTCAGTATAGTTTCGGTTAAGTCAACGCTCTCAGTCATCACCAAAGCTCTAACCCTCAAAGGTTTCTCCCGTTCCTTCCTACTCAGTGCATCCGCTACAACATTCGCCTTGCCAGGGTGGTAGCGAATTTCGCAGTCGTAATCACTCAGTAGTTCAACCCATCGTCTCTGTCGCATATTCAACTCCTTTTGATCTAAAATGTGTTGCAAACTCTTGTGGTCAGTGAATACAACACACTTCGTCCCATACAAATAGTGTCTCCACAACTTCAACGCAAAAACTACAGCTCCTAATTCCAAATCGTGCGTCGTGTAGTTCTCCTCATTCTTCCTCAGTTGCCTCGATGCGTAAGCTATCACCTTTTCACGTTGCATCAATACCGCTCCATAACCCTTACGAGATGCATCACAATACACTACAAAGTCTTCGGTTCCTTCAGGCAATGACAATATCGGTGCGGAACATAACTTGTCCTTGAGCGTTTTGAAAGCGAGTTCTTCCTCATTTCCCCATTCATACACCCTATTCTTTTCGGTAAGCCTCGTCAATGGTTTTGCAATCAATGAAAATCCTTCAATGAACCTTCGATAATACCCAGCTAAACCAAGGAATTGTCGAACTTCAGTCGGCGTTGTCGGTGCCGACCATTCCCTGATCGCTTCGACCTTGGCAGGATCCACACGAACTCCCTTGCTATCAATCACGTGACCTAGGAACTACACGGATTCTAACCAAAACTCACACTTCGAGAATTTCGCATACAGCTTCTCCTTCTTTAACAACTCCAAAATCTTCCTCAGGTGCTTCTCGTGCTCCTCCTTACTCTTAGAGTAAATAAGTATATCATCGATGAAAACAATAACAAACTTATCTAGATACGGCTTGCACACGCGATTCATGAGGTCCATGAATACAGCAGGCGCGTTTCTCAACCCAAACGACATCACTCGAAATTCAAAGTGTCCATACCACGTACGAAAGGCAGTTACAGGAATATCCTCCTCTCTTACACGCAGTTGATGATACCCTGATCTTAAATCGATCTTTGAGTATACACTGGAACCTTGCAATTGATCAAACAAATCGTCAATCCTCGGCAATGGGTACCGATTCTTAACCGTCAGCTTATTGAGTTCCCTATAGTCAATACACATTCGAAACGAACCATCTTTCTTCTTCACAAACAACACTAGCGCTCCCCAAGGTGATGAGCTCGGCCTAATAAATCCCTTGTCCATCAATTCCTTCAGTTGATCCGATAACTCCTTTAACTCGGATGGTGCTAAGCGATAAGGTGCACGCGCAACCGGCGCAGCTCCTGGCACCAAATCAATTCGAAACTCGACCTCACGGGTGGGTGGTAAACCCGGCAACTCGTCTGGAAAAACTTCCGGATATTCGCAGATAACAGGTACCTCTTCAATCCTCGCCTCTAAATCACCATCACTCGAAACATGTGCCAAAAACACATCGCATCCGTTCTCTACATACTTCATCATTTTCAAACAGGAGATCACTTTCAAACGAGAAGTGCATTCGTCTCCCTTCACCGTCAAGACTTTATTCCTCAACGGAATCTGAACTAATCTCTCGCCACAAACGATCATAGCACTGTGCGCCATTAGCCAATCCATTCCCATAATCACGTCAAACGATCCTAGCTCTATAGGCATCAAGTCGATTTTAAAAGCGTAATTTCCTAACTTCAAGGTACACCCTCTCAGTATAGAATTCGTACTAACAATTTTTCCATCGGCTAACTCAACGTTATAACTAGTCGCTAACAACACCGGTTTTCTATCGATATGACGACTAAATTTAACATCTACAAAACTCTTGTCGGAGCCAGAATCAAACAAAATACTAGCATAACAAGCGTCTAGCAAAAACGTACCGGTAACCACGTTAGGACCCTGTGGTTTATCAGCCGTCCCTACTTGATACACGGCAGCAGCGTTGTTACCTCCCCGCTTGTTTCCTGCCTTCGGGCAATTCACTTGCACATGGCCTCTCTCTCCACATCCAAAACATCCCCTCATTCTGATAGCATTCGCCCCAGTGGCTACTCCTCCCGTTCGGCAACCAGATGTCCTATGATCTGCTTTTCCACATTTGCCGCATGCAGGCGGGCAATTCCCGACATGGTACAAATTGCACCTACCACAATGGGGATTCACTTTTACTCCTCTGGGGTTCGTCACAGCCCTCATCCCTTCATTCCTTCGCTGGTTAAACTGCTGATTGCGGTTCGGACCATGGTTGCTTCGATTTCCACTTCGGTTCTGGCCCTGGGATTGATTGCTTTGTGCCTCTTCCCATTTCCTCTTGTTGCCTTCAGCAATGAAGTTCTGCTTGTCCTGGAGCTTGACGTCCATCAATGCGTGAGCCATCTGGACCGCTTCATCAAACGACCCAGGTTTTGACGAAGTTGTCTCACCCTTGATATTGCTAGATAAACCTTTGATGTACTGTTTCATCTTCTTGGCATCATTGGCAAAAACATCCGGACACAAAAGGCTTAATTCATTAAACCTCCTGGTGTAAGCAGCGATATCATTGTTCTTCAAGGTCAAGTGCCTCAACTCATCTTCCAATTGCCCCAATTCCTCTTCCGGGCAGAACTTCTTAGTCAACAGAGCTTTTGTCGCAGTCCACGTCCTTGCATTCGCTACAGCCAATCCAACCGTGGCTACTTGGGTGTTCCACCAACTTAACGCATCATCAAGAAACGTAGCAGCCGCAAACTTCACTTTGTCCGCTTCTGAACAACCGCTGATTTCGAAAGTACTTTCAACCTTTTCCAACCATCTTCTAAGTTCCAGAGCTCCACCCGTTCCACGAAATTGCGTGGGACCGCATTTCATAAAACTAGAATAGGTACACACTCTCGGGGCTTGCTGTCTCCCCGCGTTTCTACCCTGGTCCTGATTTCTCCCGGCTCGGTCTGCTTCTAGCGCATTTGCTATAGCTTCCTGAATCATTGTGTTTACACGATCGGCGGTTAACTTTGGAGGCATGGTGTTATCGAATATCTCTTTCTGCAAGACAGGGAAAATAGAAAAACAATGTAAGTATACATATCAAGATTAAGATGGATTTCTCTTTCAAGATATAATATAAATACAACGACACCTCACTATAGAGTTACTAATATTCATCAATTCACATCACAAAAGATCAAATTTAAGACATATCACATATCATGAAAGGTAACATGGATTGTATTGATAATTAACCAAAATTGTGACAAGTATTGCCACTACAATCGTTCACCATAAAACTTAAGTCCTCAAGTTTTTCGTCATAATGCCATCATACAAAAGTCTAAAACAGTTCTATTACAATGATCAAAGAAAATACAAGACAAGTAACTAGGCATGTGGTGATCCACACGGCCTCTTGGATGGCGGTTCGTCATCATCTTCCTCGGGTTCCTCATCACTATCGTCCTCGTCCACATCATCCATTTTTCTCTTTCCTTTGTCATTCGGCTCACATTCAGTCTCCTTTTTCGTCCCTGACGTAGACCCACACTCAATCGCTACCTGACTTCCCACAGTAATACAAGCACCTCTAGTAGGCGGCTGAATCATGAAGTCATTAGCCTCCATCTCCAAATCGTCCACGAATCTCCAATCTGGGGGCAATGATGCTCTCACTCGATGCTCCCAACTCTGCATCCTTGACAACCTCACTTGATCTTCCCTAACACGGTCAAGACTAGCGCTCAAATTTGCAACCATCGATCTTAGACTGTTGATGTCACTTTTGTTTACATTCCCATCATACTCAATTCTTGCAGTCCTTTCCAACAGTCTTTGGTCTGCCCTTTCATTCTCGTCGAATCTACTGATCACCCTTGATTCCACTACGTACCGCATGCACATTGATTCGTCCAAACCTCTCACAACACGCCGTACGTCATGATAAACTCTCGGTCCGGGGCAGCAAATTCTTGAGATGCCTTGATGAAGAGAATTTGCGCTCACTGCACCTTCGGCTCTTCTGGGGATACCTGGTGCACCAACCAGATGAGAAGTACGCATAGGCCTGGGGCAAGTAGTTCTCCTTTGGTCGGGGTCCTGGGCTTGTACATCGTTCGTCTCAGCTTGTCCTTCAGCTGCTGTTCCAACACTTCCCCCTTCGCGACCTACGACGTAATCGTTTCCATTATCATTAGGCGGTACCTCGGCCATTCCTGCAATAACAGCGAATTTCGGAGGGTACATAAGTAATTATACAATATTTATAAATACATGCATGCAAATGCAATGCAAAGGTGGTACATATGCCCGAAATGTAATAGTATGATGCTCATGCATGATTAATACAAAAATTACGATGTCGGATATTCCACGTATAATTTCAACGTCTACATATAGTAATTTCCATACTTACGTAATAATTACCCACATATATACTTCACTCAAAAGTATACGTCAAATGCCATGAATACAAAAATAAATCTTACCGGAGCCATGCAGGATAGTTGTGTGTGCTTGGACCATTTCTTACGACACCAAAAGTTATAGTTTAGGATTTTCAAAAACGACCTAGTTCTCTATAACTCATGGCTCTGATTACCAATCTGTAACACCCCCACAAATGGTATGCGCAGCGGAACTACAACATTGGGTGCTACACAGTTATCATTGAACACAAGATATATCAAACGACGCTAAAAAGACGTCAACTTAAAACTTGAATTAAAAATTGTTAGATGATACATGTCCATGGTTTTTCCAACCCCACTTGGTACAACAGAGTTTTGCGTTTTCGGTCCCCATGAATCTCGACCCAAGAATTTCAGTTTCACAACAACATTACATTAAAATTTAAAAATGTTTAAGTAGAAAAAGGGAGGAAAAACAAGCAGACTCCAAGCCATACACACAACATCCATCCCATGCACGCTCCATGCTACACTTCAGCGGTTACCTGAAACACATGCCAAAATTTGGTCAACGAAAACGTTGAGTGGAATTCATAGGTTTTACAATTCATTTTGAACGTATATAAAATAAAAACCATTCGTGATCATCCATAGACTTGTCGATCAAACAATCTATATTCAGGATACTGACAATTGTGTTTAAGCTCATGACACTAAACCCTTAACTCAATCACCCGCGTAATAATTATCGGCGTGACTCAGATGAAACCAGTGCCCCTTCTAAAGGCATCAGTTGCAATTATACCTTATCTCTCATACAAGATAATCTACCGCAGAACTTACTCAACGTACAGCTTCTCGGCTAGCATTGGGTCGTTAGCCCCGTAGTACTACAAATTGTATAAGCGGCTATTTCCCCCTACTCGAGGGCAGGACAATAGTTAATAGTTCATGAAATTAGGGTCTTTTGCAACTAGGTACTCAACACAATTTCTAAGGCAACATTCGGGTCTAACAATCATTCATGACATACGTTCCTTTTAAAAACTAGCATGCATTTCCCTCGCGGGTAAAACAGTTTGAAATAAATATAAGCGAGGCTATAAATTCACACCTTATATATTAAGTAGTCGGTAGTTCGAGAGATGATCACTGACGACGATACGGATGCCCGGGTAAATCAACACCTATCAACAAATAACGCGTAATGAGTAATCTCATTTTAAATACCTTACGGTACTGTATAAAATACATAGATACTAGTCACTTAGGACAATTATAACTCACGCCAAAACAAAACAACAAGCATCACTCATTTTACACCATTCGTTCTTATTATTTACGTTATCCATTTTTATCCATTTTCGCCGGTACTTACCGAAAGTACGGGCTGTTTTACTATATTTAACCATTCTTATAAAATTTGACAAAATTCTCAAAAATACTATAAGACCTGTAGATAACACATTTTTAATCCCAATAAAAGTTTTTACTTCTACGACCCGTTACTTAACGCTTTTCCAAAAACTACATTTTCCGGGCTGAAATTGTACTTCGACCAACTTGGACCTCTTTGACCTATTTGAAATGCACCTTTGACTTCTTTGACTCCTAAGTCCACTTATAGACTCAATTACACAGGTTTGTGACCAAAATTTGACCCTTGAACTTTTACCAATTCATACTTGTGGTCCTCGGGATTTGACTAAAACTATACATAAATTCGGATTATGAAAGTTCTCGTCTCCCGGTACTCGATCTTTAAAACCTCATGACTTTTAGCTCGTTTTGAGTCACGGGCTCTACCTTATACCAAATTAAAGCTAAGAAGACCCTCTATGACTACATTTAGTTATCTAGACCTGTAGGAAAAATTATTTTTATGAAAAGGTCCTAAACTTTCTGCCTAAATTTATCCATACCAAAATCATACTTAAGCTCGATTCCAAACCTATTAATCATTACTAGGCTTCATCCTAAGCATTCCCAATCATAACCAAACACAAATTTTCAGTCCCTACCCCTATTGATCATCAACCTCATAATCTAAACATCTAAAAACAAACATGCAATCACTTATACCCATTTAAAACACCAATAAACACTAAACCAAACACAAAATAATGCTCAAAATCATCAATCACCATGGCTCCCCAAACACCCCCTTGTGCCGTGGGGTTTGGGTGACCAAATCACCACAACCAAATTAATTTTGGTGGGTTTGATTAGTGATTATACTCACACTATACATGAATTTAACATGCATCAATCCAATTAACCTCAAAAACGAATTTGAATGATCTTGAAAATTTTTGGAAAATTTTTGTTAATGCATGTTTAATTTAACCATGGATTAACACTCACCAATGGATTTTAGAAGGTGGTCTAAGGTTAGATTTTGTAAAAACTCAAAAAAAATGGTGGATGGTGGTGGTTTTGGTGGTGTAGCCGTCGGCTAGAGGGAGAGAGGGAGAGTGTTTGATTTATTTTTTTTGTGAAATGTTTCTATGTGTTTGTGTTTGTGTCCCTTTTTGTGAGATGGGAGGACTAAAGTGCAATTAAAGGTTTCTTTTGGCCTTAAACAAAAACGTCATTAAAACTTTGCGGGATTGACTCACTAGTCAATTTAGAAAATTTTACGGGAGTCGGAAATCATCCCGAACACTCCAAAATACTTTTGGGATACTTTAAATGTACTCGGAAGGCTATTAAAACTCACCCGACTCAACTTAACACGAACCGTAAGTAAAATTCTCGAAAAATTACATTATCGATAAATCGTCAATAATTATAGAAATTTGGGCATCCATCGGGATCGTAATCGTCATCGTCCTTCTTGAATTGTCAATCGTAAAAATTATAACCTCGAACATCGGCTTTAACCAATATACTTATATATATAGAAATTAAAATTTATTAAAAATTTCAAAAATTAGCGTAATTTAGGGTAACGTTAATGACCTCGGTTCTAGGGTGTCACAATATCGACCAAACACAAGCATTGGTGGTCTTTCTTTGTTACCCGCCACCATGATGTTGTTGCTCATCACACGATACTCTAGAGTAGAATCCATCTCAATATTCTCTGAAATGATGAAGTGAATACGGATCTTAAGTTGATGTTATAGTGATTGTTGTTGAAGAGAAAAGTTATTGAAATCCCTTAAAAAATGCTCTCGAAAAACCAAAAAATTCTTCAAGACCAAAAAACACACGAGTCGAAATTTTTTAAGTGTATTTTTGGAATGTTTAAATATCCTCCAATCTTAGCAATGTTCACAATTGTCTATCTTCGCAATGTTCAAAGATTTTCTATCTTCGCAATTTTCACAATTGTTTATTTTCGCAATGTTCAAAAATTAACTCTTCGCAATGTGAGAAATGAACTCTTCACAATGTGAGAAAATGAATTCTTCGCAATGTGAAAAATGAACTCTTCGCATGTGAAAAATGAACTCTTCGCAATTCCTGTCGCAATATGAAAAGGAATAACTGTCGCAATACCAAAGGAATATCTGTCGCAATATATATGTCACAATACCAAAGGAATATCTGTCACAATACCAAAGAAAGACCTGTCGCAATACCAAAGGAATATCTGTCGCAACACCAAAGGAATATCTGTCGCAATATCAAAGGAATACATGTCACAATAAGTATCGCAATACATAAACCCTAGCACATTGCGATGGAAATGAAAGCACAAGTTTCGTAATGTGTCGACTGTTTCGAGAAAAATGAGTAAAAAATGAGATTTTGCTTAGAAATCTGTGATTTTAACCAATCCAAAGCACCCAAATCCCTACCACAACTATGTAGGAGATTTATATCAAAATTTAGAGCACAGAAAACAAAAAAAAAGCCGTGAGGTGTTGATACCAATTGTTGTCCCTTATTTTAGTGATGATTAAACAAGAAAAATAGATAGAAGATAGATGAATTCTAGAGAGAGAAAGTAGAGAGAGAAAAGAGAGAGAATGGTGAAACTTGGTGAATATTAGATTAGAGAGTGAGAATACAAATGTGCCAACCACCTCCTAACATGCTGGGAGGTGAGTATATATAGTCCACCCACATGCGGGCTTGTTTGGGCTATATATTAATAGGTCGGGCTTTCCTTTTAGGCTTTAGTTACTTATGAATGAACTTTAGCTTAAAGTTAAGCCCGTAAAAACCGACTAATCTACTACCTATTACAACGTTCTAAAATACGATACATAATAAACATATGACCGAACATTCTTGTTTGACTCAATATTTCAAGGCTAAGAATACCCCCCACATATGCTTATCAAAGAGCTCTATGAGTCATGGAAAATCCGTTTGAGGTTATATATGTTGGGTAGACGAAATGGAAGACTTATTCTTGAGTCGGTGGAGAATGGACCGTTAGATTGGGGCACGATCACTGCTGACGCGTGACTCGACCTGGGAAATTTCATGAGTTGACACCGGCAGATCAAACAATCGTTGTTTGTGATATCAAGGCTACCCACATATTTCTTCAAGCTCTTCCATCAGATGTTCATAAACTTGCGAGTCATCATGAAATCGCAAAGGAATTATGGGAGCGACTAAGTACATTGATGCAAGGCACTTCATTGACAAAACAAGAACGTGAATGTCAACTATATGATTTGTTTAATAGGTTTTTGTTGAAATTTACTTTATGTAACGACATTTAAGAATTCCCATTAGTTATCATAGTCACTCACGCAAGGACTAGACTAGGAAACGATGTATAGTATGTATGCGTGAGTGACAAGGAGGGGTTGTTGTTTGTGTTTTTCTCTTTTCATTTATCAATTTGTATTACTCTCTTTAGAAACATACACTTCCATCTCTCTCTCTCTCTCTAACCATGGCAACCATTATCTTCCACCATCCTAGACCACCAGATCTAGTAAAATAGCAAACCCACAATTGGTATCTCGAGCTATGGTTCAATCCTTGGATAGAATGCATTTTTGTTATTGATTTGGTGGTCTAAATTTATTTGGTATTTTATCTCACTCTTTTTGTCACAAAAATTTTTGTGTCTCGTCCTTTGTGTCATATCCTTTTTTTGGTCACGAATGGTTTTCTGTGTCACCCATGGTCTATGGTCAACGATGATGTTTCATTGTGTAAAGTTTGCTGCCGCTGATATTAATCTTTATCCCAGTATGTCGCATTTTTTTTAAATTTAAATCAATACAAAGATTGAGTTTTCATGGTCAAACTTTTCAACCTTTTATTATCAATATTTAAATCTGTCAAAATCTTTTCTGGTTAAAAAGTTTATTACTTTTTTATTTGTAATCACATGTATTACCAGTTTTTGTTGGGTTTCTCAGTATTTTCTTGTTGAAGATGAAGATAAGAGAAGGCATGAAACCAGATCTAGAAATCACGGAAAAAAATACCTTTTTTATATGATTTTCAATATTGCGAAATCTTGGAAAGTTGGTTATTGCTAGATTAAATCTCGCAAAAATATTGCAAGATGTTGCATCATTTTAATTATTCCGAAATCTTGGAAGTTGGTTATTGCGAGATTAAATCTCGCAAAAATTATTGCGAAATTGTGCTTTAAAACATTGCGAAATGGGAGTTTGTCTCACATTACGAAATGAGCCATATAGCACAATATTACAAAATGATGGAATATATTGCTAAATTAGAACTCTGTTTTAAATATTCCGAAATGGACTATGTTCTAATCTTTCAGAAATGATAAACCATACCGCGCCTTTTTCACAAATCAAACACCTTATATCTCCACAACACCAATCATCTATCCTAATTTCCTTCATCACCTAAACCCATCTTCAAACAAAAACTCAAACAAACGTACTACATCTTGATCTCAGAATAGATCTCCGTAATTCATTTCAAGGTTCATCAAAGATCTTGAAACCGAGACTTGTTCATCATCGATCTATAAAAGGTTCAAAGCATTTTTTCGTTTATATTCAAAAAAAAGAAAGAGTAATAACAACTTTATGTTATCATCTTGTCTTGTTTCGATTTATGTCTAAAAACAACATGCAACAAAGACCCCTTCCTGAGACCAATATAACTGATCTTGAAGTCGACTCTTATCCAAGTCCTTCAAGGGCTTTGTTAGTTTCGAACAGAAGAGGGTATTAGTTTATGATTCATATTTAGTTGAAGATAAGTTAGGAATGTAAATCGAATGGCTCTACGTTTGTGGGCTGCGTTTGGTGCTAACAGATGGAGTGATGGGATGCATATGGATCGAATAATAGAATCAGATGAGATTGATAAAGGATTGTATCTTTTCTTTGGTGATAAAGGATTTGTATGATTCAATTATTTGTATCTTTTCTTTGGTTTGAGATGGAGATAAAATGTGAATAGCAGATTTGGAGAAGTGTTTAGTGGTGGTTGTTTGTGCGAAAAGAGATAGGGTGGAGAGACAAAAAAACCGAGATTAGGTTATTGTGTGTGGTGGCTAATGATAATGAGATTAGGGTTATGTGAGATTTTTTAGGGTTTGAACCTTTAATAGTCAATGTGTGGACCGGATATTAGGTGTAAAATGATTGACCGGGTATGTCTTAGGTCGGCTGAGTACTTGGGTCAGCTTTTGTCTTAGGCCGACTATTGGCTGAGTATTTGGGCTGATGGGATTAAAATGTGGCACACATTATTATAACAAAGTATTCATTCTCATTTGGCACAAGTTTATTATAAAATTTGTGTCAAAGATTATAATTTTGTTATATTAGTCATATTCGGATATGTAGAAACTAGAAGGGGGGGTTGAATAGTTTCTAGTTCATTTTCAAAACATTTCGTTTATTCCACTGGTCGCGGTTCCTTAAATATCACCACGGTTCCTTATCAATAAAGAACAGCGGGCTCAATAAAGAACCGCCTACAGTGGATGCCAAATATTGATACGTTGTAAACCTTGACAATCGTTTGTATCAAATTCTCGATTAAGCTTGACTAGATATGAGATGTGTTTGTAATAGATAATAACTATAAGTAAGGAAACACACAAACACATCAAATCAAGTGTACATCAAGCAATAGTCTAAACACTAAGCACACACGTACTAAGCCTTATATTTTCCGCAACTAAGATGTTTAGACTAAAGGATGTACACTTGACCATAATCTAAACACGAACCACACACGTACTAAGCCTTAGCTTTTCCGCAACTTAGATGTTTAGATTATGAGATGCACATAACACACAACATATAAATAAATCTATAATAGTAAAGACATAAATGTAAAGGAGAGTACCGACATGATGATTTATAGTGGTTCGGTCACGAAGCTCCTCTTCGCCCTACTCCACTCCTCGAGTACACCTTACTCGAGAGTTACTTCACTAGTTAACAAAACTCCTTTCAAGGCGGAGAAAACCATACACGTCGCTTACACAATTACCGACACTAAGTTAGATGTCGAGTCCTAATCTTAGGTAGGACCAATCTACACAACGTTGCCCACTTCACCATTTAACGACACAAGGCTAGATGTCGAGTACTAATCGAAAGGTAGAACCAATCTTCACAACGTTGCCTACTTCACCATTTTACGGCACAAGGCTAGATGCCGAGTTCTAATCGAAAGGTAGAACCAATCTTCACGACTCTTCACTTTGAAGCTAAGTGAGAACTTCACTAGTCACAACTACATCACTTTATAGTTTAGTGAGAACTCACAACTCTTACCTATTACAACTCAATAAAACACATATCCAAGTGTACACATGTAACTTGGATCTACACAACATAAATATAGGTATACACATATACAATGGATTTACACAAGACTTAATCCAAGTATTCACAAATACAATGGATTAACACAACTAATCCAAGTATTCACAAATACATTGGATCTACACAATATTGATCCAAGTATACCCATATACATTGGATCTACACAAGATTGATCCAAGTATACACATATACATTGGATCTACACAAGACACAAATAAAAATGATGAACATGATGATCTTCATCAAGACTTCATCTTTAATCACATCAAAAATGTGTGAGTGATCTTCTCTTTGTACTTAAGAGGATGAGGAGATTGAAGGAGAGAATCACATCTTAAACAAGACTAATCTAAACTAACTAATCAAGGGTTTAAAGATGTTTTTGAAGAAACTGTGCAAAAAGGGTTAAAAGAAAATCTGGAAATGATCCACTATTTATAGGGCAACATTGCAACGGTCAAAAACACCCGCGGTTCCTTATCTCTACCCGTAGTTCCTTATCAATAAGGAACCGCGGGTTCCTTTAAGGAACCTCCGCATTGGAGTCCGTGCAAAATTGTCCTTTAGTGGCGATATGCCATCTAGGGTAGTTTATACCCTCAAAGGATATTCCTTTGGCATATGGAATATGCCAAATTCAAATTAAAGAATATTCTTTGGAATATACCTTAGGGAATATTCTTTGGAATATTCCAAATTCAGATTTCCATTTTTTCTTTTTAATAAAACATTTTCTTAAAAATAAAGTTAATTAAAAATTACTTTATCACTTTGTATAAAAGTGAGTTTTAAGAAAATATTAATCCTTGATCATTTAGTTAGGTTAATGACAAGTTTATTCATACCTTGAGTGATTCATGCCGAATGCGATCTTGGTGGTGTTGAGAGAAGTATACAAATGTATTCTTGAGTGATTATGAGTACCTTACCATTTTATATAATGTATTGTGAATTATACGTTTGTCATCAACAAAACACGAAGAGATTATATCAGCTAAACATCGTAATGTTTGCACTAACAATCTCCCCCTTTTTGATGATGACAAACAACTAAACCGCAATGCATATTAAAATGTATAAGTTACTCGTTTACACTTAGTTCTCCCCCTTTTGTCGAATCAAAAAGGTAGTCTTCATTTGTAGAAGGAGAGGATCAACTTCGAGAGAACATGCATTAAAAAAAAAAGGCTAATCATCCATTGTGGTTGACGGTTGAGAAGCGAGAATACAAACCGTAGACCAATCATCTAAAGATATCGAGCTTGCGTCATCCTAGTGAAGTCTTCAATCACCATAGGTTAACCAACTCTATGCATAATAATATGCTTATCTTCTAGATTCCAAAATTCATTACTTGCAAGATATTCGATGAATGCAATTTAAGTGAGTCAACGATCGCAAATGTAATGAGTTGAATTATTAAAAATGCTCCCCCTTGATATGAGCTCCCCCTTGCTTGAGGCACCAACAAAGCAAGAAAAGTGACAAGCTACAAAGAAGGGTTAGATGTCCTACAAAAAAAAAGTTAGTGAACAAGAGCATATATATAGCTATGTCAAAAAAAGAGAAAATATTGTCGAGAGGACATACTCTACTTTAATATCATGGCAAAAATACAAAATTAAAGAGAGTATGACATGGACAATAAAAACAATTCCACATAGTCGAAAAGAAGAAAGAAGAACTATGATGAAAAGAAAAATGAGGATGATAAACAAGTCGTTTGCACAAACAATGACAAGTATTGAAGAAAGAAGTGTGCACGCGATTTTATCAATCAAAAAACAAGTCAAAGGAGAGGTGCTTGAAAAGATCAATTCACAATTGTTGGAATAGAGGTAGAGAAGAAACATCCATACTAATTGTAATGATAATATGTCAAAGGGCTAAAAGCTTAGAATTTATGGAATCACCCAAGAAAATTCAAGATTTAACCAAAATCCTCTCAAAAGGTTAAAAACTTAGAATTGTTGGAATCACCCAATCAATTTTAAATTTTAACCGCAATCAACTCTCAACAAAGAAGAACAAAAATATCTCAACCTAGAGACATTTTTTACCAAAAAAAAGGAAACCAAAAGCGGATAAATCGACGCTTTAAGAAAGTGACTCGACTTAGAAGAGCATGATTAAAATGAATTCAGAGACTCAACAAAGAAGTTAAGGATAACTTCACGAAACGAGAGAAGAAACTCAAAAGAGAAGAAAGAAGGGAATCTTCAAGAAAACTCGTCAAAAGAGAAAAAGACCAAAACGAACAAGGGACTCAATGACCGCGGTTCGTTAAATAGGTACGTGGTTTATTATCAATAATGAGACCCAAGGTTATTTGAGGAACCGTGGACATTGGGTGTCCAAAAATGATTATCGACTCAAAGGAAAATCACTTGGTCAGACAATTTAACATAAGATGCTAAAATGCTTGAAAGTCAATGCTTCAGATATTACTTTTAACAATTGCAATTGCAAGTTAAAATTACTTGAATATTTCAAAAGAAATATTTAAGTTATCAATCTTAATAGGAGAGGAATTAGATATAAATCTAACCTTACTTGAAAACCGAGTGAGAAAATAAATAAGAAAAGAAAGATCACGAGAAAAACGAGATCCAAGACTCAAAGAAAAAATCATGTTGAAACACATGAAAGGAAATACAAGAGAATAAAGATCATACAAAGATGTATGAAAAAACAAGCCTAAAACTTAAGCATAATTTTAATCTTAGTTACAATAGAATCCTAAGATTTGCTTAGATGAGTGTCTTATTAATAAGCAATACACATGCTTAATTAGAAGCAAAGGTGGTGGCGAAATTTGGTGGAGAATGAGTGTCTTATTCACAATGCCTTGTGACGTTTAGGTGGTGGTGAAAGGTTTAGGGGGAGTTATGTTCTCCAAAGGTTAAATGGGTGATGTGGATGAATCTGGTGGGGTAAAAGGTGAAGTCACCAAGGGTTCAACAATGTCATTCTCAATGGGAACGCTTTGGATAGGTTGAGGTTGGGTAGTCACATCCAAGAGAGTACTAGGAGTGAAGGGTAAGGCTAGCTCATTAATTCTAGATTGGAATGAAGAGGAGGTAGAACCATGTGAATGGTTTGTGCCATGTGTTGAGGTAGTCTTGCATGGAGCAAGACGTGGTGAGGGTGATGAAGAGATGAGAATGGGCACAATCTCATTCTTAGGTGCGTGAAAGGGTGAAGAGTTAAGTTTGGGTAACTTAATCTTAATTTTGAGGTGCCTCTTTGAAGATGAGGTTTTGGATGAATTGGAGGTTCTTGTAGAAACCATGATAGTAATGGGTGGTTTAAGGGGTAAGGATGAATGGTTTGAGGTGTGAAGAACATGGCTAACCAGGAGGGTTTAAAAGGGTGAGGGGATGATCCAAACTAGTAAACGGTTAAAAAGGGAAAGCCCAAGATATTTTGGGAGTGATCAAAGATTTGAAACAAAGATTCCAAAGGCTGTTGGAACAATTGGGAAGTTTCAAAAAACCCGAATTTGAGAGCTTCTGCCCGCGGTTCTTTATCTCCACTGGCGGTTGCATATTGATATGGAGTCGCGGTCTATTTAAAGAACCGCCTACAGAGGCTTGGTTCAGGTGGTGAATGGAGGATTTTCCAATTCAGCAAGTGCTAATGTTCTAGTCTAACTTATCATAAAGTCATGCTTAAGAGCAATAAAAACTAGAACACACACAAAGGAAAAACCCATGGGTTCAATTAGCACGTAGGAAGAAAGTTAAGAAAAACCTAATGGCTACAAAAGAAAAAGACTCCCAATGACATACAAAGTTCATCAAAGTAAATTATCATTAGTCATACATAGGAAGAGCCATTTAGCCAATTTAGAGAATGAGTATGAGACTATCACTAGAGGTTCTCAATTAAGGCTAAACACGACCATTTTTACGAGTTATACACCAACTCAACTTCCCACATGGAAGTAATTCAACCGTTAGGTCAAATTAAGATCCTAGTGCATAAATTCTCTAGTAGTCATTCTCAAGTTAGATAAAATGTAATTCCAACATTTTCCTAATAAAGTTTAGCAAGGATGAAACTTGCATGGCGACACAATGCATGACCTAATGGGGTTTAAGAATGCACCATTGCATATCTTGACAAAAGAGTCTAGTTAAGGTTATTTACCTTAATAGATCTTGAGGCGAATAACATTGAATTGTACAAACCAAGTTTACACAATTTGTTAGAACACTCTTGATTGGTCTTTCGGAAATGACACATTTACCAATTGCATTGCAATGTAAATTACTTGAGTATTTCGGATGAAACATCCAAGTTGTCAAACCGACTCCATTGTGCATTATAAGCAATTATTAAACAAAACATGTCTAATAACTTGAACAAGTAGATTCAATATACCATCGTCAACACAAGTGTGAGTTATTATCCGATGTATATTATTAATAGCCCACATTCATGTCTACACTAAAAATATGTCAATTAGATTCGATAATGATATCAATCATAATTTGAATAATGAATTGATATATATTTGAAATCTTTCTTGATTCCCACTAACACTCCTTTAAGAGAAAATAGTTAAGATTTTCAAAGGGTGTTTCATGTTTTATAGTGAGACATTAATCTACTTGAACTAATAAGACAATGATCAAGTAAGACGACCCATATCAAAAGATTTGACAAGCTCCCAAAGCTTTTAAACCTAAAAGTGTTAAAGAACATGCCAAGGTGTACAAAATGTTTATATAACATTTGTAAACCAAGAGATGTTAATCCTATATGCAATGCACACATAATGTTGCAACTAAAATGCAAGAAATCTAGCATACATCCTAATTAGGAAAAACTAGATACTAACAAATACCAAGCAATGCACAAGAGACTAGACATATAAGCAATACTACTACAAATAGCAAGTAACACTTAATAATGTCTACATATAATAATAACACACAAGGAAACACACACAAACAATTAGCTTAACACATAAAAGCATCCGTCCATGTTTTGAGTGTTAGATACAACAAAGTATTCATAGCTTGATTTTATTTGAAAATAGTCTTTGACCCATTTAAAATTTAATTAAGTTCAACACTTTGTAAATATATCAATTTTCAAAGATATATCACCAAGAGATGTCCAACTTAATAGAAAAGATTAAAACACAAGTTTTACGACAAACCGACGCTCAATACTTTGGACAAAGTATGGAGCTTAAAAACCATCCAAATTTTAAAGTTTCAATAAACGTTTGGAAGCATTTTTAATTGAAAGAAAATTCAATTACGTTCTAAATGACGGGTGGCACGACTTCTACGGACTTACGGTTGATTTTATATGATTTTTCAAAGTTTTCAAAAATCTGTGTCGGACTGACCGCGGTTCCTTATTGATAAGGAACCGTGGGGAATAGATAAAGAACCGCGTCCAGAGGATAAAAATGGGGTTTTTGGCCAAAATCATTTGGTAACTTTTTGGAAGGACTTAGGACTCTAAAAAATCATTTTAGACACATAGAACTCATATTTTAGAGTTAATTATGACACAAAAGACTTTTATACTTCCAAACATGAAAAGATTTAATTCAAGCTATTATACAAAGTTTATTTAACACCAAAACTTGTACGAATGAAACAACAAAACACATTTCATAAGTAATCACTCTTCATGAACAAATTGATACAAAGATCGTCTCTATTTAAAAACCGTTTTCATTTTTAAAAACCATTTGTTTTGAAAAAGAGAGCAAAGATCGATCCAAGCTTTAAAGTACAATATACTTCAAAGATCTTGAACAACCTGGCTCTGATACCAATTCTAGAAACTAGAAGGGGGGGGGGGGTTGAATAGTTTCTAGTTCATTTTCAAAACATTTCGTTTATTACACTGGCCGCGGTTCCTTAAATATCACCGCGGTTCCTTATCAATAAAGAACCGCGGGCTCAATAAAGAACCGCCTACAGTGGATGCCAAATATTGATACGTTGTAAACCTTGACAATCGTTTGTATCAAATTCTCGATTAAGCTTGACTAGATATGAGATGTGTTTGTAATAGATAATAACTGTAAGTAAGGAAACACACAAACACATCAAATCAAGTTGACATCAAGCAATAGTCTAAACACTAAGCACACACGTACTAAGCCCTAGCTTTTCCGCAACTAAGATGTTTAGACTAAAGGATGCACACTTGACCATAATCTAAACACGAAGCACACACGTACTAAGCCTTAGCTTTTCCGCAACTTAGATGCTTAGATTATGAGATGCACATAACACACAACATATAAATACATCTATAATAGTAAAGACATAAATGTAAAGGAAACTACCGACACGATGATTTATAGTGGTTCGGTCACGAAGCTCCTCTTCGCCCTACTCCACTCCTCGAGTACACCTTACTCGAGAGTTACTTCACTAGTCAACAAAACTCCTTTCAAGGCGGAGAAAACCATACACGTCGTTTACATTATTTCCGACACTAAGCTAGATGTCGAGTCCTAATCTTAGGTAGGACCAATCTACACAACGTTGCCCACTTCACCATTTAACGACACAAGGCTAGATGTCGAGTTATAATCGAAAGGTAGAACCAATCTTCACAACGTTTCCTACTTCACCATTTTACGACACAAGGCTAGATGTCGAGTTCTAATCAAAAGGTAGAACCAATCTTCACGACTCTTCACTTTGAAACTAAGTGAGAACTTCACTAGTCACAACTACATCACTTTATAGTTTAGTTAGAACTCACAACTCTTACCTATTACAACTCAATAAAACACATATCCAAGTGTACACATTTAACTTGGATCTACACAACATAAATCCATGTATACACATATACAATGGATTTACACAAGACTTAATCCAAGTATTCACAAATATAATGGATTAACACAACTAATCCAAGTATTCACAAATACATTGGATCTACACAATATTGATCCAAGTATACCCATATACATTGGATCTACACAAGATTGATCCAAGTATACACATATACATTGGATCTACACAAGACACAAATAAAAATGATGAACATGATGATCTTCATCAAGACTTCATCTTTAATCACATCACAAATGTGTGAGTGATATTCTCTTTGCACTTAAGAGGATGAGGAGATTGAAGGAGAGAATTACATCTTAAACAAGATTAATCTAAACTAACTAACCAAGGGTTTAAAGATGTTTTTGAAGAAACTATGCAAAAAGGGTTAAAAGAAAATCTAGAAATGATCCACTATTTATAGGGCAACATTGCAACGGTCAAAAACACCCGCGACTCCTTATCTCTACCCGCGGTTCCTTATTTCCTTTACGGAACCTCTGCATTGGAGTCCGTGCAAATTTGTCCTTTAGTGGGGATATGCCATCTTGGGTAGTTTTACCCTCAAAGGATATTCCTTTGGCATATGGAATATGCCAAATTCAAATTAAAGAATATTCTTTGGAATATACCTTAGTGAATATTCTTTGGAATATTCCAAATTCAAATTTTCATTTTTCTTTTTAATAAAACATTTTCTTAAAAATAAAGTTAATTAAAAATTACTTTGTCACTTTGTATAAAAGTAAGTTTTAAGAAAATATTAATTCTTGATCACTTAGTTAGGTTAATGGCAGGTTTATTCATACCTTGAGTGAGTCATGCCGAATGCGATCTTGGAGGTGTCGAGAGAAGTATACAAATGTATTCTTGTGTGATTACGAGTACCTTACCATTTTATATAATGTATTGTGAATTATACGTTTGTCATCAACAAAACACGAAGAGATTATATCGGCTAAACATCGTAATGTTTGCACTAACAGGATACCTTAATGACATAGTGACGAGGCAAAGTGATAAAAGTGACGAGACAAAATGACATAAGTTATTTTGATGAGACCAAGAAAAATGGTAGTATTTGAAATTAAAGACGGATTTTTCGAAGGCGTGCACTTATTTTATCTTTGAAAGGTAACTTGTTCGTGCTTAATCTTATGATGAAGACTTGATTATCTTTAACACCCCCAATTTACATGCGCAGCGGATATACACAATTGGGTGCTAAACATAAGTATCATCACACAAGGTATATTGAACAACTCAAAATGAGACGTTTACCCATAAAATATAAATAAGATTTCACACATTGTCTAAAACATATTCATCCCATGATATAGTACCAAAACAACATCAGAGTAAAGCGATTAGTCCCTGATATTTGATTTTTTGTATGGGTTCTCTATATTCTCTCGATATCCACTCGAATTGATTTCGGTTCTAAGTGGAATGATTGTTCTTGGTCAATAAAAAGGGGAGTGATTTTCTAATCTACTAAAAGTTTTAAATGCATTAAAATGTAAACTTAAATTTAAAAGCAATTAAATTAATAACAATTAATAAAACTTGAATTAAAATTAAAATTAAAAATATGAAATGAAGAAACAGTAAGTAACCCTTAAAAATGCTCAAAAGAAAGTTGATTCGGAAGTGGACCTTGATTCGGAAGTTCACTCGGAACTTGGTTCGGAACCCTTGATCCGGAACTTCGTTCGGAAGTTTACTCGGAACCTTTACTCGGAACCTTCACTCGGAACCTTCACTCAGAACTTCACTCAGAAGTTGATCCGGAACTTTCTTCGGAAGTTGATTCGGAAGTTGTTGATCCGGAAGTTCACTCGGAACTTTTGATCCAGAAGTTGGTTCGGAACTTTTGGCTCGGAAGTTTATTCGGAAGATTTGTAAAGAATATTCATCCAGAACTTTTAGACTGACTCGGAACTTTTTAACATAAATTCATTCGGAACTTTAAAAAGGAAAATTCATTCGGAACTTTAAAAATTCATTCGGAACTTTTTGAAAAGAAAATTCATACCGAACTTTTGATGCTCATTCGGAAGTTTTAGTTCATCCGGAACTCTTGGTTCGTCCGGAACTAATGGTTCATCCAGAACTTATGGTTCATCCGGAACCTGGGAACTCAAGAACAGTAACTTTCAGAAAAACAGGGAAGTACGATTTCGATCCAAAAATCACCAAGTTTTTCACCAAAACATAAACAAATCTATTCCCTAATCATCTACTAACCATAAACTACAAATCCCATCAATAAAAACATAAAACCCAACAACTTTTAAAGATTAAATCAATCAAATAAGAACTTAAACTTTTAACCAAATAGATGAAGATGAACAAGATGAAATGGAAATATTGATGTATTGAATGATTAAGGTTTTAACAAATAAAAGATAAAGATTAAATTACAAGATTGAAAAACAAGAATCAAAATCACCAAACACCCTAGTGGTGTTGGTGATGCTACGAACAGAAAGGAAGAAAAAGAAGGAGAAATGAAAAAACTAAAAACTTAATGAAAAGTGTGAGGGGGATTTCTTTTATAGGTGTTCCCTTTGGTTGGTGAGTGGGCTTTCTCCCGTTCTTCTTGTCTTCTCGTCTTTTCAGAAAAGTTGACGTTTTCGATTCTGATTCGGGATTTGTCGTCGATTAATTTCAACTCGTCTTTAAATTTCTTCGTTTAATAGATAATATTTCGTTTTTAGTGTAGTTGTCTTCTCAGCTCGATTCGAATTGATACAACCATTTTAAGTTCGACTTAATTGTTTTTGGTTAAAAATCGTAATTTTGGTATTTAAGCTACTTGACAAACAAAACACTTAAAAATGTAAAAATAGCTTTATTACGCTACTTATACGTACTAGTCTAAAACACTTAGCAAGTACGACATTTAAATGTTAAACGTATTAAAATGTGATACACAAATTTAAACTAAAAAATTAAATTGCAAAATTCAAAATATTAATCTGTTTCTATAAAGGTAAAAAAAATACAAATTTTATAAAATGTAAAATCTGATTTTTAACACAAATTCTAAATCTTTTTATAAAATCTAAAATCCATTTTTAAAGCTACTAAAACTAAATCTACTTTACTAGATTGCCTAGTCCACTAGCCTAATTATCCATTTAACTGGCCCAACAACCTAAAATGGTCCATTAACAAACTTAACGGGCTGGACATGTTTATTACAACTAAAGGATTAAATGGACTTGTGAATTGTAATTCTGACCTAATAGAAAATGCAGCAAACATCTATTATTCTAACAGTCCATTAATTCAATTTAATATCCAGTAAAATTACGAGTGAAGAAAACAAACAGAATGAAACTGAATTAACTTCTATCAATCTACAAACATGAACTAGAAAGTGACCCACATATTAATATCCAAACAAAGTCAAACACTAGTAAATCAGGAATTCAGGAATTAAAAGAAATCTTAATGCAAGAATCTTAATGCAGTAAAGAAACTAGTATCAAAAACATTCAAATGCAGGTCAAATATTAACAGTACAAGCAAAATTATACTACAATTTTAACTAACAGATTACTCTAATCGGCAGAAAATAAGATGAGCTTAACCAACTTCTTCCAAGCCAGTCCTTTGATGGCGAAGCGGAGCGCTGAGCTCGCTTAGAAACGAATCTCTACAACGCCAAGCAAACTCCTACTGATCTGCTGACATGTTCTTTTGAAACAGAAAAGCGAAACCTGCAAAATCCAAATAAGGTAAAGAAAAACCAAACAGAATCTACGATTCTGTTACCTGCATAAACTTGAACAAATTCTAAATCTCGGATTCTGATAACAGAAAGTTAGCTCTAATATGCTATCATGAAAAGCATAACAACAAGACTTTATCTACAGCTTATCATAAACTTCAATAAGCTTTTGAAGTTAATGAAAAAAAACGCTTAAAATGAAAACATTAACGGAAAAGACTTCTTGTTTCAACTGCTCGAATTCAACCGATTCACTACTGATTAACAGAAAAACCGCAAGGACTGTGAAACAACATCTTAAAAACTGTAAGCTCTACACTCATAGCTCCTAAACTAATCCAAACACTACTGGCCGAATTGAAACCAACAGTGGACCTGCTACCATATAATCAAATCCAAACATGCCTAAACTAAACTGAATCTCTGAGAACTTTTGTATCAAATCTATGTGAATAGTAATTCGAAATCAAATCAGTAACATGAACTAAGGCAATCTCGTGACTGTATAACAAAGAGCTGAGTATCAATTCTAACAGGATTCGTAAGAAGAAAAAGATTAAGCTTGATAATAAGAAAAGAAGAGTAAAAGAAAACTCTAAACTTTCATTAATGGTGGAAAACGGTTACACTTCTAACTGAAAATGAAACTGAATTAATATCTGAATAACAGAAAGAAGCTAACTAATTCCTAACTACTATGTGTAAAACTACACCTAAGCTAACCATTGAAAAATGAGCTCTTCGTCTTCCTTTTATAGGCGTCGAAAGGAGGTGTTGTGACGTGGCTTCACCAATGAGGATTGGACACGTGTTTAATACGAGGTTAAATTCATCCATCTTCATCTTCATCACAATTGGGCGTTTCTTCTCCACTGAGTCTTGATCTAATTCATTGGCATCCTCTTGTAGAGGAGAAGATAAGGAACATTTTTGCTGTTGAAGGTTTCCCTTGAATCTTCGTGTAGCTTACTCGATTTTCGATTGCAGGTTAAGGAGAAAGATAAGAAAAGATAAAGCTTCTCTCTCTCCTGATGAAGAAGACGCGTTTTTGTGTTTGTGTTTTGACCGGTTTGGTCAATGACCAAGATAAATAAATCTTTTCACTTATTTTGCCTTTTCATCCTTCCACTTTTTATCCTTCTCAAATGTGTATTAAAGCTTTTAAGTAATCACTTTTCCATCCTTATTCTTAATAAAAAGTGTATGCTAAGCCCTCGATCTTTGAAGTAGTGACAAGTAAGGTCCTTGAAAAGCTTTATCGTCCTTTTCTTCATCTTTTGTGATATAAATCCTTGAAAACGCGTCTTAGTTCTAAAATTGTATCTTGTTACCTGAAAACACATAAAACACAAATACACGCATAAGTCTGATATTTTAAAGTTAAAATAATGTATTTGACTGTGTTTTTAGTGGTATTTGGATCATTATTGATGAGTGTTTTCACACTTATCAACTCCCCTCCACTTGACCATTGCCTTGTCCTCATGCAATGCAGCATTTTAAAGCTCTAAATTACACTTTTCTCATATTTAACCGACCTTGTCCATTTTATGATTTAATAAACTATACTATGTTATATGATGAATGGTTTTGAATATTTACAATGCAATGCAAAAGAATCAGTTTTATTTATATCTTTTTGAAATTTTCTTGAAATGGTTTTGATGGAAATAACTCATAAAGAATTCAATGACTTTGATTAGGGCTTGGGTACCATGGACATTTATCACCCTCAAGTTTCACTTTCCCCATACCAAGCTTAAAAATGGGATCATTGTATTCACAAGTAAAAAGTGCATCAACTTATTCATGACAATTAAATGTGGAACCGGTTATTATTTGAGCAAATTGCTTGTGAGCAAATTTGTCATTATTTCAAGTGTGAAGTATAAGAAATGTAAAATCCAAAAATAAGGAAGCACGGTTTTAATCCTAAGTAATCCTCTCATCCATTACTTGAAAAACCGTTCACAATTAATACAAGTCCGTTTCAAGAGTAATAAGTCATTCGCCTTATGTGTAAAATCCTCATGTCATGCTTTCATAAGTAACTACACACTCGCCAAGGAAAGGAAAATAAAACTCACGCAATAATTTACATCCGCCATCTTTTTGAGACTTTGGATCTTCAACCCCGCAACCCGTCAAGGCAATATTGGATTGAAGCAATCTATTGAATCCCCGCAAACCGTCAAGGTAATATTGGAACTCAATAGTCACTATAATTAACACCACACTGCCCCTCTTGGGAGTCTTGTATATATATATATTTTTTTTCTTTCTTTTTCTTTTCTTTTTTTTCTAGCCACTCATTTTTTGTAAGCCGCTCTTATTTTTCTTTATTCCTCACTAAGAAAGTAGAAAAGAATAAAAGGAAAAACACCCGCTAAATATGGAGCATGACATAAGTCTAGTACACATAAAACGTGCTAACTTAGAATCTTAAGACGTACTCATACCAACCATGAATGATTAGTCAAAAATGCATAAGAGATTACAAACCAATTAAAACCGTACTTGATTATTTATTAACAATTATATACATGCGAAGAAAATAGAAGTCAAGAGGAGAAGGGTTTAGCCACAAGTAATTGCCATGAAGTCTATCTAGCCCTTTTACACTTGCTTCAACTCTATCATTTCCCATTCTCCACAAATTTAAAATCTCAAATAATGAGATTGGTGGATGCTTAGCCTAATAGACCAATGAAGGACTACATGGTTAAGGATACTAGCTAGAGAGTGCTAAGATAAGCAAACTCGGGTTGAGTCAAAATATCCATGGCGGGCCTAATATGTCAAAGAAGTCTAAATTTGTTAAACCATGTTTTTATTATATTTTTTCCTTTTTATATTTTTGATGAAAACTAAAATAAGAAATATATACAATGCAAATGTGATATGCAAATGAAAAATGAATGATGCAAAAATCATGTGTGCATATTTTTGGTGGCCAAAGTAGATCAAAAATTTGAAAAATGTTGAAAATTAAATTTTCCATGTTATCATGAAGTTAAGGAAATGATCTAGGTAAGGTCACTTCGATAGAAGTCTCCCCTACACTTAAGATAAACATTGTCCTCAATGTTTAAGAGTATTGGAGTGAACTCCCCTACACTTATGACATTGATAACCTTGCTTAACTCAAGTTAAGGAAGAGACAACTAAAGGGTATTCATTTTAAGCACAATTGTTTAATATCACGATAGCAAAAATTAATCGAAGTGAACCAGATACACGGGCCTCCTCCATAAGCTCCAAGCATGAAATGTGAGAGAGCAACCCTTGAAGCAAACACGAAAAGACGAAGAAAGGCCACCCCTCCACTTCAACTCTACTATAACATCCTTTTAATTAAACTTAACCTATTGAAAATCTACTCTACGTTTTCTAACCTAGTTATTCAATGCTTGAGTTTTTTTTAACCCTAAGTCGCAAGCTCGACTCGGCCCCGAATTAAGTTGTCCTTGGGGAAACCATCATGGAGAATAAAGAATATCCACTTTGAAGCTCGTCTCACATGATACACTCAAACTTAGCACGTTGCCATTTACTATAAGATTTACAAATCCGCCTCGATAAATGGAACGGTCCAACGTGTCTCAAGTTTGTCCAACATATGAAATCTCTCAAATA
The DNA here is from genome assembly GCA_025667525.1 of Glebionis coronaria. Lineage (NCBI taxonomy): Eukaryota > Viridiplantae > Streptophyta > Magnoliopsida > Asterales > Asteraceae > Glebionis > Glebionis coronaria. The sequence goes on from CM046881.1 coordinate 275,915,408, forward strand.
AGAAGCACCCCAGGATCAAATACATAATTTCCATCTCTACATTCGAACAACTCCAAAATAGGTAGCATCACCAAAGTAAGCTCATACAAGAAGTCCAGATCAATCGAAATCACACTCTTAAGTCGAGTAGATGAAAACCAAGGTGTCTCAAATTTATGTATCCCAGGATCAAAAACCTTTCCCTTCATGGGAAAATAAGAAGATGAGCTCATATCAACCATATAAGATTCCCCCTTAGTGATCAAAGCATCATGAGAATATGAAGGTGTAGGTATCAAAATATTCATAACAAGTATATCCATATTAGGCTCATCATCATCAAAAGGTGGGTAATCTTCCATAGAAGGCATAGAATAAGGAGGATCAAGATTAGTAGTGTCTTGTGGAAGAGGTATAGGCTCTAGGGTCCCAAAAAGCAAGTTCTCACTGAGACGAATCTCCTCTTCCCAATTAGAATCACTATCATCAACCTCAATATCAATATTAGCAAGATAAGCCTCTATGGTGGCATCAATATCCATATGAGAATCCATATCAAAGGTTTTGGGTTCTAAAGGTGCCATAGGTGAAAAAGGATCAATCTCTAAGAGTATAGGATCTTCATCAATAACCAACTTCAAGGGTGGGAGGGTGGGAATAGAAGGCTCAAAAGAAGGTATATTGAGAGAATCACTCAAAGGGATGATATCATCATAAAAATCAATAGGTGCAACCTCAAAAACCGGTGAAGAAATGTCAATGAAAGGTTCTTCTTCTATGGACTCATCATTATAGTTTTCATTCAAAGCTTCAATCGAAGAGATAAGATTATAGACGTTTGATAAAACCTCTCGAATATGAACATCTTCCACTTCTTCTATATGATCAACATCATCATCCAAATTAGGAATGTCATCTTGACATGAAAAGTCCTCGGATAATATATCATAAGATGCCTCACTAGAATCACAATCATCATCCTCTATATCTTTCATAAACTCTTCCTCAATCTCATTACCCCTTTCTTTGAACAATTCATCAAGATCGAAATCACCAAAATCACTAGTGGTAGCATGAAAGTCAACATGTGATGAAATCTCAATGTGATCATGAGGAGAAGTATCAATACAAAGCTCGTCACATGGTTCATTGGAAACACACTCAAGCTCTCTTTGGATTGGGATAAGGTTCTCAACACTAGAAGCGGTTAATCCATCCAAATCGGTGTTTGTATTAGTGCTAAGAGGCTCGTCCCCCATGGTTAAAGAGTCGGTGGGTTCCACGTGAGGTAAAGGTGATGAAGGTGTGTCATCAGTAAGTGTCATACAAATCGAAGGTTCCTCATCAGCTTCATCTAATAAGCATTGTTTAAGCAAACGAGCACGATTAGCAAAAAATCATTCTTCTTCCTCTTTTTTATCAATTTTAAAGAGTAAATCATCTAAATTTTCCTTGAGGAACTGAGAGGATTTGTTCACCGATTTTCTATAAATGTCACCAAATCTCTTGATATTAAACCGTTTGTTCCTTACATCATCCTCAAGAGACTTAATTTCTTCCCTTAACCATCGAGATTCTTCTCTCATTTCCTCGATACTCATCTCTCTCATACGTGTAAAAGCCTTTAATCTATATCCATCATCTCTTCCTTGTTGCTCGATTAGAAAAGAAAGCTCATTGAGATCACTAAGAGCATAAGAAGGCGGATCCCTTGGTCGACAATCATAACCATAATGGGGTTCTTTTCCACAAAACTCACATGAATAAGTCGAAGAATAGGGTGGAGGTGGATTTCCATAATTAGGTGAATTATAGGTTTGAAAAGAGTCTTGAGTATGAAAGTTATCATGATCGTAACCTTGAAAATTCCCTTCATTTTGAAAACCCTCATAATGTGAAAATCCTTGATTTTGAAAAGTATCTTGATTATGGCATGGAAAATTTTCATCATTTTGAAAGCCTTCATTGTTTGAAAATCCTTGATTATGAAAGGTTTCTTGATTATAGCCTTGAAAAGTATCATGATTTTTAAAACCTCCATAATTAGAAAATCCTTGGTTTTGAAAGGTTTCATTAAAGGTTTGATCATGAAATGATGGTGGAGGTTGTGATGAAAAACTGGAATATCCCATATAGTCATTACAAGTGTAGTCCATTTGAGTGTTAGGTTGAAAATTAGGGTTTTCGGTTCCATTATAAGCATATCCCTCCCCATAATAACCATTATTTTGATCACATAAATAAGTATCGTGTGGACCACCACAAGTCGAACAAGGCGAATAATTAGCGTTGTCGGATCGTTGTTGCAAAATCTCCAACATGGAACGAGTATCCATATTTAACAAGGTGGCCGAATGTATATACAAGTATAATGACGTTTTAAAAGCTTCCTCGGGGAAGGAAGTAATACACCAAAGGTGGTATGTTTACACGTGTGCGAGTACACGTGTAAATAAACACGAGGAATGAGGGAGTAGCCCTCGGTCGACTTTTGAAAGAGAAGAGATTATCTCCCTCGAGGTTCGATATGAAATATCCACAAGAAAGTATATATATAATTACTACTTGGGTGCAAGACCTCCAATCAAGCCTTCCTTCTTCGAATACGCACTAGTGAACGGGGGGTTAGGTGGCGCGAAGCACTTAAGTACCTATTAACCCTTAGACGGTATTTTATAGCACGTCGCCTATCTATTCACTTTGTAGTTTGTATTCTTCGAATTATTGCCTATTGGAAGTATTTATCTATTCTTGCTTAATTAAATTGGATCGATACGCGTGTCAAGGACCGGAACGCCCCCTAACACGGTGTATTGCCTCGGCAATACTTATGGAAGATATGTTTATTGGTTGTTCTTATACGTATACTTATTTACTTATAATAATATATCAAAAATATTTTTGTATTTATTTGATTTTTTTTTAAGAAAAATACTATATGTACGTAAAAAGCGATGAAAACCAATAATATATATTTTCGGGTGTAATCTTTTAGGAAAAAGATTACTTTTTGGATTTTTTATTTTTTTTTTGGTTCAATTCTTTAGGAAAAGAATTGATTTTGTGACTTTTTTTTTTGTATTTTTATCTTTTTGATTTTTATTATCTTTTTTATTATAATACGTAAAAATAACGTTCACAAAGTGAACGGATCCCAAAATCCAATCGTCTCACTCGAAATCGTTAATCTTCACGAAAAGAACCGGCAGCGGCGCCATTTAATATTTCGTTTTTAGTGTAGTTGTCTTCTCAGCTCGATTCGAATTGATACAACCATTTTAAGTTCGACTTAATTGTTTTTGGTTAAAAATCGTAATTTTGGTATTTAAGCTACTTGACAAACAAAACACTTAAAAATGTAAAAATAGCTTTATTACGCTACTTATACGTACTAGTCTAAAACACTTAGCAAGTACGACATTTAAATGTTAAACGTATTAAAATGTGATACACAAATTTAAACTACAAAATTAAATTGCAAAATTCAAAATATTAATCTGTTTCTATAAAGGTAAAAAAAATACAAATTTTATAAAATGTAAAATCTGATTTTTAACACAAATTCTAAATCTTTTTATAAAATCTAAAATCCATTTTTAAAGCTACTAAAACTAAATCTACTTTACTAAATTGCCTAGTCCACTAGCCTAATTATCCATTTAACTGGCCCAACCAACTAAAATGGTCCATTAACAAACTTAACGGGTTGGACATGTTTATTACAACTAAAGGATTAAATGGACTTGTGAATTGTAATTCTGACCTAATAGAAAATGCAGCAAACATCTATTATTCTAACAGTCCATTAATTCAATTTAATATCCAGTAAAATTACGAGTGAAGAAAACAAACAGAATGAAACTGAATTAACTTCTATCAATCTGCAAACATGAACTAGAAAGTGACCCACATATTAATATCCAAACAAAGTCAAACACTAGTAAATCAGGAATTCAGGAATTAAAAGAAATCTTAATGCAAGAATCTTAATGCAGTAAAGAAACTAGTATAAAAAACATTCAAATGCAGGTCAAATATTAACAGTACAAGCAAAATTATACTACAATTTTAACTAACAGATTACTCTAATCGGCAGAAAATAAGATGAGCTTAACCAACTTCTTCCAAGCCAGTCCTTTGATGGCGAAGCGGAGCGCTGAGCTCGCTTAGAAACGAATCTCTACAACGCCAAGCAAACTCCTACTGATCTGCTGACATGTTCTTTTGAAACAGAAAAGCGAAACCTGCAAAATCCAAATAAGGTGAAGAAAAACCAAACAGAATCTACGATTCTGTTACCTGTATAAACTTGAACAAATTCTAAATCTCGGATTCTGATAACAGAAAGTTAGCTCTAATATGCTATCATGAAAAGCATAACAACAAGACTTTATCTATAGCTTATCATAAACTTCAATAAGCTTTTGAAGTTAATGAAAAAAAACGCTTAAAATGAAAACATTAACGGAAAAGACTTCTTGTTTCAACTGCTCGAATTCAACCGATTCACTACTGATTAACAGAAAAACCGCAAGGACTGTGAAACAACATCTTAAAAACTGTAAGCTCTACACTCATAGCTCCTAAACTAATCCAAACACTACTGGCCGAATTGAAACCAACAGTGGACCTGCTACCATATAATCAAATCCAAACATGCCTAAACTAAACTGAATCTCTGAGAACTTTTGTATCAAATCTATGTGAATAGTAATTCGAAATCAAATCAGTAACATGAACTAAGGCAATCTCGTGACTGTATAACAAAGAGCTGAGTATCAATTCTAACAGGATTCGTAAGAAGAAAAAGATTAAGCTTGATAATAAGAAAAGAAGAGTAAAAGAAAACTCTAAACTTTCATTAATGGTGGAAAACGGTTACACTTCTAACTGAAAATGAAACTGAATTAATATCTGAATAACAGAAAGAAGCTAACTAATTCCTAACTACTATGTGTAAAACTACACCTAAGCTAACCATTGAAAAATGAGCTCTTCGTCTTCCTTTTATAGGCGTCGAAAGGAGGTGTTGTGACGTGGCTTCACCAATGAGGATTGGACACGTGTTTAATACGAGGTTAAATTCATCCATCTTCATCTTCATCACAATTGGGTGTTTCTTCTCCACTGAGTCTTGATCTAATTCATTGGCATCCTCTTGTAGAGGAGAAGATAAGGAACATTTTTGCTGTTGAAGGTTTCCCTTGAATCTTCGTGTAGCTTACTCGATTTTCGATTGCAGGTTAAGGAGAAAGATAAGAAAAGATAAAGCTTCTCTCTCTCCTGATGAAGAAGACGCGTTTTTGTGTTTGTGTTTTGACCAGTTTGGTCAATGACCAAGATAAATAAATCTTTTCACTTATTTTGCCTTTTCATCCTTCCACTTTTTATCCTTCTCAAATGTGTATTAAAGCTTTTAAGTAATCACTTTTCCATCCTTAATCTTAATGAAAAGTGTATGCTAAGCCCTCGATCTTTGAAGTAGTGACAAGTAAGGTCCTTGAAAAGCTTTATCGTCCTTTTATTCGTCTTTTGTGATATAAATCCTTGAAAACGCGTCTTTGTTCTAAAATTGTATCTTGTTACCTGAAAACACATAAAACACAAATACACGCATAATTCTGATATTTTAAAGTTAAAATAATGTATTTGACTGTGTTTTTAGTGGTATTTGGATCATTATTGATGAGTGTTTTCACACTTATCAATAGACTTGAGTTTCTTCGACTTATGTAAATCTTCCATCTTTGGTCCTTTTCTTCGATAAATCTTCGAATAGGCCCAGTGACTTCAAATCTTTTGCATTTCTTGGACACTAGACTTTGTCTTGAGTCTTTTTCTTCCATAAAACCCGTGCAATCCCATGTTTTCTTCAATATTTATCCGGTTGGCTCTGAAAACACAATAAACACAAAAACCACGCATAATTCCAAACAAATGATATTAAATAAGTGTTATGGTCTTGTTTTAGCCAGAATTAAGTGGTAAAAGGATGGGTGTTTTCACACCTATCAAATCCCCTACACTTAACCATTGCCATGCCCTCATGCAATGCTTAGTGATAAAGCAATTTTACACTTTTCTCATAATTAATCAACCTTGGCCTTATTCAAATACTACTAAACAAAAATTAAGGTACTAAAAGAAATTAAAACTTAAAAGGAAACAAAAGGATAGAAAACCATTTTCACTTGAAAATAGCTACATGGAAATAACTTGCAAAGAGATCAAGGACTTACATTAGGGCTTTGGTGTTGCGAAGATTTATCACCCTCAAGTTTCACATTCCCCAAACTAAGCTTAATAACGAGATCATTTTATTATAAGTTAGTAAATCAAACACTTACACACATGGCTTAATTATATGCTTAAACTCCCTTATTCCTAGGTGTATCTCTTATATTTTATTTTTGTCTTAGAATGATCATGAAGATGCATTTTTGGACTTATTTTGATAGTTTATTTAGGCTGAAAGCAAAGTAGGACGATTTGATCAATAGTTAGCTAAAGGACAAAATCTCTTAAAACTGCTTCTCGGGATATCAAAAAGTTCATATCTTGGCATAACTCGGTTCACGATTTGAGACCTTTCTCGTGCCGATATTTGGCATGTACTTCATACTTCATATCTTGAGAGACGTGCTTGAGATAATGGTCTTCTCATCGTTCATAGAGTTTCTTCACTTGGAGACATTTGAGAGGTACTCCAACTTTGTTGACCACGACTTCTTGATTATTCTTCAATCTCTAATTGGGATTTTGAGATACAACGATCCGCCTCCTTTTCGGACTTGGATCTATTTATCCTCATACCTTGTTAGGGTCTTTTCGGATAGACTTCTCCATGATCTTTATGGGAGTTGATTGCTTTTCGTCGTGAGTCTTGATCCTTCATATTGACTTTGGGAATAATGCTTTTCACATCACCTTGGATCTTTAGCAATAAGATTGAACCCTCATGCCTTGTTAGGGCCTTTTCGGACTCGCCAATCTTCGCGCCCCGCTTCATAAGTTATGCGTTGGCTATGAACTCTTATCATTACCGAGCAACTTTTAAACGATCTTGGGCTAGAAGCTAAGTAACTTTTCAAATCGTACGACCTTACTTATTGCAGATAAATTATTAGCAAGTGATGGGAGAATAGGCAAATAATTACACCAAGTGAGCTTGTGCAAGAATACCGACTTATAATTGACTCTATCATTTCTCGTCCTCCACAATTTAAAATCTCAAGTAATGAGACTCGTGGACACTTAGCCTAATAAACCAATTAAGTTCTACATGGTTAAGGATATTAGCTAGAATAAACTTGGATAAGTCTATTCGGGTTGAGTCAAAATAAACGCAACGGGCCTAATATGTCAAAGATTTCTAAACTAGCTACACCACTTTATTAATATTTTTGACTTTATTGCGGGATATATACATATGAAAGCAACGATAAAAATTTAAAAATTACGACAAAATGGCCAAAGTTAATAAAAAATTTGAAAAATATGATTTTCTGGTTAAATGAAGGCATTTTCATGGAAAAGTCCACTTAAAACTTCGATAGAAGTCCCCCCTACACTTAAGATAAACATTGTCCTCAATGTTTAAGCATGTGGGAAAAATCTCCCCTACACTTATGACATTGTGCACGTTGGTTAAATCAAGTTAAGGAAGAGATGACTAACGTGATCAATTTCAAATGGGAGTTATGAAGAAAATTGAATCACGATAGTTGAGAGATAGAACCGGATTTCGGATAACACGGGAGCACGGTTCTTCAGAGATTCCAAGAGTGCACTTATCCCTGTAATTACATCACCACACAAAAACAAACACCCTATAGAGGTCCCCCTACACTTAGGAGGTTAAACGGAAAAGGATAGATACTCGGGCTGCCTCCCGAGGAGCGCTTGTTTTTGATAACCGAGTCACGAGCCTGACTCGATCCAAAATTAGTTCATGGGGAACGTGGTGAGGGATGGAATCATCTCTTGAGAGATGTCCTCACCAAAGTACAAATTCAAACGCTGGCCATTCACCTTGAAGTTGGGCCCATTTGGCTGAGAAAGCTCAATGGTGCCATAGGGAAAGACATTGGCGATGGTGAATGGACCAGACCAGCGACTCTTCAACTTGCCTGAGAAGATCTTCAACCGAGATTTAAAGAGTAAGACTTGATCACCAACGTGGAACTCTCGGTTCTTGATTTTAGCATCGTGGATAATCTTGGTCTTCTCCTTGTATATGAATGAGTTCTCGTAAGCTTAATTCCTCAATTCTTGTAGCTCGTTGAGTTGAATCTTGCGAAAATCACCGGCTTTGTTGATGTCGAAGTTAGCCCACTTCAAGGCCCAGTATGCCTTATGTTCCAGCTCGATAGGGAGGTGGCAAGCTTTCCCGTACACAAGACGATAGGGCGTATAGCCGATCGGGGTCTTGTAAGCAGTACGGAAACCCACAGAGCATCATCTAACTTATCGGCCCACGCGGCGCGATGCTCTCCCACAGTACGTTCCAAAATTCTCTTCAATCCACGGTTGGATATTTCGGCTTGACCGTTGGTTTGAGGATGATAAGCGGTGGAAAGACGGTGATTGACACCATACTTTGCCATGACTCTTGCAAATTGATCGTTGCAAAAATGAGTCCCGCGGTCACTGATAATAGCACGAGGAACACCGAATCGAGCAAACAGTTGTTTCAAGAATTTACAAACCACCCTCGCGTCGTTAGTGGGTAAAGGCTTGCCTTCAACCCATTTGGAAACGTAGTCAACAACGACAAGGATGTATTTGTTGCCTTTAGAAGAAGGGAATGGACCAATAAAGTCGATGCCCCATACATCAAAGATTTCACATTCTTGTATGAAATTTTGAGGCATCTCATCTTTATGTGTGATCTTGCCTTGTTTTTTGGCAAGAATCACAATGTTTAACCATCTCGTGAGCATCACGGTAAATGGTGGGCCAATAGAATCTCGAATCAAACACTTTTTTGGCAGTGTAGTTGGGACCAAAGTGACCACCGGTGGGTCCTTTGTGGCAAGCTTGGAGAATGTCCAAAGCGGCCGGTCCGTCAACACATCAGCGAATAATCAAGTCAGCGCATTGTTTGAATAGAAAAGGGTCATCCCAAAAGTAAGTCTTAACATCGTTCAAGAACTTCTTTTTTTTGTTGGGATGTTAACCCTTGGATGAGAACACCACCCGCTAAGTAGTTTGCAATATCGGCAAACCACGGGGTGCCATCAAGATTGAGATTTATAGACATTAAGGTCTCAAGGGGGAAAGAATCATTTATCTCTTTGTTCGGATGATCCCGTTGATATGGATCCTCAAGTCTGCTCAGATGATCCGCGACCAGGTTTTCGGCTCCCTTCTTGTCACGAATTTCAATGTTGAATTCTTGAAGGAGTAAAACCCAACGAAGAAGTCTTGGCTTAGAATCATGCTTTGTCATCAAGTACTTCAACGCGGAATGGTCCGTATATACGATTGTGGTGGAAAGGACAAGATAGGGGCGGAACGTTTCAAAAGCATAGACAACAGCTAAAAGCTCTTTTTCGGTTGTCGTATAATGCAATTGTGCCCCCGTCATTGTCTTGCTAGCATAGTGGATTGGTTGGAAGTGTTTATTCACTCTTTGGCCCAAAACCGCACCAATGGCAAAGTCGCTAGCATCGCACATCAACTCGAAAGGCAGCTCCCAATTAGGGGTAACTAAGACGGGTGCCTTAGTAAGCTTATCCTTAAGCAAGTTGAAGGCGTCAAGGCACTCTTTGGAAAAGATAAACGAGGTATCTTTTTCCAAGAGGTGGGTCATCGGGCGAGCGATTTTAGAGAAATCCTGAATGAATCGACGATAGAAGCCCGCATGACCCAGAAAGCTTCTCACACCCTTCACGGTTGAAGGTGGAGGTAATTTGGCTATGACATCTACTTTAGCACGGTTGACTTCAAGACCCGCGTTAGAGATTTTGTGTCCTAGCACAATGCCTTCTTTTACCATAAAATGGCATTTTTCCCAATTCAGAACAAGGCGAGTGTTTTCGCACCGCTGAAGCATACGTTCCAAATTGGCAAGAAGAGAAGAGAAGGAATCCCCAAAGACCGAGAAATCATCCATGAAGACTTCCATGGTTTGTTCAACCATGTCATGGAAGATAGCCAACATGCACCTTTGGAAAGTCCCGGGGGCATTACATTAGCCAAAAGGCATCCTTTTGTAAGCAAATGTGCCATAGGGACAAGTGAATGTTGTCTTCTCTTGATCTTGGGGATCGATGGGTATTTAGAAATAACCCGAGAAACCATCAAGAAAGCATTAATATTCATTACCCGCTAAACGTTCAAGCATTTGGTCCATAAAAGGTAGAGGGAAATGATCCTTTCTCGTGGCATCATTGAGTTTACGGTAGTCTATAAAAACTCTCCACCCAGTAACGAGACGACTGGGAATCAACTCGTTGTTTGCATTGGGCACAACGGTGATGCCGCCTTTCTTAGGCACACAATGGACTGGACTAAACCATGGTGAATCCGAAATAGGGTAAATCATACTCGCATCAAGAAGTTTGATAACCTCTGTTTTGATGACTTCATGGATTTTTGGATTCACACTTCGTTGGCTTTGAATTGTGGACTTAAAGTCGTCCTCCATGAGAATTTTATGTGTGCAAAAGTGAGGATCAATTCCACGAATATCGGAGATTTTCCAGGCGATAGCTGTTTTATGCTTCTTCAACACGGCGACAAGTCGGGCTTTTTCTTCTTCTTTTAGGTCCTTTGCGATGATGACGGGCGACTTCTCATTGTCTTCAAGGAAAACGTACTCAAGATGAGGAGGTAGGTCCTTAAGCTCAAGAGTGGGAGGATCCTCAATAGATGGTGAAACTAACGATGGATCATCATTAGTCACCTCTTTAGGGGAAGGAGGATCAATAGCAGTAACCGTCGGAGATAGCGGAGAAAGATTGTCTTCTTTGAGAAAGTTTTCAATGAGGCGGAGATCTTCATCCCAATTGGTGGTAGAATCGTCATGGTCTAAGTTCACATCTCCCATGGTGGCTTCCAAATCTTTCCAAAGGAAATCACTTTCTCCAAATAGAGATAGTGATGAGTCGATAGAGGAAACGGTCTCAACATTGTGAAGAGAGGTAGGAATACTTTTACAAGCATCTTTGAAGTGTTCTTCACAAGCCTCATCAAGAACGTCAATACAATTAACACTCTCGTATGAATAAGGCTGTTTAGAAAGCTTTCCCATGTTGAAGACGATCTTATCGTCACCCACTCTCATGATAAGCTCACCGGCTTCAACATCGATTAGAGTGCGACCGGTCCTCAGGAATGGACGACCAACGATCAATGGCACACGAGGGTCCATGTCGTAGTCAACAACGACGAAATCAGCAGGAAAAGTGAATTTGTCAACTCCCACAAAGACGTCTTCGGCTATCCCCACTGGATAAGCAACCATACGGTTAGCTAATTCCAAAGTCATTTTGGTTGGACTAGCTCAGGGAGAGATAATTGCTTCCAAACGCTTAAGGGCATTAAGTTGATACTGGCACCTAGATCGGCTATGGCCATGCAATTCTCTACTCCCGGGAAGTTGCAAGGAATCAAGAAACGACCCGGATCACCAAGCTTAGTTGGCAATTTCCTTAAGAGCACTGCGGAGCAGTTCTCATTAAGTTGGGTCTGAGCGATGTCAAGAAGCTTTTCCTTATCACTTAGAAGATCTTTAAACATCTTAGCGTATTTGGGCATGTGAGCGAGAGCCTCAGCGAAGGAGATGTTAAAATTCAATTGTTTAAACATTTTGAGAAAGTTTGAAACTTGAATATCATCCTTGCTCTTTTGCTTCTCTTTCCTCAACCTTGAAGGATAAGGTATATTGGATGAAGAAGAAGGCTTTAGGGGAATAGGATCACTCACAACCACGGGTGGTGGGGAAATGGGGTAGAAGGTGAAGGAGACGGAGAAATTGGGGAAGTAGAAGGAGGAGGAATAGGAGCAGGTGACTCGTTCTCCTTAGTCACAACCACCGGTGGAGGTATAGGAAGCTCGGGTTCCTTGGTACCTTTGCCAATGCGAGTGGTGATTGCTTTCATCTCCCCTCTTGGATTCGCAACGGTGTTACTCGGAAGAGTACCCGAAGAAGAGGGTTGATTACCTAGGAAGAAACTAGCCATCATGTTTTTTAAGTCATTTGTTTGACTATCCAAAGTATTTCGCATATCGGCTCTCAGATCGTTCCCTTGTTTGACCAGGTCTACTTTCAAGTTGAGCACTTCTCTCTGAAGATTTCCCACGATCACATCGTTAGTCCTCATGTAGGTTTCCACTTCTTGGTGTAAAGCGTTGGGTTGGTTGGGAGGAGCATTGTATGCGGGTGGTTGATAAGCAGGTTGCTGGTAAACTTGGTTGTTTCTTTGAGGTGGAGGTGGTTGTTTGTGAGGTGGTATGTATGTGTTGTTCCCTATTAATCCATAACACAAGATTCTTAGAGAGAGAAAGAGAAGAAAAGTAGAAAGAGAAAGTAGAGAGAGAAGTGGAAGGTTTACACTAAAACTATGTGTTTAATGAAATGAACCAACACCCTCTTTCACATGTGAAAGAGGGTTATATACCCCACGGCTCTAAGGCCTTTGTGGGCTTCATCTTGGGCCGGGCTTGGCTTTCTTTTGGGCTTACGCCCCTAACTTAGACAATATTAGCTTAAAGTCCAAGCCCGGTTTTCCCGACTAACCTATTACAATACAAGACCTTTTAACGACTAAGATGACCTATTACATTCTTGTTCGACTATATAAAATATAGGGCTAACAATCTCCCCCAATGTATCGGTCATCTTAAAATGCTTAAAAAGCATAAGATGGTTGAGTGAATACATTCTTGTAGAGGAGATCTTCCTTCTTTGGTCTTGTATCTTGATCTTGATCTTGTTTGTAACAGCTTTGTTCCTTCATGCTTTCGTGATCTTTATTTTGAGCCTTTGTCATTTGACTTTGAGTGCTTGAGATCTTCATCTGTACTCCTTGTGACTAAGATGACCTATTACATTCGTACATTCTTAGGTATCTTGATTATCGCCATCTTGTGCTCTTGTGACTTCTGAATCGACATCGGTTGCACAGCTACGCCACCTTCTTGATATGCAGCAACATATATTGACACGGATGAAATGGCTTTGAACATTTCACCCTAACTCGGTAGCGTTTTACCTCCGGTCGGTGAAGACCGTTAAACGGTATTAAATACCGTACCTGTGATCAGGTAGATTCGATTAAGAACCTCCTTGACAGGGTTTCCCGGTGGTAGAGGCCAGTTCTCTTTACTCGACCGTCTCAAAGCAGACTGCGAACGTAAAGAGTGAATCAAAAAGGATACGGTTATCCGTTTGATTAGAGTCGTCAATTCAGAATTCCTGGAACAAGTTTGATTCTAAAAGAATCGCACCATTGTTGCTTTCCAGTTTGTCACAAGCTTGATTCATAGAGAATCTTGCGAGTTACCTACCGCAGTGCTGTTTGATGTTGACACTGGAAGGATTTCCATTCGTCACTGTGAACACTAATGAGTGTCACTCTGAATGTTCTGGCAAGATCACATGGATTTTGCGAAGAAACCTGGAATCAAGTTTGAATCAATTAAGAATGCAAACTTAGTTGCTTTCCAGTTCTCACAAGTTTGATTCGTGTAGAATCGCACAAGTTACCTACCATGAGTTTGTTTGATGCTGGCTCAAGCAGGATTTCCATCTTCATTGTGAATCGTATCACTCAGATGTTCTGGCAATATCACAAGGATAATGCGTAGGACTCGATTGTGTCCTAATGAGATGATAGATAGATCTCGTTTGGCTCTAGACTCAATAAGTGCATTTTGGTAATCGGAGGCTGGAGCAGACTGCCACCTTTTCAATATTAACTGACTCGGAGTGAGAAAGTCAATAGATACGTGTTGATCTCCGTGACAATGAGACAAATTTCTTTTGAGAGAAACTCGAATGGCTGGGAAGGGTTGTGCATTGCATCACTGGGTCCATGATGACTTGTCTTCAATAGATGTATTGACCCGGTTTCTGCCTAAGTTGCATAGAATATTCAACTCGTTCAATGCTTACCAATACGTCATCATTAGCACCTTGTTGTGATTGTTCTAGTGCTAACTTAAGTACTTGGTCCGCATTCAGCTTCATTCCACTCCATCTTTCCTAAGGACAACTATTTCTAGCTATGGAATGTCCTTGGGTAGATCCCTCCGGTTCTGGTTGGATCATAGGACTTAGTTTCCTATCCTAAACCACCTTTTGACTCCATCGTTCCGTCGTGGATAGTAGGTTGTTTTGGGTAAAGATCGTAACCATAAAACCATTGAAAACCATTCAAAGTAACACTTGAAAGTTTTACATTTCCGAAAAGCTCCCCCTACACACATGCATCGATATACGAAATAGTTTGGCATGTGAAGGAAAGAGTTGCACTTGAGTCTTTAAGATCACATGTTGCGATATATTACATTTTAATCACATTTTCTCCCCTATCTCTAATATAAAAATATAATATTAGAGATACCAATTGATTAAAATATGACATTTTCCGAAAAATCGTTGGGAGAGAAACATGTGTGCACGCATGAAACATGGAACATTTTCAGTCGGGTCGCTCCCCCTCAACAATATATGTGTGTCTTGAGACAAAATTTGATAAAATTTTAGAAAAACGACACCACAAAATATGTTGAGGTACGGAGTTGAGATGCCTTTTCCGATATAATATATTACATTTGACAATTTCATATCATTTTCGGAATGTGTTGGATACATAAAATATGACAATTTTAGAGATGTACCCAACAACATTAAAAGGCTTGATTTTAAAACGCTCCCCCTCAAAAATTGATCAAAATAACATATGACAATTTTGAGATATAAAAACCACTTATGAGGAAGGGAGTGTTGAACACACAATTTTGAAAGATTTAGAAAAACCTTTTGAGAAATTCTTGAAAAATTGTGTTCAACGGTTTTAAAATAATCAGGATAGAAGACTTCTCTTCTATTGATTAGGGAAAGCGCACTGAAACGTACACTCCCCTTTCGGGTCCGTTTTTCATGAGCTCAAAACTTTGATTGTTTTGTGAGAAGCTCATGACCGAGAAAAATAAATTTCTCGTTGTGAAGGATAAGTTATCATCCGTGATAAACTTTCCTTAAGTTGAAGTTCGAGTTCTAAGCTGACATTTACTTAGAAATCGTTTTCATGAACTTAAAAAACTTTGAATGTTTTTATGAGAAGCTCATGACCGAGAAAGATGAATTTCTCGTTGAGAAGGATAAGTTATCGTCCGAGATAAACTTTCCTTAGTTGATGTCCGAGTTCTAAGCTGTGATGCGCCTAGAAGTCATTGTGAGAGAATATCAAGCAGCTTCATTTGCCAAAACCTCCAAGTCTTCTGGAGTCATATACTTCATACCAAGACGGCCAACAAGATACGCAAACCTATCTTTCGATAGAGCTTTTGTAAACAAGTCTGCCAGCTGGTACTCAGTTCTGACAAAGTATAGTTCCACGATGCCACGTTCCACTTGTTCCTTGATGAAGTGATATCTGACATCGATGTGCTTGGTGCGGGAGTGCTGAACCGGATTGCAAGATATGGCTATGGCCGACTTTGAGTCACAATACATAGGTATTTTATCAAAGTGGAAGCCATAATCCGTGAGTTGAGTTCTCATCCAGAGGACTTGAGCACAACACGCGGATAGAGCCACATATTCTGCTTCAGCTGATGAGAGCGAAGTGCAATCCTGCTTCTTTGACGACCAACTGACAAGCTTATCTTCCCCTAGAAATTGTATGCTACCAGAAGTGCTTTTACGACTATCAAGACAACCTGCGTGATCAGAATCTGAAAAAGCCGTTAGATGAAAACCGGTTTCCCTCGGATACCAGAGTCCCATGTGAATGGTATTCTTAAGGTACCGAAAGATCCGTTTAACCTCTTTGAGGTGCTTTTGAGTAGGTCTGGCTTGATATCGTGCACAATAGCATGTGGCATGATGAATATCAGGCCTGCTGGCTGTAAGGTACATAAGTGACCCGATCATACTACGATATCGCGTTTGATCTACGGGATATGAGTACAAGTCAGCGTCTAGGGATGTGGTCGACAATGGTGTACCAACGCGAGCACATGAGGTCATACCATGCCTTTTAAGTATCTCTTGAGCATACTTAGCTTGGTTAATGAAGATACCACGTGGGGATTGATGAATCTGGAGGCCTAAAAAGAATTTTAGCTCCCCCATCATTGACATTTCAAATCTGCTGTGCATTAATTTTTCAAAACGTTTTGAAAGTTTTGGGTTCGTAGAACCAAAAATAATGTCATCAACATAAACTTGCACCAGCATTATGTCATCCCCATATTTATTAGTAAAGAGAGTAGGATCAATAGAACCTTTGGAGAATCCTTTGGACACCAAGAAGTTTGAAAGTTCTTCGTACCATGCCCTTGGAGCTTGTTTAAGTCCATATACAGCATTCTTGAGACGATATACTTTGTCAGGATGATGAGGATCGACGAATCCTTCCGGCTGATTCACATATACTTCTTCCTTCAAATAACCGTTGAGAAAAGCAGTTTTGACGTCCATCTGATAAACCGTGAAACCCTTATGTGCAGCATAAGCAAGGAATATCCTGACTGCTTCCAAACGAGCGACTGGAGCGAATGATTCATCGTAGTCTATGCCTTCTTGTTGACGGTATCCCTTAACCACAAGACGAGATTTGTTTTTGATGATGGTTTGTTCTTCATCCAGTTTGTTTTTCCAGATCCATTTGAAATCTAAGATTGACATTCCATAGGGTCTGTCAACAAGTTCCCAAACATTTAGGCGTTCAAACTGATGAATTTCGTCTTGCATTGATTCAATCCACGCATGATCAGTCATGGCTTGTTTGATGTTTGTAGGTACAGTTGAACTCACGGTGAGTGCATACATACACACATCGCCATATGTTTCGAGTTGTCTGCGAGTTCGAACTGGTTGTGAAGGATTTCCAATGACTTGCTCCAATGGATGATCACGTGTCCAATGGTGAGTTGATGGATATGGTTGGTAGAATGTATGCATGTTGGACGGATCAACATGTTGACTAGAAGACTCTCCGACTTCGTGTACCGGTGTACCGAACGGATTGATAAATTCTTCATCGTCAGGTTGTGCATCGACTGCTTGATTGTTGTTACCTCCTTCAGCATTGACAGTTGGTGATGTTGGTTGTATGACTGTTTCTGGAGTTTGTTGAGTATCCACTAGAATTGTCTCTTGAGAAACGGTTGCTGAAGTAGATGCAGTTGTGTCTTGTTGACTTTGTGCGGGTGCATCAGCAGTATTGACAGCGGAAGGCTTTGACACAACTTGATTGTTTCCATAGTAATATTCATCAAACATAGGATCATATAAGTCAACCAACTCATTCATATGTGTCGTATCCGTCGAGTCTGCTGTAGGAGTACTTTGTTGACATTCTTGCACGGGACGTACACTGTTTTGTGTAGGTGCCATTGCTGGACATTGAGGTGCGGGACTTGAGCTGTTGTGATCAAGTACCATTTGTGGCAATTCGTCAAAGTTCACATGAATTGTTTCGACAATGATCTTTGTTCTCTTGTTATAGACCCGATATCCTTTCGACAATGTAGCATACCCCACAAAAATACATGCATCACCTTTTTCTTTCATCTTGTCGAGATTCTCACCGTCTTTAAGGATGTAGCATAAAGATCAAAATACGTGAAAGAATTTTACAGTAGGTTTCCTGCCATTGATGATGTGGTAAGGTGTCTTTTCATGTCTAGGGATAACGAGAGAACGATTCTGAGTATAACAGGCAGTTGCAATTGCTTCAGCCCAGAAGAATAGCGGTAATTTTGAAGCAGAAAGCATTGTTCGAGCAGCCTCAACCAAAGTACGGTTCCGTCTTTCGACAACGCCGTTTTGTTCAGGAGTTCGAGCAATAGACGTTTGATGTTCGATGCCTTCTTCTTGAAAGTAAGATTGCAAGTTCTTGTTCAAAAATTCAGTACCCCTATCCGTTCTTACGGTTAAGACTTGAGCTTGAAGATTGCGTTGTATCATCTTGAGAAAGTTTTTGAGAACTTCTGGTGTTTCATCTTTGGACCTTAAGAAGAAAGTCCATGTGTATCTAGAGTAATCATCAACAATCACGAGAATATACTTTTTCCCGTTAATACTCTCTACACGCATGGGACCACATAAATCCATGTGTAGAAGTTCCAATCGTCCTTTTGAGCTTGGGGTAGTCTTTGTTTTGAAAGACTTTCGTTTTGCTTTCCCCAACTCACAAGAAGAACAAAGATGGTCTTTGACGAATTTCAACTTAGGAAGACCAGTCACAATATCATTCTTCGAAAGCAAGTTGATGGTGTCAAAGTTGAGATGTGACAATCGTTGATGCCATAACCATGCTTGAGATGATGAAGCTTTAGCCATTAAGCAAATTGGATTTGTTGAAGATGTGTCTTGAAGAGTTACTGTGTAGAGATCAGAACCACGAGAACCTGTAAGAAGGTCATTCCCATCGTAGTCTCTAACATAGCAAGTAGATTTCCGAAAAGCCACTTCCAAATCCGCATCACAAAATTGACCAACCGAGAATAAATTGTGATTCAGTCCCTCGACGTAATAAACCCGTTTTATAGTGATATTCCCTTGAACCAAGTCTCCATATCCGAGTATCGGTGCAAATTGATCATTTCCAAACCGTACCGTACCCAGAAACTTCTCCACGAAGTTAATGAGAAGCTTGAGATTGCCCGTCATGTGCTTTGTGCACCCGGAGTCCATTATGAATAGGATGAGTTCGACGAGCTGCAGAAGAATTAGAAGACAATGTAGCATTTGACAAATGGGAGCCCTTGATAGAAACGGGTTCCAAAATAGTAGTGGACCTAGATTCTAAAGGCAAGCTAACATTCATAGACCCAATTAGAATGGGGATTGTCTTAGGTACCCATTTGTATCCGGGTGGTGTAAATCTTGAATACCCCCGTGTACATGTCCTAATCATGTTCTCATAAAGCTTCTTTAACCTGCTTTGTTTACGTAGAGTAGTGGATTCTAACGCACTTAGTTTATTAAGTGGTTGCTTAGTGGATTGGTTCAAAGTTCTTGTGGGTTTACTAGTACTAGTGGGCATACGAATAGGCTTCCTAGTTCTAGCATTCACGCCATTATGATTAAGAGCACAAGCATCATGATTGAAAGTACGAACACATTTGCCACATTCAACACAAACAAATTCAACATTCGAGGTCTTAGCAGTTAAACTGTCATTACATGCAGTTACAGACGTTTTATTCTTAGAAAACTTAAAATTCCTACGGTGATCTTCTACTTCATTCTTCTTCCCTTGACTATTGTTAGGCATGACTCTATCTTCAATTCTAGTGCTCTTAAGCTGTGGTCCGCTAACGCTAGTAGTGGGATTTACTCCTGTAGAAGAAGACACACGTTGATAGTTTTCCTAGTATTTTGAGGTAACTGCGTTGTTCCAGTTTGAGTGGACCTAGTGTTCATCTTATACATTCCAGGTGCTATCACATTAGTGCTCTTATCATTTCCTATCTTAGGCAAAGTCTGTGGGGGTTGTCCCAAAATAGATGTTTTAGGGCATTTAACCGCATTCGGTTGACGAACGGCAGATGGTTTACCCAAAACAGACTTTCCTTTCATTTTCTCAATGAGTTTATGTAACTCACTAATGGCAATGTCCCTTTCTTTTAGCGGAGCTTTCAAATCATTTATTTCGAAATCTTTTTCATTTAGTAGACGAAACGAAGAAGCTGACATTTCTAGACACTTTTTATGATTATGAGATTTTTCACCTTTTTGTAAAGCAAGTTCAAGAGAAATGGAGTGTTTCTCAAGTTGAGAAAAACTTTTCAAAAATTTGTTATATGACTGAATTTGTTTCGAAAGCTCTACTTCAAGATTGCGACATTTCGCGTCCGATTCTGACACTAGACATGCTACATGACAATATTGATCCAGATCGGTATACACACCAAGTATAGCATTCATATGGTCAGCATAAAAATATTCCTTGGAAAGTCGATCAATTTCGTTAGAAAGTTGGTGTTCTTGTGTCTTTAATTTAATTTGAAGAAAATCAACTTCATCTTCAAGAGATTTGACATAGCTTAAATCAGTTAACATTTCCTCAGTGAGAGCATTATAAAACATTTCCACATTTTTTGAAAGATCATCAATGGTTGGAATAATGCATTGTTGGATGACGACTTCTACTTGTGGGTTAGGTTTAATATTCCAAATGGTATCCCTAGAAACTTTTTCATAGTCGACGACACCTTTGTACAAATTTAAAACCCCTTGTTTTATAAACTCAAATTGCTGAACACTTTTGCTTTTCTCATCCCATTTACGTTTTTCATCCAAAATTCGCTTTTCTAACAAAATTGATTGCTTTTTGAAACTCCTTTTTAAAGAAACTTTCTTTTGTGGTTCATCACTTGGTGGTGGAACACTGTTATACATCTTTTGTTCTTTTGAAAGTTCTTTTTGAGGGACAAACTTAATATGATTGTTAGAATCAGAAAGGTTTATTAAATCACTTAAGTTTGATCGACTTTCTTCTTGTTGACGAATGATTTCGTCGCAGTCAGGGGAGAGCATAAGAGCAAGATTATCAACATAACAACCGATATCATAAAGAGCAGGCTTGGTACTTTGAGCTTTCTTGAGATATTCAGGCTTGACAAAACTCGTTTTCATATTTCTATTGAGCATATTCATAGTTTGAATAGACTGACCCGTTTTGTAAACAATGTTGTTTAACGTGTCGACTCTCTTTTCCAAAGCAAGAATTTTTTCAATATCCTTTTCTTCACGAGTTTTATAAAGCTCAGTTTGTTCTTTGTTAACCGACTCTAATTCAGTAATTTGGAGTTTATGTAGCAGCAGTTGTTCTTCAAGTTCCGATATCTTCTGTTTTGACATATGAATTTCGTGTGCTACTTCAGAACAATATTGTTCGTTGAGCACCTTACGTTCATATACCAAACCATTAGCTATTGCAACTCGTCGATCAGCTTCTTTTACATAATCACACTCTTTAATCCTGTCTATCTCCTCGGCTAAGGATGTGTTTGCTTGCTTCAAACGTTTATTAGCTTCTTTGTTTTCATCAATTTCACGTTTTAAAGAATCAATAATAGACGCAAGCAAATCACGGTCCTCATCCGAGTCAGTATCTTGAACAGCTTTTCCGTCATCATTACACATATGCTGTGAATCCGTAGAGATATTTCTATCATCCGTGTCCATTACATATGTGTCATTGATGCTTTCGGGTTGCTCAGGATGCCGTCGTTCATTAGCAAACACATTATAGTTATCATGTGATGGTACCTTTTCAAGTGGCTCAGAATCATAGATGGGTCCAGAAGTATCATCAGTCTCTGGGATCACTTCTTGAATCTTTGCCATGTACACATAATGTGCCTCTAGTTCTTGATCATCGGCTTCATCATCAGTGTCATCACGCCAGTCAACTTCATCTGCTGTGAGTGGAATTCCTGCTTCTTCTTTCTTGCACAGCAACATCTTTTCCTTGTGATATCCCGAATCCTTAACCCGTTTTGGCTTCTTACATTCCCTAGCCATGTGCCCAAATCCCTTGCAGTTGAAGCATTGAATCCCAGTCTTCTGCACCACCGGAGTGCCTACAGTATCTCTAGCCCCAACTTGATTCATCATCCTCTGATTATCATATCTAGCATCACGATCATACCTAGGTGCATGATCAACTTCCTTATATCTAGCATTGGATGATGATCTGAGGTTGTTGTTGGTAGGTTTGTAGATCTTCTTATAAGTTGTGGTGAGTAAAGACATGAGTTCTTCAATCTTCTTGTCCCTTGAAGTTTGTTCATCATCACTGTCTCCATCTGACTCGGTGTCATACTTTGGAGGTGGAGTGGGGACAATTGCTTTTGCTTTGTGTTTAGCAACAGCTAGAGGTTTGGTGGATGAGCTTGATGACTTTGAGGAATGAGTAGGTGGTTGTTGACGGGGAACGGGTTTTGTTGAAGTAGCAGCCACAAAAGCAATAGAATTAGCAGACCGTTCTGCCTTTTCAGCCCTTAGTTCATTCACTTCATTCTGATGTTGTTTCAAGATATCATAAAGTTTGTGGTAAGATATAGTCTTGATATCCTCCCTTTGTTTGACCAAAGTCACAAACCTCTGCCATTCGGTTTGAGTTGAAGTAGAAACTGAACATTGGCATGATGATTGGAGATGGTGCACTGATTTCTGACAAGCTCATTCATCATTTTGTAGAATCTCGAGTAATATGAGTCAATGGATTCACCATCTTCAGATGTGAATTTTCCAAACTCCCAAAGTAGATTGGTCTCGAGATCTTGAACATTGATTGACTCACCTTGCTTCAATCGATGAATTGCATTCCACATTTCCATAGCATTAGGACATGCATCAACTGTGGAATAGATATCATTATCAATTCCAGTGAGTATGAAATTTACAGCATCAGCTTCAGCTTGGAGGAGTTTCTTTTTCTCAGCAGAACATGTGTCAAAATCCTCCATAGCTCGTATAGTTGATGAAGTACCATCCTCTGCCTGTGTTGTAATTGGTTTGAATTCAAAAACTGGAGGTGGGTTCTCAAGGCAGTGACGAAGAGCAGTTCGGTTTTCTTTTCCATCGAGAAATCTAAGAAAACGAGATCTCCATTGAACGTAGCAACCGGCAGTGAGCACAGGTGGGTTACCGTTGCCACCTTGTTCCAAACAAATTTGATTAGCAGTTGCAATGTTGATGTTGTTGTTAGACATGGTGAATACTTGTGGATGAATTGCAGATCTTAGTGGATTTGTTGTGATGATGTGTGGTTAAAATTGAAATTCCGAAATTTCCAGAAAATTTTTTTTTTTCTCAGTCCGACAATAAATTCCTCAGTCTGACAAAACGGTAAGCCGAAAAATTTTGTATCGCCAAATTTTGAATTTGAGTTAGAAATAGCCAAAAACTAGTAGGGAAAAAATTTGATTTTACCTGACCTAAAAAATTTTAACTCTTTTCTTTTTTTTTTTTTTTTTTTTTTTTTTTTAATCTTCGTGTAAACTACGTTCCGAAACTAGTCTAGATAGTGGCTAAGTCTAAAAATTACTCAAACAAAATATCCATCGAAATGTCCATCGGAATGTTCAGATCGGAATGTTCTATCGCAATGTTCAGATCGGAATGTATTATCGCAATGTACTTTCAGATCGGAATGCTCTATCGCAATGCTCAGATCGCAAAGCCTGTCGGAATACTCAGATCGCAAAGTCTATCGGAATACTCAGATCGCAAAGTCTATCGGAATACTCAGATCGCAATGCTCAGATCGCAATGTGGCTGACAAAATTCAAGCAGAGTAACGACATAAAGTACTTCCTTATACCCGTCGGAATCCAGATCGCAAAGTACGATCGGAATGCCAGATCGGAATAAGTAACAAAATCAAACGATCGCAATGTAGAACCAAACCCTTTCCGATGGTAAGGTTATTGCGATGGAAGCCCAAGTACAATTTGTACTTTCCGATGGTAGCACTTGCTTGAATTTCGGAATGAAGAAAAACAAGAAATTTCGCAACTTTTGATCCAAAAAATTTGTGTTTTAGCCAAAACCAAGATACCCAAATCACTACTACTAGTATGTAGATGATTCGTATCAAGAAAAGACCATAAAAACACGAAAAGAGAAATGGGACGTGAGAAATGGATCAAAAAAGCCACGAAAAATCAAGAACACCACATACGAATCTATAATCACCTATCCACTATAGGCTCTTGATACCAAATGTTGTTCCCTATTAATCCATAACACAAGATTCTTAGAGAGAGAAAGAGAAGAAAAGTAGAAAGAGAAAGTAGAGAGAGAAGTGGAAGGTTTACACTAAAACTATGTGTTTAATGAAATGAACCAACACCCTCTTTCACATGTGAAAGAGGGTTATATACCCCACGGCTCTAAGGCCTTTGTGGGCTTCATCTTGGGCCGGGCTTGGCTTTCTTTTGGGCTTACGCCCCTAACTTAGACAATATTAGCTTAAAGTCCAAGCCCGGTTTTCCCGACTAACCTATTACAATACAAGACCTTTTAACGACTAAGATGACCTATTACATTCTTGTTCGACTATATAAAATATAGGGCTAACAGTATGGTGTACGAGATGGTTGTTGTTATTGAGGAGGGCGATTGAGGTTTTGTTGTTGGTTTGGGTTGGTAGGAGGAAAACCGGGTGGTGAGAGGTAGTTGTTGGAGCGGTAGCTAAGCAAATTACGGTCACCTTGAGGTCTAGCTTGATAAGCAGGTTGAGGATAGGTGCCATATGCTGCATTCACATTCTCAGAACGGTATTCTTGGGTGGCAGTACAAGTGGTGTAAGATTGAGGACCCCCGCATATCTCGCATGGTTGGCTAACGGCATTGACTTGAGCGTCCTTAGCGTTTCTAGCGTTGATGCTGTTGGTGTTGCTGGCGGTTTGGGTAGCAAGCGATTCAAGAAGCGAAGTGATTTTGTCAAGTCACTTATCGCTGTCACTAGTACTAGCACTAGCAACATTGGTCCGAACACTCTTGGTTTGCACACGAGACTTATTCTCAATGATATCCCAAGCAGCATTGGAAGTCTTAGCCAAAAGATTACCCCCCGAGGCACTGTTTAGTGAATCTTGGTCATTCATGCTTAAACCATTGTAAAAAGTGTTAATTTGGTGCACTTTGGTAAAACCATGTTGTGGGCATTTTCTTAAAAGATCTTTGAAACGGTCCCAAGATTCACTGAATGACTCATCGTACTTTTGTTCAAAGTTGATAATTTCATTCCGCAAAGTGGTAGTACGAGAGGGTGGGAAAAAGTAATTGATAAACTTGGTTTCCAAATCCGTCCACGAAAGAATACTCTGTGGCGGTTCCTTCGCAAGCCAATGCCGGGCTTCTCCCTCTAAAGAAAAGGGAAACAGTTGTAACCGGATTACCTCTTGTGGAACACCATTGAATTTGACCGTGTTGGTGAGTTGCAAGAATCTCTTGATGTGGTCATGTGGATCATCAATGGTACGCCCCAAGAATGGTTGAGCGGAGACCATCTGGATAAAGCCGGATTTGAGCTCAAAATTGTTGGCTGCAATCGCTGGTATAACAATTGGATCAGTGTTGCCATCTACATGAGTTTGCAGAAGTTCAATCATCGGGCGATTATCCGGTAGAGGCTCATTGTTGTTGTGGTTGTTATTATTGTTGTTGAAAGGTGGGTTGTTGTTGTTATTCTTGTTGTTTTGAGGTGGGTTATTGTTGTTGTTTTGTACACCGGCCATGTCTAAGTCTTCGAGAGGCTCGGGCTCTTGATAAGACGTGGATCGGGCATACACCTGCAAAAGAACTAACAAAGCAAAAACAAAGCAAAAATATTTTTGGTTTTTATGTTTTTTAATTTTTTTTTTTTTTGATTTTTGAAAATTTTATATTTTTTAGGATTTTTGAAAATTTTTATGAAAAAGTAACGTTCACGGTGAACGGATCCCAAAATCCAAGTTCTCACAAAAAACTGTTGATCTTAACGAGAAGAGCCGGCAGCGGCGCCATTTGATATTTGATTTTTTGTATGGGTTCTCTATATTCTCTCGATATCCTCTCGAATTGATCTCGGTTCTAAGTGGAATGATTGTTCTTGGTCACTAAAAAGGGGAGTGATTTTCTAATCTACTAAAAGTTTTAAATGCATTAAAATGTAAACTTAAATTTAAAAGCAATTAAATTAATAACAATTAATAAAACTTGAATTAAAATTAAAATTAAAAATATGAAATGAAGAAACAGTAAGTAACCCTTAAAAATGCTCAAAAGAAAGTTGATTCGGAAGTGGACCTTGATTCGGAAGTTCACTCGGAACTTGGTTCGGAACCCTTGATCTGGAACTTCGTTCGGAAGTTTACTCGGAACCTTTACTCGGAACCTTCACTCGGAACCTTCACTCGGAACTTCACTCGGAAGTTGATCCGGAACTTTCTTCGGAAGTTGATTCAGAAGTTGTTGATCCGGAAGTTCACTCAGAACTTTTGATCCGGAAGTTGGTTCGGAACTTTGGCTCGGAAGTTTATTCGGAAGATTTGTAAAGAATATTCATCCGGAACTTTTAGACTGACTCGGAACTTTTTAACATAAATTCATTCGGAACTTTAAAAAGGAAAATTCATTCGGAACTTTAAAAATTCATTCGGAACTTTTTGAAAAGAAAATTCATACGGAACTTTTTATGCTCATTCGGAAGTTTTAGTTCATCCGGAACTCTTGGTTCGTCCGGAACTTATGGTTCATCCGGAACCTGGGAACTCAAGAACAGTAACTTTCAGAAAAACAGGGAAGTACGATTTCAATCCAAAAATCACCAAGTTTTTCACCAAAACTTAAACAAATCTATTCCCTAATCATCTACTAACCATAAACTACAAATCCCATCAATAAAAACATAAAACCCAACAACTTTTAAAGATTAAATCAATCAAATAAGAACTTAAACTTTTAACCAAATAGATGAAGATGAACAAGATGAAATGGAAAGATTGATGTATTGAATGATTAAGGTTTTAACAAACAAAAGATAAAGATTAAATTACAAGATTGAAAAACAAG
Organism: Glebionis coronaria; assembly: GCA_025667525.1. Classification (NCBI taxonomy): domain Eukaryota; kingdom Viridiplantae; phylum Streptophyta; class Magnoliopsida; order Asterales; family Asteraceae; genus Glebionis; species Glebionis coronaria. The sequence goes on from CM046881.1 coordinate 275,942,142, forward strand.
AATCAAAATCACCAAACACCCTAGTGGTGTTGGTGATTCTACGAACAGAAAGGGAGAAAAAGAAGGAGAAATGAAAAAACTAAAAACTTAATGAAAAGTGTGAGGGGATTCCTTTTATAGGTGTTCCCTTTGGTTGGTGAGTGGGCTTTCTCCCGTTCTTCTTGTCTTCTCGTCTTTTCAGAAAAGTTGACGTTTTCGATTCTGATTCGGGATTTGTCGTCTATTAATTTCAACTCGTCTTTAAATTTCTTCGTTTAATAGACTTGAGTTTCTTCGACTTATGTAAATCTTCCATCTTTGGTCCTTTTCTTCGATAAATCTTCGAATAGGCCCAGTGACTTCAAATCTTTTGCATTTCTTGGACACTAGACTTTGTCTTGAGTCTTTTTCTTCCATAAAACCCGTGCAATCCCATGTTTTCTTCAATATTTATCCGGTTGGCTCTGAAAACACAATAAACACAAAAACCACGCATAATTCCAAACAAATGATATTAAATACGTGTTTTGGTCTTGTTTTAGCCAGAATTAAGTGGTAAAAGGATGGGTGTTTTCACACCTATCAGTCCCCCTTGGATCTTGACCATCAAACCACAAAGTTTTAGTATAGTACACAAACATTAGACAAATTTTTCAAACGTTTAACACCCCCAAAATATATTGCGTAGCGGAAATACATATTTGGATTCTAAACTCAAACATCATTTCACAACACACTTTTAACGATCTCAAAATGAGACATTTCAAATATAAAAGAAAGTAATTTAACCATTTGTCTAAAACCGTCGATCCTAATTAAAACAAGAGTTTAACAATCAGAGTAGCGTTTCGGTCCCCTAAAGATCTCAACCAATCAACAAACATTTTTACTAAAATACATGACAAAACATAACTAGTTTTATGAAAAGGGAAAGAAATCAGTTTTAGACTCATCAACCACAAAAGCAACCCGCAATCCTTCTCCAGCAAGCTCCGCCATCTATCAACTTCAATCACCTGAAATACATGATTAAAATCATCAACACAACAGTTGAGCAATTCTATAGGTTTATCAAATTATCATTTGAACACAAGAGAAAAATCAATCATAATCGTTTAATAGAATTGTCGTGCACACAATCTATTGTTAAGGCATTTCATCTTATAGCATAATCTAGACAATTGTGTTTAAGCTCATGACGCTGACCTGTTATGACCAATCATCTGCCAAAAGACCGGCATGATAAAAGTGAAACCATTGCCCCTCTTAAGGTAATCGTTGTAAATTTTACCTTGTCTCTTATTCAAGTTATCCGTCTGAGCAGCGCACTCAGCGTACTAACTCTCGTCTCGGATAGTGGTGTCAACCCCGATAGTACTATCAACTGTTTAAGCGGCTATATCCAACCCACTCAAGGGCAAGATAGTAGTTAACGGTTCATGAATTTAGGGCCTTCTAAAACTAGGTACTCAACACAATCCAGGCAACATTCGGGTCCAAAGGCAACATACGGGTCCAAACAATTATCATGACATGTGTTCCATTTATTTTCAAATAGCATATATCCCCCTCGCGGGTTTTAAAATCATTCAAAACAATTGCAAAGAGAGGCTATAGACTCACCTTTAGTAATAGAAGTAGCAAGACGATCTTCGACGATAGTTGATGCCCGTTAAACACGAAAATCACAAAATAATAGAAGTAGGCGCGTTCATTAATAATAGACTCGAGTAAAATTCATACTTAATATCATCAAACTCATAATAATAAAATCACAACAAACCTGAAAGAAAAAAATACAAGTGACCTATTACTTCCTTCTATATGTTTACTTTATTAGACAATACGCTCGATAAAAATCTGCCAGTACATACCAAATGTACGAGCCCATTTACCCCACTTAAACACGTCAAAAATTTATGAAACTACTCAGAGAATTCACTTACTATTCATATAAAGTCCTCCCAAAAGTTTGTCAAAATATTTTACTTCTAAGACTCCCTGCCCGACACATCTTTGAACTTACAAAAACCGGACAGTTTTACGTCATCGACTCATACAACCATTTTGACTTTTATAAACGACTCCCTTTGCAAAACCGACACTTCGATTTGAAAATAGAATCACAAACCTAAGTTTAGAACCTAACATCAGACCTTGAACCTTTCTACAACTCATTATATAGTCCCCGAGATTCAATCCAAATATCGACAACAACTTTAGATTGTGCCGATACTCGTCTCCCGGTACACGAATAATCAAACTATCATAACTTCTCGTTCGTTTGGAGTTAGAACCTCTACTTTATATCAAATCCAAGCTGATCGAACTCTCTACAACCCTATCCAATTAGTTACACAATAACAAAACCATAAGGTACCCAAAAACAGCCTTTTACCTACTCACCTAAATCACCTCTCAAAAAATCACCCTAAATAAAACTTTTGATCAATTCTAACCACTTTTCTCATCATCCTAATCCCCTAGCATCAACATATATCAATCCTATAACTAGTATAAATCATAAAAACAAAAACCCAAAAATCAAAAACATGTTTCTTTACAAAAACAACATGATCTAAGCTAGATCATAACTAGATAAACACATGCATACTCACACCAACCCTTGTTCATGACCAAAATCAAAAACTTGTTGCATGTTGTAAATTTTTGTACCATAAGAATCTCATTTTGATTTTAGGAATGGGACTTGTTTTATTTTTCTCAAAATCAAGCTAAAAGTTGAAGATCAAATGGTGTGTGTTGTGTGTGTAGCTCACGGTTGAAGAAAGAACAAGAGAGAGGAGTGTTTGATTTTGTTTACCAACTTTTCTATGTGTTTGTTAGGTGGAAAATATCTTATATATGGAGGGTGGACAGTTACTTTTGCAAATCTTGCATAGTTTCGGACCAAAATTCAATTCAATAGTTTAAAGGGTAGAAAATGTATATTGTCAATTTTGAAAATATTGTTGGGATTCGGGTGTCGTAAAAATAATTTTCAAAAGTTAAAACGCACTCAAATGTGATATTAATATAGCCACGGTACGACTTAATACGCAATTAAAAATAAAAACGTCAAAACTATAAACATCGAAACAACAAATAATAAAACGTAAAATTTCGGGCATCCATCGATATCGTAATTACTAATAATCCTCGCTATTTGTAAAAAGGTATAAATAAGGCCTCCAACATCGGTTTTAAATTAAACCACCAAACGTCATATCATTCAAGCTCATCAAAAATTTCAAAGATATTCGTAAAACAAAATTAAATAATGACCTCAGGTTCGGGTTATCACATCCTACCCTCCTAAAAGAGAGCGACGTCTCGGCGCTCGGCCCCTCTTATACTCACATTCCGTACCTCTAGAACAAAAGAGAACTATTTTCCTTAAAGAAATCCTCATGCTTTCTTCGCGATTTCAAGTCCACTCCTAGAATTCTTGTATCATCACAATATAAATCTTACTATGTTTCAAACTCTTATGAATTCTTCACAATTATCTCTTATGCAACTTATCTTCAAGTTGTATTATTTCCTTGTTGTTCCCAACACAAATTTGATCCTTCATAACGACACCTAAAGCATAACCACGTTTCCCAATTTCAAACCCCATTGATTTCCTTCGATTACCAACATAACTCTCTTGACAGCTCCTTGCTGCTAACAAACGATCCTTAATCGTTACAATCTTATCTATAGTCACAAATATCATTTCTAGTGCATTCATTTATTTCTTCCTACATTAGTTCAATACACAAAAAACCTAACCTACATCCACAATTCACAATTTTTAATTTTCAAAATTTGAAGTTCTTTATGGACCTTCAAACAGTACTGCCTCATTACCAGCATGATAACCATTCTTATACAAAAATTCCAACAATTTCCTAAGTCAATCACACGCACACAAGTATATCGTCCAATGTTCAAATCGTCCTTTCACTCTGTCCATCAGTCTCTGTATAGCACGTAGTACTCAACTCAACTTTCACCTTTACCCAAATCAGAATGTATTGATTACTTGACTTCTGAGATTCTTTCATCACTAAGTCTTGCACTCCTAACATACCTTTCTCCAATGGACCTAACGGTAATTAAATCCGATTCTCCAAAATACCTCATCTCACTCGATCTTACTACAAAATCCTTCCATAAGTTCGACAAAATGTTGAAACCACTTACCTTGACATCCTTCTTTATCAGACCATTAGTTTAAAATTTCAATATCCTCTTTATCAAGTCCACACTTTTTATCATCACCAAAACTCAAACCCTAGAGGCTTTTTCCTTTTCCTCCCTGATAAGTGAATTAGCCACCACATTCGCCTTTCCCGGATGGTAGCGAATCTCGTAGTCATAAACACTCACAGTCATAACTATCAACATACTAAAGTACTCGAAACTTTATAACTGGTGATCCTCTACTCATCTCCTCTGCCTTCTTAAGAAATTGAATATGAGACAACTCTTATGATCCTTGATTACTACACACTTGATTCCATACAAGTAATATTTCCACAATCATAAAGCAAATACCAACTCCATAACCCTTATGAAACGCATCACAACAACTATAAAATCTTCAGATCCTTCCAACAATGACAACATTGGTGCAGAACACAACCTATCAAACATTATTCAGAATATAGCTTCCGTATCTGATAAGGATCATATCTCGAATCTTACAACTTAGATGCATAAGTGGGACTCACACATCTAATTCTTCTTGGTTAGCTTAATCAATGGTTTACAACCAGTGAAAACCTTTCGATAAACCTCCGATAATTCAGAACTCAGACCAAGGAATTAACAAATTTCCGTCGGCGTCGTTGGTACCGACCAATCCTTAATCGCTTCAATCTTGGTAATATTTTCACGAATACCTTTGTTGTCAATCACATGCCCTAGAAAATACACTAGTTTCAACCAACACTCACACTTAAAGAACTTTGCAGACAACTTTTATTTCTTCAACCATTCCAAAATTATCCTCGTATGCTTCTTATGCTCCTCCTTTCCTCTTGGAATAAAATAGAATATCGTCGATACATACAATGACTAACTCACCCAAGTACATCTTACATACACGATTCACCAAGTCTGTTAATACGGCAGACGCATTTGTCAATTCCAAAAAGACATAATTTAAAAGTTAAAGTATCCATATCATGTACGAAAAATAGTTATAGGAATATCTTCTTCCCTAACTCTCAGTTGATGATAACCAGAACCCAAAGTGATCTTCGAGTACACACTATATCCTTTCAATTGGTCAAGTAACATCAATCCTCGGCAGTGGATACCGATTCTGGACAGTTAATTTGCTAAGCTCACGATAGTCTATACACATCCGAAATAATCCATCCTTCTTGAAAGATAACACATGCGATCATCATGGAGACCAAACTTAAACTAATACATCCTTTATACATCAATTCTCGTAGTTTACCGGATAACTCATTCTACTCTGATGGTGCCAAATGATAAGGAGTACGAATACTACTCAACAAAACACAGAAGCACTACACAATGAAACGCAGGAGCACTCACCTATCGCGTACAACACTCAGTCGACATGAATTCCACTTCACGAGACGACAATAAACTCGGCAAAACTTTCAGGAAAACTTCAAAATAATCTCGAATCATTAACGCATTTCCCAACTTCTTCTCAACTACACTATCACTAGTTACCTTAGCTAAAAATACATCATATCCCTCTTCCACATACTTCCTCATCACCAAACAAGATACTTCTCAAACGGAAAGTTCACTCATCACTTCTAACAGTCAACACTCAGCTTGTCAGCATAATCTAAACCAGTAGTTATCAATTTATAGTAGGGATTGGTTCCATCTCAAATATCAATACTACACACACCTAACTAATTCATACTGAAATTGAGTATTTGTAAGTTCGTTTATTCTCGATTCTTGACAACTTGAAAGGCCTAAAAATCTTGAGCTTTAAATTGTTCTTGGTTCTTAAGGATATTTGGATTTCTATGTCTAATTCAATCAACACGTAAAAAGATGAAAATATTAATGCTACATATCCGTAAAATAAAGTGTACGTACCAATTACTATTCACAAAGTACAAGTTTTTAATGCATAATAGTAAAAACACTTGAAATTTAAACTAAATGTAAGTATAAGGACTGAAATTTAAAATTCAGGAACTAAGAGGACCAAATATGTAAAATATAACAAACTAGTAACAATTCTAACAAATTCCCAAAACTTACTAACTAAATTTGTAACAAACTGAAACTAGAAGGATTAAACTTTTGCAAACCCTAAAAACAATGACAATTAGATCTGATTACAAAGACTAGCAAAGAACAAGGACTATATTACAAATAAAAGAAAAGTTTTGTGAAAAACGGGTTAAGCTACTCGAATAAGCTAGATAGAGCTTAATTCTAAACCAAATTTAGTCTAATCTTTTGCAAACTGCTTAAAATCAAAAAAAGCTAGGCTAGTAACAGGATTCTGCTTAAAAGCTTGTAAATCACAAGTTAGCTTATTTCAATAAGCCAAGATTAAGCTCATATGAAGTATAGACATCCACAATCTGATTTTCTTGCACAAACTGATTAATCAACTAACGATAAGCTTGGAATGTCTTTTAGAATGGAAAATGATCCACTAAATAAGCCAGAATCTAGAATAAGAAAAAACGGGCTTATTTGACCAACTTTGACAAAGAATCCAAAAAGCTGAAAATCACAGAATCCACTCAAGACATGCTGGCAAATAGATTTATGAAAGAAAATTGGCAAGTTTATGAAGTGGATTTTAAGATCTAGTGAAACAGTTTGATGCTTATTACAGAAACTTGAGTTTGCTCAAGTACTTGTGAAAAAGCTGATTTCTAACTCAAATTGTTAAACTGTATTGTTTCCTTATGAACTCTAAAACTTTGGATGTTAAGCTATAATTGTGAAAAGGTTTCAGCTAAACTTATCCAAAAACAAAGAAATGCAAGGTGATCAAAATAGGCAAGTTTTAACTGATGAACTTCAAAGAAATTGACCCAAAGAATTTAGACTACCATTTGCATGTTTGACTATTCTTTTGACTTAAAAACTCTACCAAAATGTACTAGATGACCAAATATATATCAACACAAAACAACAAGTTTTGCAAACTGAATTACCAATTATCACTTAAACAAAACACTACTTAAGAATCTGAATGAAAACTTTTTCAAAGAGAACTTTATCATAATGTGACAATCCGTCAATTTCAGGTCGTTATTTTAATCTCGACTATTACGTATTACATGTTTACTTTAATGAGAATTTTAAATTATCGACTAACTGAGAAGGTTATAGTTTGAAACTTAACGTAAGAATGTCGTTTAGATGAAAACCGACAAGGAATACGTTAGGTATCGATATTATATTCTCAAAATGACATATGAATGATTTTATTGTATTTATTTTTATTTCTCGTGTTTTACGTTTTAACGAATGACGAGAACTACTAATGATCGCGATACCGACGGATGCCCAAAAATTTATGTTTTATTATCGATTGTCTCGATATTTAATATTTTTGACGTTTTCGATTTAATTACGTTTTAAGTCGTGTCGAAGTTATATTATTATATTTAAGGAGCGTTTTAACTTTTGAAAAGTATTTTTACAAAACCCGAGTCCCGTAAATATTTTAAAAATTGACAATTTACATTTTATACCTTTTAAACTATTTAATTGCAATTTGGTCCAAAACTATGCAAAATTGGCAAAATTTACCCCTCCACCACTACTATATATAATTTTTCCACTTACAAACACACACACAAAATCATTTTATAAATAAAAACCACCTACCCCCTTTTCTTCCTTGTTCTTGCCGTCAACCATCAACACCAAAACACCCCAAATTTCTTTAAAATTCTACTTTGATCCATTTAAATCTAATTCAAGACCCACTTTGCAAATCAAAAGGGGATTCTATTGGTATAATTTTTTCCAACATGCAACAAGTACTTTGATGAACGCATTAAGTTTGAATATTTATTTAACTAATTAGATTGGGTTGTAAAGAATTTCGTTAGCTTCAATTTGATATAAAGTAGGACTTCCAACTCCAAACGAGTGCGAAGTTACAACAATTTTAGTATTCGTGTACCGGGAGACGAGTATCGGCACAATCCGAAAATTGTTGTCGATATTTGGATCGGATCTCGGGGACTACAGAATGAGTTTTAAAAATGTTCAAGGACTGATGTTAAAGTCTAAACCTCAGGTCATGAGTCTATTTTCAAACCCGAGTGTCGGTTTTATAAATGGAGTTATTTAGATATGTCAAAATGGTTTTACAAGTCAAAGGCATAAAACTGTCCGGTTTTTATAACTCGAAGGTGTGTCGGGAAGAAGGTCTTAGAAGTAATATTTTTGAATGAAACTTGAACTGAGTCTTCTTAATATTATATTTGAGTTTGTAACCAAGTTTCGTCGAAATCGGACAAGTGTAGATAGGGTAGATTGGTGTGTACATTTGGAGTGTACATGCTGATTGGTATTTTGAACACGTAGTTCAATAATTATGTGGCGTGAGTTGAATATTCGCCATTGGACATGGTGTTTTACTCAAGTATTAAGTCATTATATAAATGACTTAGTTACTGGTCCGAGGGAAGTAAAATGATAATTTGACTTGCATTTACTTGGCGTCTTAAGACGGGTCAATATCGTGAGTGCAAGTGTTTAAAAGAATAGTGTTGAATAAAAGGGTATAGTAATAACACTTGTATTATTAAATTTTTCAGAATTGTCTTGCTTTTGTAATGTTGATTTTATATTATTTAAGTATGATTTATACTTAAGTCGATTATTAACGAACGGGCCTTATTTGGTAGGTTGCGATTTTCGTGTTTAAACGGGCATCACTAATCGTCGGCGATCGTCTCATTGCCACTATTGGCTAAGGTGAGTCTATTGCCTCGTTTTTAACATGTTTACTTGTTTTATTAAACCCACGAGGGGATAACATGCTTGTTTTATTAAAAATAATGGGTACAACGAGAAGTTGTGGAAATCCCATTAATGGGTGCAACGAGAAGTTGTGGGAACCCTGTTTACTTGAAAAGTATTTATTGAAATTGAAAGGCACAACTATAAGTTGTGATAAACTCATGATTGTTTAAAATTAAACACAAGGAACTTAATTGTATGTTTAGATGAAAGTTATTACATAAGTTTGTTTAGCCTTAAAAGACCCATGAATCATGAATTGTTAATCGAAGTAACGCTAATGCTATGAATAGATCTATCGGGGTGACGCCCAGTCCGGTCGCGACTAGCTATCGCGTGGTGTTGTGATGCACTAGTAATGAAACATCGGATGCATTGTATAAGAGAAATATACGCACTTGGCTAGGTGTGTTGGGCTGAAATAATATATGTTAACGTTCAATGCCACGGGGCTTATATAATTACACCGATAATTATGTCCGTACAACATAATGGTATTTCGGTAAAGTATTAACCATGGAAGGTTATTTTGAATACGTGTATTCTCTTTATTTAAATTAAACTCTATAGATTCACTCGGCAAATTTTGTTGACTTTTTAGCATGTTTTATCTCAGGTCCATTGGGAAGGCACTCGAGGAAGGCGGTTTCATGAAGCTTGCTTATTTGAAATTTTTGGCCCGCTTTTATAAATTATATCCATTCAAATAATTTTTCCATTTACTAGGTTTTGTAAACTTGAAGTTATCTGGGACTATGTATGAAATTGTACTTTTATTGAATGAAAATGAATGGATGTTTTTATTAAAATGACTCGTTTTGAGCCGTTTTCTATGATTATGAGATTGAACCATGATAGTAACACCCAATGACCCTTCCGCTGTTATGACCGAAATTTGGGGGTGTTACAGATTGGTATCAGAGCTCAAGTTATAGAGAACGAAAACATTTTCCAAAAATGAATTTTTGAAATCTTTTAACTATAATTGTTGCAAGCGAAAACCTTTGGAAATCGAGGTAGGTGGAAAAGTTATGCCAAAGCTATCACCATGAAAAGGTGTTATATATTTTGGAAAACGTGGGAAGTTAAATCCCCATTAGTCTGGACCATTCGAGATGATATCGAGTGTAGGCCCGGTGGCATGAAAACTTAAATTACCTCGAGAGCTACAAGGAATTCACAATACTTTTCATATGTCGAACTTAAAGAAATTTCTTCCCAACGAAGATCTTACTAACTCTCTTGATGAAGTATGAATAGACGGTAAGTTGAATTTCATCAATGAATCTGTTGATATTATCGACAAGGAATTTAGACAACGAAAGCAAAGTCGTATTCCTATTGTCAAATCTGATGGAACTCAAGACGAGGACCGAAATACATTTAACTCTTTGATTTCAACGAGCGATCGAGGAAGAACGCAAGTTGATCTTCGGGACGAAGATCCCAATTTGGTGGGGATAATGTGACAATCAGTCAATTTCAGGTCGTTATTTTAATCTCGACTATTACGTATTACATGTTTACTTTAATGAGAATTTTAAATTATCGACTAACTGAGAAGGTTATAGTTTGAAACTTAACGTAAGAATGTCGTTTAGATGAAAACCGACAAGGAATACGTTAGGTATCAATATTATATTCTCAAAATGACATATGAATGATTTTATTGTATTTATTTTTATTTCTCGTATTTTACGTTTTAACGAATGACGAGAACTACTAATGATCGCGATACCGACGGATGCCCAAAAATTTATGTTTTATTATCGATTGTCTCGATATTTAATATTTTCGACGTTTTCGATTTAATTACGTTTTAAGTCATGTCGAAGTTATATTATTATATTTAAGGAGCGTTTTAACTTTTGAAAAGTATTTTTACGAAACCCGAGTCCTGTAAATATTTTAAAAATTGACAATTTATATTTTCTACCTTTTAAACTATTTAATTGCAATTTGGTCCAAAACTATACAAAATTGGCAAAATTTACCCCTCCACCACTACTATATATAATTTTTCCACTTACAAACACACACACAAAATCATTTTAAAAATAAAAACCACCCACCCCCTTTTCTTCCTTGTTCTTGTCGTTAACCATCAACACCAAAACACCCCAAATTTCTTGAATTCTACTTTGATCCATTTAAATCTAATTCAAGACGCACTTTGCAAATCAAAAGGGGATTCTATTGGTATAAATTTTTCCAACATGCAACAGGTTTTTAAATTTTGATATGATCTTGTGTTGGTGTGATGATTTGATGTTCTTGCATGTATTATCTAATGATAATCATGTGTAAATTTATTTGTTTTGTTGAAAGAAAGTTATTTTGATTTTGGGTTTTTAACTATTTGATTCATACAAGTGTTAGGATGATCATATGTGGTTATTAGGGGTATAGGATGATTAGAAAAATGATTAGAATTGCTTGAAAAGTTGTTTTTGTATAAGTTTTAGATGGTTAATTTTGGGCAGTAACTTTAAGGCAGATTTTGGATGTCTTAAGTTTAAATATTTGTTTAACTAATTAGATAGGGTTGTAGAGAATTTCGTTAGCTTCGATTTGATATAAAGTAGGACTTCCAACTCCAAACAAGTGCGAAGTTACAACAATTTTAGTATTCGTGTACCGGGAGACGAGTATCGGCACAATCCGAAAATTGTTGTCGATATTTGGATTGAATCTCGGGGACTATAGAATTAGTTTTAAAAACGTTCAAGGACTGATGTTAAAGTCTAAACCTCAGGTCATGAGTCTATTTTCAAACCCGAGTGTCGGTTTTATAAATGGAGTTGTTTAGATATGTCAAAAAGGTTTTACAAGTCAAAGGCGTAAAACTGTCCGGTTTTTATAACACGAAGGTGTGTCGGGCAGAAGGCCTTAGAAGTAATACTTTTGAATGAAACTTAAACTGAGTCTTATTCATATTATATGTGAGTTTGTGACCAAGTTTCGTCGAAATCGGACAAGTGTAGATAGGGTAGATTGGTGTGTACATTTGGAGTGTACATGCTGATTGGTATTTTGAACACGTAGTTCAACAATTATGTGGCGTGAGTTGAGTATTCACCATTGGATATGGTGATTTACTCAAGTGTTAAGTCATTATATAAATTACTTAGTTACTGGTCCGAGGGAAGTAAAATGATAATTTGACTTGCATTGACTTGGCGTCTTAAGACGGGTCAATATCGTGAGTGCAAGTGTTTAAAAGAATAAGTGTTGAATAAAAGGGTATAGTAATAACACTTGTATTATTAAATTTTTCGGGATTTTCTTGGTTTTGTAATTTTGATTTTTAAATTGTTTAAGTATGATTTATACATAAGTCGATTATTAACGAACGCGCCTTATTTGGTAGGTTGCGGTTTTCGTGTTTAAACGGGCATCACTAATCGTCGGCGATCGTCTCATTACCACTATTGGCTAAGGTGAGTCTATAGCCTCGCTTTTAACATGTTTAATTGTTTTATAAAACCCGCGAGGGGGATAACATGCTTGTTTTAAAAAAAAATGGGTACTACGAGAAGTTGTGGAAATCCCCTTAATGGGTGCAACGAGAAGTTGTGGGAACCGTGTTTACTTGAAAAGTATTTATTGAAATTAAAAGGTACAACTATAAGTTGTGATAAACTCATGATTGTTTAAAATTAAACACAAGGAACTTAATTGTATGTTTAGATGAAAGTTATTACATAAGTTTGTTTAGCCTTAAAAGACCCATGAATCGTGAATTGTTAATCGAAGTAACGCTAATACTCTGGATAGATCTATCGGGGTGACGCCCAGTCCGGTCGCGACTAGCTATCGCATGGTGTTGTGATGCACTAGTAATGAAACATCAGATGCATTGTATAAGAGAAAGATACGCACTTGGCTAGGTGTGTTGGGATGAAATAATATATGTTAACGTTCAATGTCACGAGGCTTATGTAATGACACCGATAATTATGTCCGTACAACATGATGGTATTTCGGTAAATTATTAACCATGGAAGGTTATTTTGAATACTTGTGCTCTCTTTATTTAAATTAATCTCTATAGATTCACTCGGCAAATTTTGCTGACTTTTTAGCATGTTTTATCTCTGGTCCATTGGGAAGGCACTCGATGAAGGCGGTTTCGTGAAGCTTGCTTATGTGAAATGTTTTGGCCCGCTTTCATAAATTATATCCATTCAAAGAAACTTTTATTATTTACTGTGTTTGTAAACTTTAAATTATCTGGGACTGTGTGAAAAGTCTTATTGTTAAATGAAAATGAATGGATGTTTTTATTAAAACGACTCGTTTTGAGCCGTTTTCTATGATTATGAGATTGAACCATGATAGTAACACCCAATGACCCTTCCGCTGTTATGACCGAAATTTGGGGGTGTTACACATAAGAATGAGACTAATTCAGACTTTTATCAAAACTTGTTCAAATGACCAATTGAAGTATGTTTGAACCAAAATCAAGAATGAAAACAGATTATACCTCAAAATGAAACTTATGATTAATGACTGATGAAAATACCAAATAGAATCAAGTAAAACTAAGATCAAAGCTTTAAGATCACTAACAACTATCAAACTAACTCAATTAAGCTGTAAACAAGCTAAGCACACAATCAGTTCATCACATAGTAGTTATTCTAGGAATGTAGCATGTAATGACATTTGAGAGGAACCAAAATGAGGAAAATAGAACTTTTTAGCTATGAAGCCTCCTCTGATGGAGTAGAGGAGCGCTGAGCTCTCTAATACTACTTCCTGCAACCCAAATCAAATCAAATCAACAACCAATTCATCAACATCAACCAATTCTAATCAAATGACCCATTCTGCTTCAAACTGCTATAATAGACTAGAATGAACTAAATTTGATGCTAAACTTGAACTGAAAGCTTCCAAAGTAACCAAACAAATTCTATTGATCAGTTGTGATCAACGGAATCCATGTATAACAGCAACAGTATGAAATTTAGTAGAGAATTGAAGAGATTTGAAGGAAATTTGAAATGGAGTTTTATTAATGAAGTGAAACGGTTACAAAGTTTGTTATAACTACTTTAACTAACTCTCAAATGTGTGTCAAACACTTGAGAGAAGCTAAGAACTGACTAGCGAACTGAATGTGAAAGCTAATCTTCTAAGTGTGTGTGATTTCACACCTAGACTACATACAAGAAATGAGCTAATGTCTGGGTATTTATAGAGAAGAGAGGAGAGTTAGTTGGGGTAGATGGTGTGTTTCTTACAATCAGAGATTGCCAGGTGTCCTCCTCTGCTAAATTGTATAATCCATCTCAAGAACATGATTGGGGGTTTTTGCTTGGATTAATTTCAGTCTAATTGGTTATGAGGAATGGATTCTTTGCTTGATTGCGAGTCTTTTTCATGTAGAACATTTTTCTGAAATTTATTGTAGCTCAATCCACATCCTGGGCTCGTTACTTGTTGAAGATGACACGTGGAAGAATATAATTGGCTCTCAGATAGTCACACAGATTAATATCCAAAAATGGATAAAGTGATTATCGGTTGGTGAGTTGCTATTGGTTAATAAGGAGAAAATAGGAATCACTGTTTGGGATTCGATATTAAATGTGAGATGGTAATAATTCGTTTTTAGTGTAGTTGTCTTCTCAGCTCGATTCGAATTGATATAACGTTTTAAGCAAAGACTTGATTGTTTTTGGTTGTAAGATCTTTTTCTGGAATTTATGTCTAATTGGCAAATAGCAAGTAAAAATGTAAAAATATTATACTATACTACGTATATGTACTAACTAAAAACATTTAGCAATTAGAACATTTAAATGCACGAAATTTAAAACTGAAAATACAAATTTTATAAAAGATAATTTCTATCAGAAAAAGAATACAAGTTTTATAAAAGTTCTACCTTTACCATGAAAGTAAAATCAAAATTCTATAAAATGTAAAAACAAATTGATAAGAGTCTAAAATAAAATTGAAATCTTGAAATGAAATAAAACTGATATACTGTCTGAATCCTAAAGCCCAAAAGCCCAACAGCCCAACAGCCAATCGAGACAAACAAAACTAAACTTGTAACTATAACCAAACTTAACAAATCCAAAATCCAAATCCAAACTTAAACTAAACAAGATTTAACATGAGTCACAAATCCAAATCTTACTTTCATCTAAATTTGCAACAAATCCCTACTGATTTAACCTGAAATCCCTACAATATTACACTCAAATCCTATTGCTTAATACCCAAAATTCTAGTTAAACCAATCAATTTCTAATACCAAAATTCCTATTAAGCTAGAATCTGTATTATAAAATGCAAACGAAATAGAATGAAACAAAAATCAGCCTAAAAACATATTACGAATCCTGAATCAATTAAGCAAAACAAGCATTAAGAGAACAAAAGTCTATACTAAAATCATTACACTAGCAGATTCTTCTACTATGCAGTCAACCTGCTGAACTCAACTGGTTGCACCAGCAAATCCAAACAGACTGCAAATCTGATAACCTGCAAAATTTAAACAAAGCAAAGAAAAGAACTGGACGAAATCTATCTCCTCAAATTTGCTTGCTACAGTACCTGTAAATTTCAAACTAATTTCCTACACGGATATCAAAATCAGCAAATCTGGACTCACATCAAACCAACAATTAAACATCGTATTTATATTGCTCGAATTATATACTAAAAACCTGTATTTTAAAAAAAACTGAACTTATACAATCTAAATCAGCTTTAATCAACAATTTTCGCAATCAATTAACAATCTATCTTATCAGCTTACGACAAACTAACTCAACTAACTAAACTAAATCATTAACTGATTCAACAGAAAACTCTTTTTTAAAACAGAATCATGAGAATTGACTTTAAAGTTCTACTGACTGAAATCAAACAGAAATCTAGCAAATCCATCTGAACTGATCCATTATCTCGAAGTATCGCAAGAACAAAACTGAAAAATCAATCGGTAAATCGTGAACAGTAACTCTATCGTATGATTATTAACATATCATTCTATAACTTTTTAAACACTAAACAGGAAAAGATGAGAAAGAAGAAAATATATGAAGCTTTTAAAGATTCATTAATGGAAGAAAACTAGATTCGGTTACAAAAGTTTAAACTGAAAAAACAGAGTTTGTTACAAAAGCTTTAACTAACTAGTCCGATCTAACTAACTATGTGTAAAAACACCTAAGCTAACCCCCTGAAATGAGAGCTTCGTCTTCTATTTATAGCCGTCGAGAGGATTGGAGTAGAGGTCTTGATGGCGTGTTTCATCAAATCACTTGATGACACGTGTAAAATACGAGGATAAATCGAACTCGTTCTTCATCATCTTCCAATTTGGGGTTTTCTTCATCTTACTTCCTTGATCAAATTAATTGTCACCATCTTGTAGAGGAGAAGGAGAGGAGAGTTTTTCCTTCTTTACTCTTCTTCTGAATCTTCTTGGATCGTTCATGATTTGCGATTGCAGGTCTTGGGATGAAAGAGATAAAAATCGTCTTTCTCTCTCTATTCACGTTGAAGAAGACGACTTTGGTGTGTGTGTTATTTTTGACCAGTCTTTTGGTCAATGGACCAAGTTAATAATAAACTTTCTTCCTTATTTGCCATTTGGTCCCTCAACTCTTCTATCTTTATCACATTTGTATCAAAGCTTTTAAGCAAATCTCATTTGCATCCTCATCTTTGTAGAAACTTGCAAGTTCAGCCCTTGATCTTTGAAAACTTGGCAAACAAAGTCCTTGAAGCATCCTTCGTCTTTTTCTTCGTCTTTTGATCAAATAAGTCCTTGAAAGCTCGTGTTTGTCTCAAATGTACCTATATTACCTGAAAATTACACAAACACAAAATACACACGTAATTCTGATAATTTACAGTTAAATATTATGTATTTGACTGTGTTTTAAGTGGTATTAGGATCATTATTGATGAGTGTTTTCACACTTATCAACTCCCCTTCACTTGACCATTGCCATGTCCTCATGCAATGCAGCATTTCAAAGCTCTAAAGTGCACTTTTCTCATAATTAACCAACCTTGGCCATTTTATGATTTAATACACTATACTATACTACATGATGAGTGATTTTGACTTTTAATAATGCAATGAACAAAATACAATTCTATCTATATCTTTTTGATTTTTCTTGAAATGGTTTTGATGGAAATAACTCATAAAGAATTCAATGGCTTAGATTAGGGCTTGGGTACCATGGACATTTATCACCCTCAAGTTTCACTTTCCCCATACCAAGCTTAAAAATGGGATCATTGCATTCACAAGTAAAAAGTGCATCAACTTATTCATGACAGTTAAATGTGGAACCGGTTATTATTTGAGCAAATTGCTTGTGGGCAAATTTGTCATTATTCCAGTGTGAAATATAAGAAGTGTAAAATCCAAAAATAAGGAAGCACGGTTTTAATCCTAAGTAATCCTCTCATCCATTACTTGAAAAACCGCTCAAAATTAATACAAGTCCGTTTCAAGAGTAATAAGTCATTCGCCTTATGTGTAAAATCCTCATGTCATGCTTTCATAAGTAGCTACACACTCGCTAAGGAAAGAAAAATAAAACTCACGCAATAATTTACATCCGCCATCTTTTTGAGACTTTGGATCTTCAACCCCGCAACCCGTCAAGGTAATATTGGATTGGAGCAATTTATTGAATCCCCGCAACCCGTCAAGGTAATATTGGAACTCAATAGTCACTATAATTAACACCACACTGCCCCTCTTGGGAGTCTTGTATATATATATATATATATATATATATATATATATATATATATATATATATATATATATATATATATATATATATATATATATATATATATATATATTTTTCTTTTTTTTTCTTTTTCTTTTTTTTTTCTAGCCACTCATTTTTTTATAAGCCGCTCTTATTTTTCTTTATTCCTCACAAAGAAAGTTCAAAAGAATAAAAGGAAAAACACCCGCTAAGTATTAAGCATGACATAAGTCTAGTACACATAAAACGTTCTAACTTAGAATCTTAAGACGTACTCATACCAACCATGAATGATTAGCCAAAAATGCATAAGAGATTACAAACCAATTAAAACCGTTCTTGATTATTTATTAACAATTATATACATGCGAAGAAAATAGAGGTAAAGAAGAGAAGGGTTTAACCACAAGTAATTATCATGAAGTTTATCTAGCCCTTTTATACTTGCTTCAACTCTATCATTTCCCATTCTCCACAAATTTAAAATCTCAAATAATGAGATTGGTGGATGCTTAGCCTAATAGACCAATGAAGGACTACATGGTTAAGGTTACTAGCTAGAGAGTGCTAAGATAAGCAAACTCGGGTTGAGTCAAAATATCCATGGCGGGCCTAATATGTCAAAGAAATCTAAACTTGTTAAACCCATGTTTTATTATTTTTTTTCTTTTTATAAATTTTTGATGAAAAATAAAAGAAGAGATATATGCAATGCAAATGTGATATGCAAAAGAAAAATGATTGATGCAAAAATTATGTATGCATATTTTTGGTGGCCAAAGTAGATCAAAAACTTGAAAAATGTCGAAAAATTAATTTTCCCAATTATCATGAAGTTAGGCAATGGTCTAGGTAAGGTCACTTCGATAGAAGTCTCCCCTACACTTAAGATAAACATTGTCCTCAATGTTTAAGAGTATTGAAGTAAACTCCCCTACACTTATTACATTGATTACTTTGCTTAACCCAAGTTAAGGAAGAGACAACTAAAGGGTATTCATTTTAAGCACAAGTGTTTTAATATCACGATAGCAAAAACTAATCAAAGTGAACCAGATACACGGGCCTCCTCCATAAGCTCCAAGCATGAAATGAGAGAGAGCAACCCTTGAAACAAACACCAAAAGACGAAGAAAGGCACCCCTCCACTTCAACTCTACTATAACATCCTTTTAATTAAACCTAACCTATTGAAAATCTACTCTACGTTTTCTAACCTAGTTATTCATTGCTTGAGTTTTTTTAACCCTAAGTCGCTAGCTCGACTCGGCCCCGAATTAGGTTGTCCTTTGGGAAACCATCATGGAAAGTAAAAGATTTACCCTCTTATGAAAAACTCTCCATGATAAGGTAAAACAAGTTCTTAAGTACACAAAACCCCATAAGTATCCACCATGATCAAATACATAATTGCCCTCCCAAGAATAGCACATCCCAAAAGTGGACTTCTGAATCAATGGTGAGGTGGGTGAGGTTTCTTTGTTTATGATTCTTTCCCTTAAGTGTCCCATAAGATGATAAGGTGATACTTTAAAGTTTCCCACAAGTTTTCCTTTTAATGCATCAAGCGGATACTGAGTTGGCTCAACATTCTCTATACCAGGATCAAAAATCTTTTGCTTCATGGGAAAATAACAGGTGGTGGGAGCCTTTGAAGTTTCTCCTTGATACTTCACATCATGAGAGAAAGGGTGTGGAGTAGTAAGGGTCATCACACTTGTAGAGGAAACCACAATTTCTTTCTTGTTCTTAGAAAACTCCTCATAAAAAACATCCTCATATGGTGACATAAAGAATCTTTCCATTTCAACATCCAAATGATACAAGTCACTGTCATCTTGAAACTTCTCAAATATTGGTTCATCAAGTGAAGGCTCAAAGAGATAGTTTGAATTGGTTTGTAAGAAAGGTGGTGAAATAAGTGAAGCATTTTGGTTTTGAGGTGTTTCACAAGATGTGTAAGAAGGAGTAATAAGTGAAGGTTCATGAGAAGGTTGAGTGGGAATGGAATCTCCATAAAGCAATCTTTCTATTTCACGAATATCCTCATCCCAATTAGAAGAAAATGTATCAACCACAATATCATCCCTCATAAGATAAGCTTCAATCTCCTCATTAATCAACTCATCTTCACTAAGCATTCTTTCGATCTTTAGAACATCCTCTTCCCAATTTGAACTAGAGTTATCAATCTCAATATCATCTCTCTTAAGATAATCTTCAATTTGTTTATCTATCAATTCATCCTCACTAAGCAATCTTTCAATCTCAAGAACCTTATCACTCTCATCAATGATAGAACCCTCCTCATCATGATAGTCATCATAGATTGGTAGGTCAAGGATTGGTGTTTCAAAAGGTATCTCCTCAAAACTCAAGGTAGTATGATCATCAAATAATGGAGGCTCAAAAATGGAGAACTCATCATCACTATATTCATCATAAATTGGAGTATCAAAAAGAGGTGGTTCATCATAACTAGAATCCTCATTTGCTTCCTCATTTGTGTTGAAAATATGACTCAAATCTCCAAAATGAAAGTGTTTGGGTTCATGAATATTCAATGAAGAAGTAATGGAGGCTATTGTCTCAACATAAGGAAGATCATATTCACCACTCTTACAAGCTTCATGAAAGTATTCATTACACACTTCATCAAGAATATCAATGTGATTCACTTCTTTATCAAGAATATCAACATGCTTAACCATCTCGGGCTCATTGGATTTCTTAGACAATTTTCCCATGTTAAACACAATCTTTTGATCTTCCACCCTCAAAATAAGTTCCCCCTACGCCACCTCAATAAGAGTACGACCCGTCCTTAAAAAGGGTCTACCAACAATAAGAGGAACTCTCGGGTCCATATCATAATCAACCACTACAAAATCCGCGGGAAAGGTAAACTTATCAACCCCTACTGTAAAACCCGTATTTTAAATCGAGAATTTATAAATACGCGGGTTATTATTACTTTACGCGGGATAATTGCCAGCAGCATATGTTGCGCCGCAGCAGATGTGTCTTGCGCCGCAACTCTTGATCCGCAGAACCATGATCTGCAGGCCCTTCAATTTGCGCCGCAACTCACGTGTCATGCGCCGCAACTCATGATCCGCAGATCTGTTGCGCCGCAACTGATGTGTATTGCGCCGCAACTCGTAGTCTGGGCCAAGCCCGTGGGAAGGAAATAAAACAGACGGAACACACACATATGAAACCCTAAAATCAAAACAAGCAGCCGCCTACATTTTCTGTGTGTTCTCTCCTTCCCTGCCACGACCCAAACCAAGAAACAAGAAGATAGATAGTGTGTTTAATCCAGAAATCAAGAAAGACGAGGGTTGCTATCTAAAAACCCTAAACGAGTTGTAAGCTTGCATAAACCCTAATTCATTCTATTTAGTTCTTTTAATCCGATTCATTTGAGTTTTAAACATGTTTTATGAATATTATGATCTGGGCTATATGTCGGGATGGTGTTATGTTGTTTGGCACACAAACCGAGAGTCAAAAGACTCTCGGTGATTGACTGCACAACCAGCCGCAAATCATTAGGGTTTGGTTGGGGTTTACACTAACGGGGTGTTTGGCAGTGGGTTTTAAACAGGAAATAGGGCTGTTTGGCTACAGGGGTAACGGGCTGTTTGGCAACCGGTTTTAAAACAGTTAAGAGTGCGTTTGGGACTGTTAAATCTCATTTCTTTTATGTGTTTACTTGAAATAAACGTTGTAAAATGCATTTAGTAAGTTAAATATAAACTGGTTTTATAAAAATATAAAAAGGGTATATTTTGGGAAAACAAATTAAACAAATTAAGAACGTACTTTTATTAGCGAAATATTTATTATGAAATTAATTACCGACAGATATACATTGTACGTAACCATTAGTATAACGTTAATACATTAAAATAAATATAAGAAACCAATAAGACCAGAAAATTTGATAACGGATACCAGTTAACTTACTCGCGTCTTGTAATTATGTAGCACGCGTGAAGCCCGAGTAGTATTCGTTCAGTCTTCCTTTCAGTCGGTACTGGACTAGAGGTACGGATTTCCCGTCCTTTCAGTAAGGACTTCCCTTCTATGCATGATTAGGATTCCCCGTCTTCCGCCAAATGTTTTCCCCAGTATATGTTTAATTTATCAGTAATCATGTTAATAACTAAATGGAATTGCCTGAGCATTATATACAAGCACGACCAGTTTATGTACTAGTTACGGAGGTACCGTAACCACGGCACTAGAGGCACCGGTGTCGTGACTCACATGCAGGAGAGTGATATCCTGCATCGTCCCACTCAGCTCAGCTTGGCCATTTTATCAGTATTATTATTAGTGGGGCGTATGGATGCATCCTAGGCTTATATGTGTTACAAGTTATCAGGGTGAATGTGGTGTGTGCTCTACATCCTTCACATTGGAGCTGATCCCTCCACCCAGCACAGTTATTTAGAGGTCACCCCTCTACAGCATGACGAGGTCACCCCTCCAGTTATTCATGCACGGTTGTTACAGCACATGACCTATATAAGCTCTGGCAAATAAAATACAGTAAATGCATGTTTTCAGAATTTAAAAGTTATATTTCAGTATCAGTTTTATGAACCAGGTTTTACAGATTTTATGCAAAGTTATACCATATGTTACATATCAGTCTGACAGCTTCATTATTGACATCTATTGCTTTATCTTTCGGTACATTTTTATCATGCTATATCCGTTCACTGAGCGTTATGCTCAGCCGTAGTTCCTTTCATGTTTCCAAACGGCAGGTACACAGGGACGATCTTAGGATTTCTAAGAGAGTACGTGCATTTGGATGGGAGCTATCCAGACTCCTTTATTTTTATGCACACATTACGTTACTTTACTTTGGTTGTTTGGACACTGTTTCGTCCTTTTCCTTTCCGTATTTTAATCTTTATTTTTGGGCTTGTTGGACTACCGATGTTTGATTCCGGTATTTCCGTTTTGGTCATTTAATGTTTAATACATTGCCTTGCATGCTTTGATGACACGCCATAAATACACGTAACGGTCCATTTATCCAAGTGGGGTGTTACAATTATGGTATCAGAGCGCAAGGTTCGACCTGTAGGCTCTAAAAATTGACCTGTGACTAGTGGGTGGTCATCAGGAACTTCCTGTATTTTGGCGTCGTTATCTTCCATGCTATTTATGTATTTTATCAGTCAGCTTTTCAAAAATTTGATTAAGTAAACGGCTGGTACAGGACTGGCCATATTTAATCGCATGTGATTTCAGCAAAATTTTTGTTTTGGTGAACTGACCATAGGCGTTCACCCTTGTTATTTAAATTTTGTATGGATGAACTGACCATAGGCGTTCATCCTTACTCATGTCAGATTTATGTTTCAGAAATCATTTTGTGAACTGACCCTAGGCGTTCACCAGTATTCATGTCATGTTTTGTCAGTTATACCACCATGAATTACACTAAGCATATTCAGATATATTACCCCAGATTTTTGCAGTTTTATCAACTCATTCTATTATATTTCAGATGCCACCCAGACGCGAAACCGAGAATGATCCTAACGCAGCTGCCATTGCTGCTGCTGTTCAGGCTGCTATACAGGCCATGTTACCCCAAATTCGTGACGAGATCCGAGCTGAATATCAGAATGGACCTCAGCAGAATAACAACCCTCCTGCTCCACCACCTGCCACTTTACCCGCGTGGCTGGATCTGTTCAACAAGCAGAAACCCCGACTGTTTGAGCAGACTGTAGCTCCAACTGATGTAGAAGACTGGATCTACCATATAGAGAAAATTTTTGGAGCTATGGGTTGTGGTGATGTTTTCAAAGTTAGGCTTGCAGTTTATAAGCTGGAGGGTCCTGCTCTACATTGGTGGAGGTCTCAGAAACAGTCCAACGGGGGAGATGCTTGGGAGCTTGCATTGACCTGGGCACGTTTCAAGACGATGTTCTATGACCAGTTTTTCCCGCATGCGGAACAAGCTAAGATGAAGAGGGACTTTCACGTTATTCGTCAGAATAATGGCGAGAACAGTATCGAGTTCATGCACCGATACCTCAGGATGGCTGGATTCTTGGGGGAGGCTGCGGGTACCGTAGAGGAGCAAGTGAAGCAATTTCGCTGGGCTCTTCACACCAGGACTGCAGATAGATTGATGAGTGCCACATTTACTAATGTGTCACAAGTAGCTAATGCAGCTCGGGACATCGAGATGCTTTATGAGAGGGACGAGCTCGAGAATGTAGAGCGCCCGGAGAAGAGGTACATCTCACCCAACAGACTTAAACATTTTAGCCATTATTGCTTGGCAACTTATATGTTATTAAAATCTTACAGACACAGAGGAGGAGACCGATCCCAATCGGCTACTCCGCATCAGAACTACAGGAACCACGGTCAGTCATATGACCGTAATCGGTCAGATAGGAGGAACGGCAGTGATAATTACCGCGGTAGTTCCAACTCCTCTGGCAGCTACAGGTGAGCCTTTAAGCTCCAAAAATGCTAAGCTATCGTGTAAAACAGATCTAAATTTTATTTGTAAATTCCAACAGAGATGCTGGACAGGGGCGTGACCAAAACAACAGGGGTCAACAGGTTGCCCGAACGGCAAATTCTGGTAATTTTTAAAAATTTAGTCAGTCAGCCTTACTTCAGTTAAGTTATCAGAATCGTGACACGTATATATCATCATAAATCAGGTGCTCAGCAAACCAGAGCTACTTCCACCGGGTTTACTTACCCCACTTGCATCACGTGTGGAAAGAAACACTCGGGACTTTGTCGTCGTGGTTCGGGTAATTGCTACCAGTGTGGTCAGCCCGGCCATTTGAAGAGGGATTGCAAGAGCGGGGATGTTGCCGGTACCTCAGGCCAGACTCCTCAGATGTTACCTCCGCCACCACCGATACCACCAACCACCGGTCGTGTCTACACTACTACCCGTGAACAAGCAAATAAGACCACAGGTACTATTACTGGCATTTTGTTTATACACGGACAGTCTGCATGCGTGCTTTTCGATACAGGCGCCACGCACTCGGTTATATCTACTTCATATGTGGTTAGAATAAACATGACCCCTACGCCACTAGACAGTGCACTTAGTATATCTACCCCCATGCGAGACTCTGTACTCATTACCCAAGTATATAAGGATCTCCCTCTTGAGTTTGATGATAAAATCCGTCCAGTCAGTGCTCTTCCTTTGGATATGTGTGAATTCGATATTATTCTGGGTATGGATTGGTTATCGGTTCATCATGCCACCATAGATTGCCATGCTCACCAGGTTATCTTTGGTGATGTCCAGACACCAGAGTATATTCACCGAGGCTTCCTACCAGGAAAACATGTTCAGATCATTTCAGCTTTACAGGCTCGTACCTTACTATATCATGGTTGCGAGGGTTTCCTAGCTACAGTCCATGACACGACTTTTGAAACACCTTCGATTCATGATCAGCCAGTTGTGTCAGATTTTCCGGATGTTTTTCCAGAGGAACTTCCAGGTTTACCTCCCATGCGAGAGGTAGAATTTGGTATCGATCTCGTTCCAGGTGCAGAACCAGTATCTAAAGCTCCTTATCGTATGGCTCCTGTAGAGCTTAAGGAACTGAAGGATCAACTTCAGGAACTTCTCGAAAGGGGTTTCATCCGTCCAAGCGTGTCACCTTGGGGCGCTCCAGTTTTGTTTGTCAAGAAGAAGGATGGTAGTATGCGTTTGTGTATTGACTACCGTGAGTTGAATAAGCTCACTATTCGTAACCGTTATCCACTTCCTCGTATTGACGATTTATTCGACCAACTTCAGGGTGCTAAGCACTTCTCAAAAATCGATCTACGGTCAGGTTACCATCAGTTGCGTGTAAAAGAGCAGGATATATCCAAAACTGCTTTTCGCACGAGGTACGGTCATTACGAGTTTGTTGTCATGCCATTCGGTCTCACGAATGCGCCCGCAGTATTTATGGACTTAATGAACAGAGTCTTCCACGAATTTTTAGACAAGTTTGTGATCGTATTCATCGATGATATCCTTATTTTCTCCAAATCCAAAGAGGAACATGAGAATCATCTCCGTACAGTTTTGCAGATTCTCAGACAAGAAAAGCTATACGCTAAATTTTCGAAGTGCGAATTTTGGCTGAATACAGTGGCGTTTCTAGGTCATATTGTGTCTGCGGACGGAATCACCATGGATCCTGCAAAGGTGGAGGCTATCACCAAATGGCCAAGACCGACGTCTGTCACAGAAATACGTAGTTTTCTTGGGTTGGCAGGTTACTACCGCAGGTTCGTGGAAAACTTCTCACGCTTAGCGCTACCATTGACCCAACTTATGCGAAAAGGCGAGAAGTTTATATGGACCGAGGAGAGAGAAAAGAGTTTCGAGGAACTCAAGCATCGATTGATCTCAGCACCGATACTTACTCTCCCATCCGGTACAGGTGGTTATCAGATATACAGCGACGCATCGGGAAAAGGCTTAGGCTGTGTTCTTATGCAGCATGGGAAAGTCATCGCTTATGCTTCGCGTCAATTAAAGCCGTATGAGAAAAATGATCCTACTCATGATCTAGAGCTCGCAGCAGTCGTCTTCGCCCTTAAAATCTGGAGGCATTATTTATACGGTGAGTCGTGTGATATCTTCACCGATCACAAAAGTCTCAAGTATATATTTACACAGCGAGAGCTGAACATGAGACAGCGGCGATGGTTAGAACTGCTGAAAGACTATGACACTAACATCCAGTATCACCCAGGTAAAGCAAATGTCGTGGCAGATGCCCTTAGCAGAAAGTCAGGTATGGTAAATGGCATCAAAGTTCAGGAAGAAATTATTCGGGATTTAGAGCAGTATGATATTGAGCTCTTAGTACGCGGACAGAGGGGATACTGGGCTAGTTTGAGGGTAGAACCAGATTTACTCTCCAGGATTAAAGACGCCCAAAAGGATGATGGTGAGATCTGGGCGATCATCCAGAACATTGACCGTCAGACCGAATTTCGCATCGATGACGACGGTATTGTATGGCAGGGTACCAAACTCTGCGTTCCAGAAGATCCTGCTCTCAGAGAAGCCTTAATGACTGAGGCTCACAGCTCCCCGTTCTCTATCCACCCGGGTTCCACAAAAATGTACCATGATCTTAAGCAGCATTTCTGGTGGAGCGGCATGAAGCAGGATGTCGCAACATTTGTGTCTAAATGTCTGACCTGCCAGCAGGTTAAGATAGAACATCAGCGTACCAGCGGGTTACTTCAGCCATTAGAGATTCCAATGTGGAAATGGGACAAGATTTCTATGGACTTTGTTACCGGTTTACCACAGACTCAGCGGCGACATGATGCAATCTGGGTCATTGTCGACCGCTTGACCAAGTCAGCACATTTCATTCCTATTCGTAAAGATTTCGCAGTCAGTAAATTGGCGAAACTATTCACCGAGGAGATTGTACGGTTACATGGTACACCCTCCGAAATTATATCAGATAGAGATCCACGGTTTACTTCTCATTTCTGGGGAGGCCTGCATAAAGCTTGGGGAACTAGGCTCAAGCTCAGCACAGCTTTCCATCCACAGACGGACGGTCAGTCAGAGCGTACTATCCAGACCTTGGAGGACATGCTACGTGCCTGTGCATTAGAATGGACAGGACACTGGGATGACTACATTTGCTTGGTCGAGTTTGCTTACAACAACAGTTGGCATGCTAGTATCAAGCGTGCTCCATTCGAGATGTTATACGGTAGAAAATGCCGTGCTCCGATTTGTTGGGATCAGGTGGGAGAACGTTTAATTGAAGGACCTGAACTGATAGAACTGACCAATGAAAAGGTCGCCATCGCTAGGGCGAAGCTGCAAGAAGCGCGTACTCGCCAGAAGAGTTACGCCGACAAGCATCGCAGAGATCTATCTTTTCAGACTGGGGATCGTGTGTTCCTCAAAGTATCACCCGCACGAGGCGTCAGACGTTTTGGCCTCAAAGGCAAACTTAGCCCTCGCTACATCGGACCGTTCGAGATCCTTGAACGTATTGGTGAAGTGTCATATCGATTGGCGTTACCGCCTCAGCTTTCACACGTTCACAACGTGTTTCATGTCTCATTACTCAGGGGGTACAACTATCATGAGCTTCACAAAGTAAATTATCCACTCGATCAGATTCGGGAGGATTTATCTTATATCGAGGAACCCGAAGCGGTTTTAGATCGCCAGGATCGAGTCATGAGAAGGAAGACCATTCCTTTCGTCAAGATCCTGTGGAGGAACCATACAGAGCGAGAGGCCACTTGGGAAACAGAGGAGTCTATACGGACTTCTTATCCTCACTTTCAGTTTTGATTCGGGTATGTCTTTTCAGCTTTTATGTCGTTCAATTTATCAGCATTTCAGCCTTTACTTCAGTCAGCTTAAATACCCTGTAATTCGGGGACGAATTTTTCTTTTAGAGGAGAAGAATTGTAAAACCCAGTACGCCGCATTTTAATTCGGGGACGAATTATTTTTTTTTAGAGGGGAAGAATTGTAAAACCCGTATTTTAAATCGAGAATTTATAAATACGCGGGTTATTATTACTTTACGCGGGATAATTGCCAGCAGCATATGTTGCGCCGCAGCAGATGTGTCTTGCGCCGCAACTCTTGATCCGCAGAACCATGATCTGCAGGCCCTTCAATTTGCGCCGCAACTCACGTGTCATGCGCCGCAACTCATGATCCGCAGATCTGTTGCGCCGCAACTGATGTGTATTGCGCCGCAACTCGTAGTCTGGGCCAAGCCCGTGGGAAGGAAATAAAACAGACGGAACACACACATATGAAACCCTAAAATCAAAACAAGCAGCCGCCTACATTTTCTGTGTGTTCTCTCCTTCCCTGCCACGACCCAAACCAAGAAACAAGAAGATAGATAGTGTGTTTAATCCAGAAATCAAGAAAGACGAGGGTTGCTATCTAAAAACCCTAAACGAGTTGTAAGCTTGCATAAACCCTAATTCATTCTATTTAGTTCTTTTAATCCGATTCATTTGAGTTTTAAACATGTTTTATGAATATTATGATCTGGGCTATATGTCGGGATGGTGTTATGTTGTTTGGCACACAAACCGAGAGTCAAAAGACTCTCGGTGATTGACTGCACAACCAGCCGCAAATCATTAGGGTTTGGTTGGGGTTTACACTAACGGGGTGTTTGGCAGTGGGTTTTAAACAGGAAATAGGGCTGTTTGGCTACAGGGGTAACGGGCTGTTTGGCAACCGGTTTTAAAACAGTTAAGAGTGCGTTTGGGACTGTTAAATCTCATTTCTTTTATGTGTTTACTTGAAATAAACGTTGTAAAATGCATTTAGTAAGTTAAATATAAACTGGTTTTATAAAAATATAAAAAGGGTATATTTTGGGAAAACAAATTAAACAAATTAAGAACGTACTTTTATTAGCGAAATATTTATTATGAAATTAATTACCGACAGATATACATTGTACGTAACCATTAGTATAACGTTAATACATTAAAATAAATATAAGAAACCAATAAGACCAGAAAATTTGATAACGGATACCAGTTAACTTACTCGCGTCTTGTAATTATGTAGCACGCGTGAAGCCCGAGTAGTATTCGTTCAGTCTTCCTTTCAGTCGGTACTGGACTAGAGGTACGGATTTCCCGTCCTTTCAGTAAGGACTTCCCTTCTATGCATGATTAGGATTCCCCGTCTTCCGCCAAATGTTTTCCCCAGTATATGTTTAATTTATCAGTAATCATGTTAATAACTAAATGGAATTACCTGAGCATTATATACAAGCACGACCAGTTTATGTACTAGTTACGGAGGTACCGTAACCACGGCACTAGAGGCACCGGTGTCGTGACTCACATGCAGGAGAGTGATATCCTGCATCGTCCCACTCAGCTCAGCTTGGCCATTTTATCAGTATTATTATTAGTGGGGCGTATGGATGCATCCTAGGCTTATATGTGTTACAAGTTATCAGGGTGAATGTGGTGTGTGCTCTACATCCTTCACATTGGAGCTGATCCCTCCACCCAGCACAGTTATTTAGAGGTCACCCCTCTACAGCATGACGAGGTCACCCCTCCAGTTATTCATGCACGGTTGTTACAGCACGTGACCTATATAAGCTCTGGCAAATAAAATACAGTAAATGCATGTTTTCAGAATTTAAAAGTTATATTTCAGTATCAGTTTTATGAACCAGGTTTTACAGATTTTATGCAAAGTTATACCATATGTTACATATCAGTCTGACAGCTTCATTATTGACATCTATTGCTTTATCTTTCGGTACATTTTTATCATGCTATATCCGTTCACTGAGCGTTATGCTCAGCCGTAGTTCCTTTCATGTTTCCAAACGGCAGGTACACAGGGACGATCTTAGGATTTCTAAGAGAGTACGTGCATTTGGATGGGAGCTATCCAGACTCCTTTATTTTTATGCACACATTACGTTACTTTACTTTGGTTGTTTGGACACTGTTTCGTCCTTTTCCTTTCCGTATTTTAATCTTTATTTTTGGGCTTGTTGGACTACCGATGTTTGATTCCGGTATTTCCGTTTTGGTCATTTAATGTTTAATACATTGCCTTGCATGCTTTGATGACACGCCATAAATACACGTAACGGTCCATTTATCCAAGTGGGGTGTTACACCTACAAACACATCCTCCGCTATGCCCACCGGATAAGCTATGGTACGGTTAGCTAACTCAAGTGTCATCCTAGTAGGTGTGAGCTCAGGAAGTGAAAGTCTTTTCCAAAGCGATAATGGCATGAGATTGATACTTGCCCTAATATCCGCTAGTGCCATGCAATTTTCCACCCCAGGAAAATTACAAGGTATCAAGAAGCGCCCAGGATCTCCAAGTTTTGTTGGTAAGGTTTTAAGTAGCACGGCGGAACAATTTTCATTTAGGGATGTGTTAGGCAAGTCCACCAATTTTTCCTTGTTGGAAAGGAGATCTTTGAACATCTTAGCAAATTTTGGCATATATGCAAGAGCTTCCGCAAAGGAGATGTTTATGTTAAGTTGCTTGAACATCCTTAAGAAATTTGAGACTTGGATGTCATCCTTGTTCTTTAACTTGTCCTTTCTCAATCTTGAAGGGTAAGGAAGGTTTGGTTTTGGTGTAGGTGGAATAGGTGTTGTAGTGGAAGATTTGTCTTTGTTAGCTTCTTCATTGGGAGTTGTGGAAGGTAAAGGAGAAGTGGGAATAGGTTGAGAAGGTATGTTTGATTGGATAGGAGCATTTGGAGATGGTGAAGTAGATGTAGAAGGCTTGTCACAAGTAGGAACACAAGTGGGTTGAACAATAGGAGGTTTAGGAGGTGAAGGATCCTTTGTTGTCTTTCCACTTCTTGTTGTAATAACATTGACATTCGCCCTTGGATTTGTTTGTGTGTTAGAAGGTAAAGCCCCTTGTGGTCTTTGATTTAACGCCATTAAAAACCTATTGGTTTGTTCATCCGCTATACGTTTCATTTGGTCATTCATTTTCTTCTCAATAGCTTGGAACCTCCTTTCATTCTCTTGATTCATTTTGTGAAGGAAATCCATTGTGTTATAATCTTGTGACATATTTCCTTGAAGACCTTGAGGTTGGAAAGGTGGAGGTTGAGCATTAAATCCTTGATTTGGTGGATAAAAGTTATTTGCTTGAGGTTGAAAATTGTTGGGTGCTTTGTAATTGGTCCCTTGGTAAGCATAACACTCCCTTTGATAGCCTTGAACTTTATCACATTGTTGGTAGGAATGGGGACCTCCACAAGTCTCACATGAAAGAGCAATATCATTCACATCATTGGTGGAATTCTTGTTCAAAAAGAGTTCACAAAATTTCATGAGTGTGTTGGTCATAGTATCAAGCTTTTGAGAGATCATGTTTTCGATTTGAGGAGTAACACTCTCTTGCACCACATGGACTCTCTCATCAAATTGTGTGTTATCTTGCACCATCGATTTGTTCTCAATAATGTCCCAAGCTTCTTGAAAGGATTTAGAGAAAATATTTCCACCCGCGGAAGAGTTGAGTGAATCTTGGTGGTGTGGTCTTAATCCATTATAGAAAGTGTTGAGTTGGTGAACCTCATCGAATCCATGATTTGGACATTTCCTCAATAACTCCTTGAAATTTTCCCAAGCCTCACTAAATGTTTGATCATTCCTTTGTTGAAAACCAATAATTAACTTTCTCAAAGCCGTAGTTCTTGATAGAGGAAAGAACTGGTTCAAAAACTTCTTCCTTAAATCCTCCCAAGTGAAAATGCTCTTAGATGGTTGCCTATCATACCAATTTCAAGCAAGACCCTCTAAGGAGAATGGGAATAGGATCATCTTAATAGCATCAGGAGGGACCCCATTATACTTAAGTGTATTTCAAAGTAACAAGAACCTCTTAATATGGTCGTGGGGGTCATCTATGGATCTCCCTAAGAAGGGGCAAGAAGAAACCAAAGTGATCATGTGGGCATTAAGCTCAAAATTCTGTGCGGTTATTTCAGGTATAACGATAGCGTCGGCATTTCCCTCTACTTTCGATTTAAGAATCTCCATAATAGGACGTTGATCCATGGCTACAAAATGGTCGAATGTATATACAAGTAAAATGACGTCTAAAAGCTTCCTCAGGGAAGGAAGTAATACACCAAAAGTGGTATGTTTACACGCGTGCGAGTACACGTGTAAGTAAACACGAGGAATGAGGGAGTAGCCCTCGGTCGACTTTTGAGAGAGAAGAGATTATCTCCCTCGAGGTTCGATATGAAATATCCACAAGAAAGTATATATATAATTACTACTTGGGTGCAAGACCCCCAATAAAGCCTTCCTTCTTAGAATATGCACTAGTGAACGAGGGGTTAGGTGGCGCGAAGCACTTAAGTACCTATTGACCCTTAGATGGCATTTTATAGCACATCGCCTTTCTATTCACTTTGTAGTTTGTATTCTTTGAATTATTGCCTATTGGAAGTATTTATCTATTCTTGCTTTATTAAATTTGATCGATACGCGTGTCAAGGACCGGAACGCCCCTCAACAAGGTGTATTGCCTCGGCAATACTTATGGAAGATATGTGTATTGGTTGTTCTTATACGTATACTTATTTACATATAATAATATAAAAATATTTTTGTATTTATTTGATTTTTTAAAGAAAAATACTATATGTACGTAAAAACGATGAAAACGATATAATATATATTTTTGGGTGTAATCTTTTAGGAAAAAGATTACTTTTTGGATTTTTTATTTTTTTTGTTTCAATTCTTTAGGAAAAGAATTGATTTTTGTGATTTTTTATTTTTTTGTATTTTTATCTTTTCGATTTTTTTTTATGTTTTTGATTTATAATACGTAAAAATAACGTTCACAAAGTGAACGGATCCCAAAATCCAATCGTCTCACTCGAAATCGTTAATCTTCACAAAACGAACCGGCAGCGGCGCCATTTAATAATTCGTTTTTAGTGTAGTTGTCTTCTCAGCTCGATTCGAATTGATATAACGTTTTAAGGAAAGACTTGATTGTTTTTGGTTGTAAGATCTTTTTTGGAATTTATGTCTAATTGGCAAATAGCAAGTAAAAATGTAAAAATATTATATTATACCACGTATATGTACTAACTAAAAACATTTAGCAATTAGAACATTTAAATGCACGAAATTTAAAACTGAAAATACAAATTTTATAAAAGATAATTTCTATCAGAAAAAGAATACAAGTTTTATAAAAGTTCTACCTTTACCATGAAAGTAAAATCAAAATTCTATAAAATGTAAAAACAAATTGATAAGAGTCTAAAATAAAATTGAAATCTTGAAATGAAATAAAACTGATATACTGTCTGAATCCTAAAGCCCAAAAGCCCAACAGCCCAACAGCCAATCGAGACAAACAAAACTAAACTTGTAACTATAACCAAACTTAACAAATCCAAAATCCAAATCCAAACTTAAACTAAACAAGATTTAACATGAGTCACAAATCCAAATCTTACTTTCATCTAAATTTGCAACAAATCCCTACTGATTTAACCTGAAATCCCTACAGTATTACACTCAAATCCTATTGCTTAATACCCAAAATTCTAGTTTAACCAATCAATTTCTAATACCAAAATTCCTATTAAGCTAGAATCTGTATTATAAAATGCAAACGAAACAGAATGAAACAAAAATCAGCCTAAAACATATTACGAATCCTGAATCAATTAAGCAAAACAAGCATTAAGAGAACAAAAGTCTATACTAAAATCATTACACTAGCAGATTCTTCTACTATGCAGAAAATTGAAAACGTAAGGTGAGCTTAACCTGCTACATCCAGGCCAGTCCTTTGATGTCGAGAAGCGGAGCGCTGAGCTCGCTTGTACTAATCTTGATCTACGGCTAAAACAAACCAGTCAACCTGCTGAACTCAACTGGTTGCACCAGCAAATCCAAACAGACTGCAAATCTGATAACCTGCAAAATTTAAACAAGGCAAAGAAAAAAACTGGACGAAATCTATCTCCTCTAATTTGCTTGCTACAGTACCTGTAAATTTCAAACTAATTTCCTACACGGATGTCAAAATCAGCAAATCTGGACTCACATCAAACCAACAATTAAACTTCGTATTTATATTGCTCGAATTATATACTAAAAACCTGTATTTTAAAAAAAACTGAACTTATACAATCTAAATCAGCTTTAATCAACAATTTTCGCAATCAATTAACAATCTATCTTATCAGCTTACGACAAACTAACTCAACTAACTAAACTAAATCATTAACTGATTCAACAGAAAACTCTTTTTTAAAACAGAATCACGAGAATTGACTTTAAAGTTCTACTGACTGAAATCAAACAGAAATCTAGCAAATCCATCTGAACTGATCCATTATCTCAAAGTATCGCAAGAACAAAACTAAAAAATCAATCGGTAAATCGTGAACATTAACTCTATCGTATGATTATTAACATATCATTCTATAACTTTTTAAACACTAAACAGGAAAAGATGAGAAAGAAGAAAATATATGAAGCTTTTAAAGATTCATTAATGGAAGAAAACTAGATTCGGTTACAAAAGTTTAAACTGAAAAAACAGAGTTTGTTACAAAAGCTTTAACTAACTAGTCCTATCTAACTAACTATGTGTAAAAACACCTAAGCTAACCCCCTGAAATGAGAGCTTCGTCTTCTATTTATAGCCGTCGAGAGGATTGGAGTAGAGGTCTTGATGACGTGTTTCATCAAATCACTTGATGACACGTGTAAAATACGAGGATAAATCGAACTCGTTCTTCATCATCTTCCAATTTGGGGGTTTCTTCATCTTACTTCCTTGATCAAATTAATTGTCACCATCTTGTAGAGGAGAAGGAGAGGAGAGTTTTTCCTTCTTTACTCTTCTTCTGAATCTTCTTGGATCGTTCATGATTTGCGATTGCAGGTCTTGGGATGAAAGAGATAAAAATCGTCTTTCTCTCTCTATTCACGTTGAAGAAGACGACTTTGGTGTGTGTGTTATTTTTGACCAGTCTTTTGATCAATGGACCAAGTTAATAATAAACTTTCTTCCTTATTTGCCATTTGGTCCCTCAACTCTTCTATCTTTATCACATTTGTATCAAAGCTTTTAAGCAAATCTCATTTGCATCCTCATCTTTGTAGAAACTTGCAAGTTCAGCCCTTGATCTTTGAAAACTTGGCAAACAAAGTCCTTGAAGCATCTTTCGTCTTTTTCTTCGTCTTTTGATCAAATAAGTCCTTGAAAGCTCGTGTTTGTCTCAAATGTACCTATATTACCTGAAAATTACACAAACACAAAATACACACGTAATTCTGATAATTTACAGTTAAATATTATGTATTTGACTGTGTTTTAAGTGGTATTAGGATCATTATTGATGAGTGTTTTCACACTTATCAGATGGCTAGTGGCCCAACTGGCAAGTGACATGGAGATCCATGTTTAATTATTCCAGCCCTCCTATTGGTGGAAATGTGATCACAAGGATTGATTATCAAACTTATATGAAAATTGTCACTTTCAGCCCCTAGACTTTGGTAGAATTATGATTTGAGCTCTAGTCTTCATTTCTTTGGCAAAATCAGTCCTTTGACCTTCATTCTTGATAATTTGAGCCCTTTGACTTGGTTGACTTGAGAGTTGACCAGGTTTGACTTTGATCTTGACTTTATCAAAATTGCACTTTAGTCCCTCAAATTTTGAATGTTGTCAAGATAGGTCCTTTATCTTCTCATGGCTTGTCATCTTTGATCCTTCTCTTTTCTTTTCTTCATAAATGAGCTTGATTTCACTTGTTTGCTTCAAATTTGTATCCTTGTTATCTAATCAAGCACAAACACAAAACATACCACATAATATTGCTTTATAGCATAAAAGTTAGGTATTTGCTATGTGTTTTAGGGTGATTTGTTGACTTATTGATATGCTATTTTTCTCGTATCAAATCCCCTACACTTGATCATTGCCATGACCTCATTCAATGCCATATTTTAAAGCACAAATTTACATTTTCATCATAATTAATTCACCTTGGACAATATGAAATGTTTTTACACTACTCTACACTATATGATGCATGATTTTGATTTTATACAATGCCATGCAAAGGAGAACAATTCTATTTATATATTTTTGATTTTCTTTGAAATGGTTTTGATGGAAATAACTCATAAAGAAATCAGTGACTTTGATTAGGGCTTTTGGTACCATGAACACTTATCACCCTCAAGTTTCACTTTCCCCATACCAAGATTAAAAGTGGGATCATTGCATTCACAATTAAAAAGTGCATTAACTTATTCATGATAATTAAATGTGGAACCGGTTATTATTTGAGAAAATTGCTTGAGAGAAAACTTGTCATTATTTGAAGCGTGAAATATAAGAAATGTAAAATATCAAAATAAGGAAGCACGGTTTTAATCCTAAGTAATCCTCTTATCCATTACTTGAAAAACCGCTCACAATTAATCTAAGTCCGACTCAAGAGTAATAAGTCATTCGCCTTATGTGTAAGATCCTTATGTCATTCATTAATAAGTAGCCACACACTCACTAAGGAAAGAAAAATAAAACTCACGCAGTAATTTATATCCGCCGCCTTTTTAGGACTTTGGATCTTCAATCCCGCAACCCATCAAGGTAATATTGGGTTGGAGCAACTACCAAATCCCCGCAACCCTTGTAAGAGTAATATAGAAATTCAATAGTCACTATAATTAACACTTCACTGCCCCTCTTGGGAGTCTTGTATAATTATTTTTTCTCTTTCTTTTTTCTTCTTTTTTTTCTAGCCACTCATTTTTTTCATAAGCCGCTCTTATTTTTCTTTATTCCTCATAAAGAAAGTTGAAAAGAATAAAAGGAAAAATAACCGCTAAGTATTAAGCATGCCATAAGTCTAGTACACATAAAACGTTCTAACTTAGAATCTTAAGACGTACTTATACCAATCACGAATGATTAGTCAGAAATGCATACAAGACTACAAACAGATTAAAACCGTTATTGATTATTTATTAACATATATACATGCGAAGAAATTAGAGGCAAAGAAAGAGAAGGGTTTAACCACAAGTAATTGTCATGAAGTTTATCTAGCCCTTTTATACTTGCTTCAACTCTATCATCTCCTATTTTCCACAAATTTAAAATCTCAAATAATGACCGTCGTGGATGCTTAGCCTAATAGACCAATGAAGGACTACATGTGTAAGGATACTAGCTAGAGTAAGCTTAGATAAGCAAACTCGGGTTGAGTCAAAGTATCCATGGCGGGCCTAATATGTCAAAGAGATCTAAATTTGTTAAACCATGTCTTTATTATATTTTTTTATATATATTTTAATGAAAAATAAAAGAAGAATATATACAATGCAAATGTGTTATGCAAATGTGATGAGACTGTATTTATACATAGTCTCATCGTCCAATTCGGGCTTAAAACGCTTAAAATATCGTCAAAATACCCATATATGTGCTTGTGTTTGTTCATTGTGTATTTTAGGTATGGATATCGTGAATTCACCAAAAGATCAAAGGAATCAAGCAAAAACGAACACGGGAAACGAAGCCGCACAAAGAACCGGACCCGAATCATGATTTTCCTATCAAGTCCTTGAAGTTTGAAGATTTGGCAAGAATGGTCCCTCAACTTTTGAAGACTTGTCACTTTTGACCCTTGTAAATCTCTATTATTACAAGAATGGTCCATAAGTTTCAAGAAAATACCATTTATGCCCTTGAAGAATGCATTAAATGCATAAAATGCCCTTGTGAAAGTGTTTTATAAACTTTGGTGTCAAAAGTGTCAATCATGCAAAGATATTTATAAAGGGGAATGAGTTGTTTACTGATTAGAAGAATTTAGCAAGTGAAAGGGAATTGGGGGACTAAATTCGTCCAGACATCAAACTTAACCCAGCCATTCACCTACTGACACCTCACCAGACCCACCCAATTTACAAACCCGGATCCAACTTTACCCGACCAAGCCCATACCCATCAACCCAACCCAGTCAAACCCAAATTAAATACTTAATTCATTTTAAACGGATTATTATATTTATTTTGAGGCGCCAAACACTCCCTGTTCATCATCAACACCTAATCCACCCCTAATCCACCTTATAAACCCTAATCAAAATTGTCACCAAATCGAAGGGCTTTTAACCAAGATCCTCCAGATGGGTAATTTACCCCTCCCTAAGTTAAACCCACTACCCAGAAACTTCTCACACTCACCCCATGTGGTCCCCTGTGTTCCCCTGTCTAACCAAAGAAGGCAAGAATGGCATCTTTTGACTCCATCAACGGCTCAAAGCAATTCCTTGCTCCCTACTCTCATTTTAACGTTGGAGATCTTCACAACACAGCTGGCACATCATTTTCCTTGGCAGAGATCACATGTGAGCAGATTTGACGAATTTGACCAAGGGCATAAGAGGAAAATCAGTTAGCTAGGGTTTATTTGATTCTAGTATGTTCCATCTTCATGTATAAAAGGGGTGCTTGTACCCCTTTCTTAGTTTGTTCCAGATTTTATATCTCCTTGTAATTTTTAAAATTGAATATTTAAAGTAATTTTTAACATTCCATTTGAGATATATATCTGAGTTCCCATTTTATTGCTTTGTTAGTTTAATGTGTTTCATTATTTTACAAAATAGTTAAGTCATTAAAAGTTTTCATAATTCAAATTTTTTCAGAAAATCGTGTTTGCTTTTAGGTTCTTTGAAAAAGCTTTACAAGCTGGAATCTATCTTTCACATAAAGTGAAAGTGGAGTGTGAAGGAGTTTTCAGTCTGTGCTTAAGCTTTCATCAAGAATCTTTCAAATTCAAAAGTTGTTTAGAATTGGATTTTTCAAAAAAAAAATTGTTTATTGCTCTTGACCACTTACTGCTCACATAAGCTATCTAATAAGCTGCCTGACAACAGCTTATTAGCCTCTTATGTGAGCTTGTTTTGTTCTCTTGGTTTGATTTGTGAGTTGTGCAGGTTCAAGAGACTAAACCACTCCCATCACTCCTTGCCATTATTTCAGAATTGAAGATATAAACACCCTGGTTCAGTTGTTGAACCCCAACAGGGTTTCTCTACTCTTTCATGAGAAGTCCAACTTCCACTTGTTGAAGGCATCAGCCAACCAAGGTGAGGCTTGAACCCATCAGTAGACTTTGGTCTTTCTTTTGAATTTTGGATTTTGTGTTAAGTGTTGAAAGCTTGTTTTTAGGATTAGTTCATGTTTGTTTAAGGTTAGGATATGTGTTGGTTGCATGTTATTCAAATTTGAATAGATTGGTTAGGACTTGCTTTGTTAATTTTTAGTTTCAGAAGTTAAGGGTGTGTTTGGGACTAGGTTTTAAGCTTAGATTGGTGACAAGTTTAAGCTTGAAATAAGTTTAGACAAACCTTATTTACTAGTTAGAGGTATATTTCAGCTTTGGTTTCTAATTTGAATATGGTTTGAAACAAATTGCATGCTAAAAATTGGTATTTACCCCATAAAAACAGTAAGCAATCTTTCAGTTGGTTTTGTGTGTAATTTTGCTCACTAAGCTTGTTAGTTGTTAGATTATAGGTCCTTATAGAATTGCTAGTAGCTTATTTGTGATTTGTAAGTGTTTTGTGCAAGTTGTGGCCATTACAAACTCACCATTTTACCAATTGCATCAGCAAAAAACACCCCAGCCTTGTTTCTGTTATACAGTAACTGTTTAAGTGCTTGTGTGTGTGATTTTTGTGTTAAGCTTGCTGTTTTTATTGCATATCTTGACTCCCTACACTCCACTGAGTGTAGGGGTGCCAATCTTGTCCAACAAAATCAACTCAAGCAAAAGTTACAAGCTCCTAAATCCACAAACCTGTTTTTAACACTATCAGTGGGAACTCCTTTCCCACTGATAAGCTTGTTGTAGCCACTGCTACACTACAAGACAGAATTAAGCTAAGTGTCACTATCACAATCTCATTTTTTTGTCTTTAGTGAGGTTAATTAGGAATTAGGGTTTCATTTTTGTTGCATTATTTTTCTTTTTTAATTCTTAATTTTTCAGTATAATTTATTTTTATTCTACTGTTCATTTTATATTTTTAGAGTATTTAGCATTTTTAATTACTTTTAATTAATCTGTTTTTTGTCTTTTAGTGTAGGAAATTAATATTTTTCTGATTTAAAATTTTTCCTAGGTTTAGAATATTAATTTAAGATTTTTAGTATAAAAATTAGTTACTGTTCATCTTTTTAACTATTTTTTTATAATTAATTTAGTTTAATTAGGGTTTAATTAATAAACTGTTTTGTCTTTTAGTGAAAAATTTTATATTTTTCAAACTTTTTCATTTTTCTACTGTTCATTAGAGTATTTTAGGATTTTTAAAATTGTTAGATTAATTTTGTCATTATTTTATTATTTTCTAGGATTATTTTAATTTAAAAATAGTTTTTAGTGTTTAAAAAATAGAAAAATAGTTTTTAAAATTTAAGAAAAATACTTTTTAGTCATTAAATAATATAAGTTAGTTATTAGTTCAATAAATTAATATTTTGGGCATTTTGTTAATTATATTTAATTTTTGGGCTTTAATTAGCATTAAAAATTGAATATTTAATTAATAAAAGGTTTTAAAATATATTTGTTGGATTTTTATTCTTATTTATATTATTTAAGACTTAGTTTAATCTTTTAATTAATTTTTAGGTTTAATTTTTAATTTCGTCACGTTTTACGTATTTACGTTCGCGTTTTACGTCACTCGTCGTAGTTTAAACGTAGTCGTAATTCGTCTTTTATTTTTCTCTCTTTACACCAAAAACGTCACTAATCCAAACATTGTTATTTTATTAATTGGCATACACAATATACACCTCCTTCGAGAACGAACCCGCATTTATTCGGTTTTACGTTTTTCCTAAAGCGTAGAACTTAATACTTGCCGCACTTATACGTTGTTTTCCTAAACGCGTATTTCTACACCTATCATTTGGCGCCGCTGCCGGGGAGGTGTGTTGCCATTATTAGTATCGTGTTTGTGTGAGTAGTGCGTTTTTGCTTTTCAATTTTTGGAAAGCGTAAATATCGTACATACTCATTTTTGTTATTTTTCCTTAGTATATTATAATATCCAAATAAATCGTGTTTAGTTTTCCTAAATTAAACACAAATCAATCCTTTACTATATTGTAGATATATTGGTTTTCGTTTTTATTGTGAATATATTATTACTATATTGTATCTACGTAAGAACAATAAAAATACAAGTACTCCAAATACGTGAGAAATCACAACCTTGATTCGGGATTTCATCACTCGATCATTGTATTCGAATCTAAAGCAAAAGTTTAAAGGCAAAATAGATAAATACTTTCGTGAGGCTTAATTTCAATTAACACAAACTATAAGGTGGGTATAAGGCGGTTGTATTTCACGACCTAAAGGAAAAAGGCTCTTAAGTGCTTCGCGCCGCCTCGTTTCCTCCGCTTGCTTGTGCGTGTTTTGAGAAAGAGGGCTAATCGAGGGTTTGCCGCCCAAGTATTATCTACGTATCATATATATTTGCTTGTGTTTTCAAGATTAAACCCTCTTGAACGTTTTGGTGTTCCACCAACGTTCTAAAGTCATCGAGAACGTTCACTCCACGTGTTCGTTTTCATTCTTTGAGGCTCCTTTAATCGAGAAAGTCGATTCGAGGGGAGATTTGTAGATTTTTGTCTACGTAATACAACAAAAAATCCAAAAAAATTAAAAAACCAATCAAAAACCAAAAAAATTGAAAAATCGAAAAACCACAAAAAGAATCTTCTTTGCTACCACCCATTCTACGCTTAGTGCATGCGCACTCGATCGAAGGATTATTCCAATTCTAGTGAAGCTTCGAATCGACGCAATCGTAATCGAAGGAATCGACGACGTAGACGAGAATTAGAAACCGACGTTCCTAATATCGTTGTTGAAGAGACCGTAGAGGAGATGGCCGACAATCGTTCTATGATGGAATTGCTCCAAGCGCCCACCGAGGGTTATGGAGACGCGATCGTAATTCCCGCTATCGAGGCGGAGAATTTTGAGATCAAAAGCGGAATGCTTTCGTTATCCAAGCTACGAAGTTTCAAGGTCGTGAAGCCGATAATCCTCACGACCATATTCGGAATTTTGATCGTCTTTTGGCCACGAGCAAGTTTAAGAACGTCGACACCGATGTCGTCAAGCTTATGCTTTTTCCTTACTCGCTCGATGGTGCCGCCAAGGATTGGTACGAGAAAGAGCCACCTAATTCCATTACTACGTGGAAGGATCTCGTTTCCAAGTTCGTTAATTATTTTTTCCCACCGTCTAAGACAACGTTTTTCAAAAACGAGATTACAAAATTTGAGCAAAAATCGAATGAATCTTTTAGAGACGCGTGGGATCGTTTTAAGGAATTGCTTAGGCAATGTCCTCACCATGGTTTTTCCGAGTTGCACCAAATCGATACGTTTTACAACGGTCTTAATTTTCACGAACAAGACTCGTTGAATTCCGCCGCCGGTGGCAACTTTTTGTGTAAGACTCCGAGAGAAGCTTTGATAATTATCGAGAACCGATCCAAGGTTTACCAACTCCGCAACGCACCGAGTGTTGCCAATGTCGCCAATGTTAGTAGTTCTAATCGCGACATTGAGAGAGTTGATGCTAAAGTCGATAAATTGACGAATGTGTTCACGTCTTATCTCATTGAGATGCAAAAGAAAGACGCTCCCGCTACGGTGAAAGCGGTTGAGGTTTCGTGTACGTTTTGTGGTGGACCTCATAATTATTACGAGTGTGCGGCTACGGATGGCCAAACGTCGAATGTGAGTGCGTTAAATGGAAACAACAATTTTTCAAATCAAAATAACGCGGGTCCATCACAACAAGGCAATTATAACCAAGGCAACAATTTTCAAAACCGAAACAATTTTCATGGAAACAATCAACAAGGAAATTTTTCGAATCAAAATCAAGGAGGTTATAATCAAGGTCGTAATATAACTTGGCAAAATCGAGATAACAATCAAGGAAACAATTTTTCAAGTGGGAATCAAAACAATTTTCAAAGAAATAATCAAAACCAAGGGAACTTTAACTCAAATCAAAATAGTTCGTCAAACGATTTTCAAAATTACATGAAAACGAATGAGGCTAATATGAGACGATTAGAGGGAGAAATTGGTACTTTGAAAAACGACTTTACAAATACTTTGAAATTGCAAAACACGAAGATTGAGCAAGGGCAAATTGATATTAAAAAGATGTTTTCGGCTATAATGAACAAAGCCTCGGGTTCGTCATCGAGTTCGTTACCTAGTGACACCGTTGCTAATCCGAAAGAACAATGTAAAGCCGC
This sequence comes from Glebionis coronaria, assembly GCA_025667525.1. Classification (NCBI taxonomy): domain Eukaryota; kingdom Viridiplantae; phylum Streptophyta; class Magnoliopsida; order Asterales; family Asteraceae; genus Glebionis; species Glebionis coronaria. Next base: position 275,985,815 of record CM046881.1, read on the forward strand.
CTCGTCTCGTGAGAAAGGTCGTGTGATTACCCCTAACCTTGAAGGATTCCGTGTTGTTTATCCCTCTCAACCCTCGACTTCTAAGACGTCTTCTTGTTCTAAGGTCGATGGGGTGAACGTGGCGACCAAGGAAAAGAGTGCACACCCTCGTGGACCTCAAATTCCATCCACGGTTCAAAAAGAGAGCTTTGTCGACCTTACCAAAGTAACCCTTGAAGAAACTTGTGCTTCGATCCTTCTTAAAAAACCCAAAAGGCGTATGCCGAGAAAGGAAAAGGATCCGGGCCAATTTCTACTACCTTGTGATTTTTCCGAGATTGAGGGATGTTTAGCCCTTGCTGATTTAGGTGCTAGCATCAATCTTATGCCTCATTCTCTATGGAAATTGATGAGATTGCCTTCGCTTACCCCCACGAACATGACTATCGAGCTTGCAAATTGTACACCTTTAATACCAATTGGAATAGCCGAGGATGTCTATGTTAGGATTGGAAAGTTTGTTTTTCCCGCGGATTTCGTTATATCCGATTACGAGTGTGAACCTAAATGTCCCATTATTTTAGGCCGACCATTCTTATCGACGGCTCGAACCGTAATCGACGTTCACGAGGGGAGACTTACTATGAGATATGGGGAGGAGAAAATAGACCTTTTTGCTAGAAAATCCCAAGGATTTAATGAGAATGAAAAAACCAAGGTTTCAAAACCTAATGATTCAAATTCTAATGATTTCAAAATGTTTACTTTAGCGGAAAGAATGAAGCTTGATGCATGTTTTGAAAGAATTAAGAAAAACGGTTTTAAGGATGATGATTTTAATGACAAAGAATACGTGTACCTAATTCAAAAGGGTATGTGTAAATTTATTGATGAAAACTCACTTTGGGATGTTTTTAGCGAAACAAGTGAAACACCAATTCCGAAGGGTGACGTTAATGCCATCACGACAATGACCAAAATGGATTCGTCTTCACCACCTTCGAAGGACCATGACTTTGAGGCTTCAACTTCTAACTCCACCGAAGTGCCTCCTTTGCCTAGCCCAACACCCGTTGAGGCTAAAGGGTTTATCGACATCGATCCTCTCGTCTTAGAAAAGTCACCTAAGCATAGCCCTAGTGCTTGTAAGTCCATGGTTGTGAGTGCTCACATCGACTCTTTTTTTGACGATGACGATGGCGATTTTGCCGAGATTGATCACGTACTTCGAAACCCACATGCTATTTTTGATTCTCCTAAGAAGAAACATGTGAAGTACGATGATTATGAGTTTGATCCCGAGATTGAGGAAATCATTGAACGAGAGCTAGCTCTTATGCCTTCACTTCCACCTACGAGTGAGGTCGATCTTTCCAAAATCGAGGATGAACTTAATGAGTTGGAACGTCTTATTTTCGATGACGAACCAACTCATGTGACCACTAAGAATCCAATTCTCGAGGAGTTACCTTATCAACACTCCTCATTTGAGAATGACGTTTACCACATTCGTGAGGATCTAACTTATCAACGATCCCCACAAAAGAATGATGGTTTCGTGCTTGATCGTGATCTCTTCGAGAGAGTTTCTAAGATACTCAAGGAGGGGAATGACAAACCTTGGTTTGACAAGCCTATCTTTGATGAAGAAATCGATGAGATCGACGTTCATGAGGATGACGAGTATGTAGACCCCGAGGGGGCGGTGTTCTTTATTGACAAACGTTTTGAGAACTTATATAATCCGCCACCCCCTCCCGCCAAAGACTTAAATGTGAGAATTTTTAGCGCGACTAATTTTGAATTTGACACGCCAAATATTTTCGACATTATCAAATCGGGTTTTCATAAAGAGTTTTTGAACGATGAAAAAGGAAAAGATTTTAAAAATGTTTTAAAAGATTTTTCTACGTGTTTAACTCCGTCATCACATCGTGTTATGAGTACTACCACCTCGTCTACTCCTTTTGACGATGGTTGGTGTGGTCTTAGTGTGGGGGAAGCCCCAAATGTTCCTTCACACTTTACCACCGAGGACGATATTTACGATCCCGGAATTGCTTGTAAAGGGAAATCTCGGTCTTCCACCGATGCAATAAATGGAAAATCTTTTCGTTTGCTTGGTGTGAGTCTACCTCGAGTAGCTCATGATTTTGACTTACCCATTGCCCCACCTTTCTACTTCTTATCTATTTTCTTCTACCCCATTAGGGTTTGTGTTGGAGTAGCGTTGTTTCGTCTTTCATCCGAAAACGAAGACGCTATCTTTGACCCCGGTATACGTTTATCGGGTTTTTAAAGTACTCCATGTACTTTTGGGCCTTGTTCATCATGTAAGCCCCACTAAAAATGACCTTACCAAGATTATCCCTAAATGATCACATTTATGGGGATTCGAGTCGAGCTTTTGACTCGGTTATCAAAAACAAGGTGCCTCGTGGGGGATTCTCATGCTTATCCTTGTACATATTATCGCTTTCTTAGTTAATGTAACGAGGGGACTTGTGCTCTTCCTACCTTTGTTTCGTGGTTGTTTGTGATTGTGATTTATTAGGTTCATCGTCATCATTGAAGCCTCTCGTGTTCGTTTTACGGATCACTCGAGCTTCGATCGTTACCTTTGGAGATTCCGATATCCGATGATATCCTTTTATGTTCTAACGTTTATCTTATTAGCATAATTCATAAACGGCTTATAGGTTATTCGTTTTACCCTTTCCATGCTCGAGATTAAGCATTCGACTTCGTCTCTAGTATGGGGGTGTTTACACCCCTAGACTCGAAACATTGAGGACAATGTTTAGTTTTAGTATGGGGGGGTGAGTAGATACTTCACCTTGCTTACGTCAACACGCTATCCAATATTCATCTTTTTGTTATCGTTTTGTTGCAAAATAAGGCTAAAAATGGCCAAATTTTAAAATTTTTCTAGTTTTTCATAAGTGTTTAAGACACGAATGTAGGTTTTCCGATGGTGAGAACGAGAGTAATTTTTTACTCGACCGTGCGTGTTGAGCACTTAGCTTCGATTCCTTAACTTTTTTAGGCTAAGTCTCTTAAATGAGGACGAGAAATGATAGAGTTATTTATAAGTCTCGTAATCGTCACGATCTTATGTGTAGTAATTATTAGCTTATTCTCCCAACGCTTTTGCATAAATAATTGTTAATAAATATTGATTTGGCGGTTTAGTCACTATTGTTGGGTTTCTAATTTGTTTTGGTAGCTTCCATGTAATTAAATTGGGAAAACATTAAGGTATCGCCAGCGTCACGGTTTTGAAGTATTGGCACCCGAATAATCGAAAGCTTCACCTAATAATAAGATTTCAAGTGCTCACCTAAATTAAGCAAAAATTTGAAGCTCACAAGGCCGAAAAATCTATGCCCAAATTGAAAGTGAATCAAGCCTTGATCTTCGAAGCTTTAAAGATCCAAAATTCGCTTTAGCGTGAGGATATACGTCTTTGGCTAATAAAACCACCGATGAGGCGGATAATAAAAGGCAAGGCAAGACCGAAGTCATAATAAAAGCTTCATGGCGAAGTTGAATAAAAGATGGAGGTAAACCAAAGATAATAAGGCCCTTCCGTTAGGGGGCGTATAAAAGTCTTGGTAATAAGTCTCATGTTCAAAACCGTTATAAAATCGTGTTTATCGATCCTTCTTGTTGACTTAATTTTTTGACATCGTTGTCTATTGGGATGAATTATTGATTTGATGATTTTGGTTACACCGTTAAGTTTCTATTTTTAGACTTAATCTCTATTCACGCATAAGTCGATGATGTATCCTCGTGATCATTAAGACAAAAATAAAATATAAGAGATACCAAGTAGGAATAAGGGAGTTTAGGTTCATAATTAACACTCATGAGATGTGTTCGTGTTGCTAACTTATAATAACAATGATCTCGTTACACGCTTAGCATGGAATTGGGTGAAAATCGAGGACGACGAAATTATTTCTAATGAAGCATTCACGTGTTCTTGTTCTATGATCCCAAAAGTCACATTCTCATGATGAAAACAATACATTATGTCTAAAACACGTGTAGTAGTTTAAATTTATGTCTTGAATAAATGTCATCATAAAATGAATTTTGGAAGTGCTACGATACTTAATTCTAGCATTGCGTGGGGACACGGCAATGGTTTAGTATGGGGGAGTGATGAGACTGTATTTATACATAGTCTAATCGTCCAATTCGGGCTTAAAACGCTTAAAATATCGTCAAAATACCCATATATGTGCTTGTGTTTGTTCATTGTGTATTTTAGGTATGGATATCGTGAATTCACCAAAAGATCAAAGGAATCAAGCAAAAACGAACACGGGAAACGAAGCCGCACAAAGAACCGGACCCGAATCATGATTTTCCTATCAAGTCCTTGAAGTTTGAAGATTTGGCAAGAATGGTCCCTCAACTTTTGAAGACTTGTCACTTTTGACCCTTGTAAATCTCTATTATTACAAGAATGGTCCTTAAGTTTCAAGAAAATACCATTTATGCCCTTGAAGAATGCATTAAATGCATAAATGCCCTTGTGAAAGTGTTTTATAAACTTTGGTGTCAAAAGTGTCAATCATGCAAAGATATTTATAAAGGGGAATGAGTTGTTTACTGATTAGAAGAATTTAGCAAGTGAAAGGGAATTGGGGGACTAAATTCGTCCAGACATCAAACTTAACCCAGCCATTCACCTACTGACACCTCACCAGACCCACCCAATTTACAAACCCGGATCCAACTTTACCCGACCAAGCCCATACCCATCAACCCAACCCAGTCAAACCCAAATTAAATACTTAATTCATTTTAAACGGATTATTATATTTATTTTGAGGCGCCAAACACTCCCTGTTCATCATCAACACCTAATCCACCCCTAATCCACCTTATAAACCCTAATCAAAATTGTCACCAAATCAAAGGGCTTTTAACCAAGATCCTCCAGATGGGTAATTTACCCCTCCCTAAGTTAAACCCACTACCCAGAAACTTCTCACACTCACCCCATGTGGTCCCCTGTGTTCCCCTGTCTAACCAAAGAAGGCAAGAATGGCATCTTTTGACTCCATCAACGGCTCAAAGCAATTCCTTGCTCCCTACTCTCATTTTAACGTTGGAGATCTTCACAACACAGCTGGCACATCATTTTCCTTGGCAGAGATCACATGTGAGCAGATTTGACGAATTTGACCAAGGGCATAAGAGGAAAATCAGTTAGCTAGGGTTTATTTGATTCTAGTATGTTCCATCTTCATGTATAAAAGGGGTGCTTGTACCCCTTTCTTAGTTTGTTCCAGATTTTATATCTCCTTGTAATTTTTAAAATTGAATATTTAAAGTAATTTTTAACATTCCATGTGAGATATATATCTGAGTTCCCATTTTATTGCTTTGTTAGGTTAATGTGTTTCATTATTTTACAAAATAGTTAAGTCATTAAAAGTTTTCATAATTCAAATTTTTTCAGAAAATCGTGTTTGCTTTTAGGTTCTTTGAAAAAGCTTTACAAGCTGGAATCTATCTTTCACATAAAGTGAAAGTGGAGTGTGAAGGAGTTTTCAGTCTGTGCTTAAGCTTTCATCAAGAATCTTTCAAATTCAAAAGTTGTTTAGAATTGGATTTTTCAAAAAAAAATTGTTTATTGCTCTTGACCACTTACTGCTCACATAAGCTATCTAATAAGCTGCCTGACAACAGCTTATTAGCCTCTTATGTGAGCTTGTTTTGTTCTCTTGGTTTGATTTGTGAGTTGTGCAGGTTCAAGAGACTAAACCACTCCCATCACTCCTTGCCATTATTTCAGAATTGAAGATATAAACACCCTGGTTCAGTTGTTGAACCCCAACAGGGTTTCTCTACTCTTTCATGAGAAGTCCAACTTCCACTTGTTGAAGGCATCAGCCAACCAAGGTGAGGCTTGAACCCATCAGTAGACTTTGGTCTTTCTTTTGAATTTTGGATTTTGTGTTAAGTGTTGAAAGCTTGTTTTTAGGATTAGTTCATGTTTGTTTAAGGTTAGGATATGTGTTGGTTGCATGTTATTCAAATTTGAATAGATTGGTTAGGACTTGCTTTGTTAATTTTTAGTTTCAGAAGTTAAGGGTGTGTTTGGGACTAGGTTTTAAGCTTAGATTGGTGACAAGTTTAAGCTTGAAATAAGTTTAGACAAACCTTATTTACTAGTTAGAGGTATATTTCAGCTTTGGTTTCTAATTTGAATATGGTTTGAAACAAATTGCATGCTAAAAATTGGTATTTACCCCATAAAAACAGTAAGCAATCTTTCAGTTGGTTTTGTGTGTAATTTTGCTCACCAAGCTTGTTAGTTGTTAGATTATAGGTCCTTATAGAATTGCTAGTAGCTTATTTGTGATTTGTAAGTGTTTTGTGCAAGTTGTGGCCATTACAAACTCACCATTTTACCAATTGCATCAGCAAAAAACACCCCAGCCTTGTTTCTGTTATACAGTAACTGTTTAAGTGCTTGTGTGTGTGATTTTTGTGTTAAGCTTGCTGTTTTTATTGCATATCTTGACTCCCTACACTCCACTGAGTGTAGGGGTGCCAATCTTGTCCAACAAAATCAACTCAAGCAAAAGTTACAAGCTCCTAAATCCACAAACCTGTTTTTAACACTATCAGTGGGAACTCCTTTCCCACTGATAAGCTTGTTGTAGCCACTGCTACACTACAAGACAGAATTAAGCTAAGTGTCACTATCACAATCTCATTTTTTTGTCTTTAGTGAGGTTAATTAGGAATTAGGGTTTCATTTTTGTTGAATTATTTTTCTTTTTTAATTCTTAATTTTTCAGTATAATTTATTTTTATTCTACTGTTCATTTTATATTTTTTAGAGTATTTAGCATTTTTAATTACTTTTAATTAATCTGTTTTTTGTCTTTTAGTGTAGGAAATTAATATTTTTCTGATTTAAAATTTTTCCTAGGTTTAGAATATTAATTTAAGATTTTTAGTATAAAAATTAGTTACTGTTCATCTTTTTAACTATTTTTTTATAATTAATTTAGTTTAATTAGGGTTTAATTAATAAACTGTTTTGTCTTTTAGTGAAAAATTTTATATTTTTCAAACTTTTTCATTTTTCTACTGTTCATTAGAGTATTTTAGGATTTTTAAAATTGTTAGATTAATTTTGTCATTATTTTATTATTTTCTAGGATTATTTTAATTTAAAAATAGTTTTTAGTGTTTAAAAAATAGAAAAATAGTTTTTAAAATTTAAGAAAAATACTTTTTAGTCATTAAATAATATAAGTTAGTTATTAGTTCAATAAATTAATATTTTGGGCATTTTGTTAATTATATTTAATTTTTGGGCTTTAATTAGCATTAAAAATTGAATATTTAATTAATAAAAGGTTTTAAAATATATTTGTTGGATTTTTATTCTTATTTATATTATTTAAGACTTAGTTTAATCTTTTAATTAATTTTTAGGTTTAATTTTTAATTTCGTCACGTTTTACGTATTTACGTTCGCGTTTTACGTCACTCGTCGTAGTTTAAACGTAGTCGTAATTCGTCTTTTATTTTTCTCTCTTTACACCAAAAACGTCACTAATCCAAACATTGTTATTTTATTAATTGGCATACACAATATACACCTCCTTCGAGAACGAACCCGCATTTATTCGGTTTTACGTTTTTCCTAAAGCGTAGAACTTAATACTTGCCGCACTTATACGTTGTTTTCCTAAACGCGTATTTCTACACCTATCAAAATGAAAAATGATTGATGCAAAAATTATGAATGCATATTTTTGGTGGCCAAAGTAGATCAAAGATTTGAAAAATGTTTGAAAAAATAATTTCCAAGTTATCATGAAGGTCAATGACAAAGTCTAGGTAAAGTCACTTAGATAGATGACCCCCTACACTTAAGCTAAACATTGTCCTCAATGTTTAAGAGCATGGGAGTATAAACTCCCCTACACTTATGACAATGGATAGACTTTGTTTAACCCAAGCGAAGGAAAGATCAACTATAGTGAATTCATTTTTAAAGCACAATGTGTCTATGAAAAATCGCAATAGTAACAAAGTGAACCGGATACAAGGGCCTCCTCCATAAGTTCCAAAGCACGTGATGAGAGAGCAACCATACAAACAACATGAAGACAAAAGGAAGGTCTCCCCCTACACTTCTCCTCAACTCTATATCCTTATTTCTATCCTACCACACTCTAAGTCTAAAAACTCTAAACCTAGTTATTCAAGCTTGATTTATAGAGTCTCTAGCCCGACTCTTCCCACAATGAATTAATTCATGGGGAAAATGGGGATCTCTTGGACCATTTCCACGGAAATGTCCTCCCCAAAATAGTGCTTAACACGGTGACCATTCATTATGAAATTTGTACCATTAGGTTGTGACAACTCAATAGTTCCATACGGACCATCTCGACTTAAGCTTGCCCACAAAGAGTTTCAACCATGAGTTAAAGAGGAGAACCGGCTCTCCAACTTTGAACTCACGGTTCTTGAACTTAGCATCATGCAATTTCTTAGTATTTTCCTTTTAAAGCAATGAGTTCTCATAAGCATTGGCTCTCAATTCATCCATTTCATTGAGCTGGTCCTTTCTATGTGAACCGGCTTGGTTCAAATTAAAGTTTTCCCACTTGAGAGCCCATGAAGCCTTATGCTCTAAATCGAATGGGAGGTGGCATGCTTTTCCATAGACAAGCCTATATGGATTACAACCAATTGGTGTCTTAAAAGCCATACTAAAATCCCATAAAGCATCATCAAGCTTATCCGACCAAGAAGCCCCTCAAGTGTAGCATGTATGTCTTCCCCTTTTTGTCACATCAACATGGAAGTAAACAATGTATGCAATCTTTGAAGATTCTCCAAATGTAGCTCTATGTAATGATCTTGAAGAAAAATAAATATAATATTCTTGATGTAGAAGTAGAATAACCCAACCTTGTGTTCCATGTCTTGTACTATCCACGTGATGAAGAACTTATACTGATCATAAATATAAGTAGACCTCGATCCCTTGTCAATATTCTCATCCTTTGTGAGACACTGAGCACGATAATGTAACTCCTTCAAGTGTTATGACAAGTCTTCGTCACCAACCATGTAAAGCACGAACAAGTTACCTTTAAAGTCAATGGCTGGAAGTGCATGACTTTAAGATATGATAGAACACAAACTCGCAAAAATCTTCTTCAATCATCAAACTTACCATAAGAATTCTTCCCCTTAAGCCAACACCTCTTCATGACAAGTCAATATCTTCATATGTAAAAGATGTTAGCGAATAACTCTTTCACAAGGCTATCCCGATTACATACTCTAATATCAATCAAAGTCTTCATGAATTGTTGCTAACTTACTTTAAAAATCATTTAATCCTTGTAAAAATATCCGAGCCATTAATATCAACTTGATATTCTATATAAAAACGGAGATTCCATGTACCTTCGTGTGTAATTAACTCCTTTTTGTGTGCTAAAAACGTACCAATTTTATCAACAACAGCAATCCTTGTGTTATCCGAGATCCTCCTTTATCCAACATATCTGGAATGTGTATTGTCCAATATCGGACAATACTTGTCAACGTTCAATTTAACCATTTCTCGGACAACACTGTCAACGCTGTCAGCGTTTGACTTATTATGTCAACGTCAAAATAAAACATGTCAGCGTCTCTTTCTTGTCAACGTTGCACCAAGACTTTGTCAGCGTCAAACTAACAAACAGCAACGTCATGAACATTTAAACAAATAAATTGTTTTCCATGTCCGTATATCACGTTTACAAAGGTGATATATTTTCCAAAAGCACCTCCACATTTCTTGTAATAATTCAAGATATATTGTAATCGTGTGAACACAGGTCTACATTAACCATGTGAACACACAATAAAAAAACGTGTGAACACATAATATTCTCCACCAATAAGAATTATCTTGACCGTACATAATATATCTTGATTTGTAACACGTCATGTGAATATACCCAATAAGTAATACTTCGTCAAACAACAGACAACGTGATGTACCTGCTGCTATTTATCACGTGTTCTTTATCTTAATAGGCACAATCCTTTCCACAAACGTGCAGCCATAATACAAACTAAACATGCTGCTCGAACAACACCAGATCTAGTGTTTCACACAAACCCTAATAACTTAACAGACTTGAACCCTTAAATCTGTCATAATACCGAAACCCTAACTAGGGTTTTGAGAACAAACAAATTCAAATCATACACCATTCTGCATTATAACAGCCTCTAAACCTCAAACGTTTCAGCCTTAAGTCGATTTAGGGTTTATAGAAACCCTAGTTCATGATTTTATGTAAAAGAGCAAAAACGTTTATACCATAATCAGCAAACTTCGACCTTGAATAACTTCTTCATTAGGGCTCAGATCGAAAATCCCTTCAGTGAGATTCTAGACACATGTGCCAAGAATCTACAGTTCAAAAATCACGAAGATCCAACGGTTAACGAAGGAGAAAACGTGTTTTGAACATGACTGTTTACTGAAAACTGCATTCATCCTACTGCTGACTTTGACACTTAATAACTTTTTCTTGGGGATAAAACTCGACAATCCCTCCAGTGGATGTTTAGATATACGTATGTAGAACACACATAAAGAATTTCGTGACGATCCAACGGTTCAATAAAAAGTTATGACCTTCTGAATACTGCTGCGCACACAAAAACGTCCAGAAAAACCCTAGACGGATTTTTCTTCTTTTCACCATACACGAACACCTTGTTGGTCCTAGCATCACGAGCCACGAGGCTCTGATACCAATTGTGGAAACCTTGGCTTCCGAATCTTTGAAGCTACTAGGAATGCATCATATTCATATGATTATACAATCAAAGCGGAATTAGAACATGACACATTAACAAAGTGTTTAGACACAGTAGACATGAATTAAAACAATTGGGTTGCTCATTATATTAATAATAAACAACCACTAGACGTGTATACATTTAATCCCACGTCTAGTGCAACACACGCTTTAGGTTTACATTGTGATTGAAAGTTATGAAAAACCTAATAACCCTTGGTTCCTTTTATAGTGTAAGGATTAGGGTTTACAAGAGATAAAATCAAATAAACAAGTAATTCTTCTATTTAGATAAACTTATGCAGAATATATCTTGCATGTTTATCTAAATAGAAGCTTCCTTAAGCTTCTTTGTCTATGTTTCTAACAATGCTTACATTGTACATGACAATGCTTGGATTGTACATGAAAATGCTTGCTTTGTCAACCTTGGATTTGCTCTTGTCAACGCTTGGATTGCGCTTGACAACGCTTAGACAAAATCTTCATGTTTTCTTCGTTTTTGAGTTTCTGCCACATCAACTTTTTGACCCAACACTAATGGTTTGGTCCGCACATTGCTTAAAGAGGTAAGGGTCATCCCAAAAGTATTATTTCACTTACTTAAGAAATTTCTTCTTTTGTTGTGAAGTGAGACCCTCGATTAGCACATCCCCCACAAGATAGTTTGCAATATCCGCAAACCAAGGGGTGGCATCCTCTTGTGAAGAGATAGACATGAGCTCCTATAATGGAAAGGATTCATTAATTTCCTAATGAGGTAAGTCACCTTGAAAAGGATGCTCAAGTCTACTCAAGTGATCCGCCGCTAAATTCTCGGCTCCTTTCTTATCACGAATCTCAATGGAAAACTCTTGTAGCAATAAAACCCATCTCAAAAGTCTAGGCTTAGCATCTTGCTTTGTCATGAGGTACTTGAGAGCGAAATGATCCGTATACACTATGGTTTTGGAGAGCACAAGATAGTGTTGGGAATAAAATTAGCTAAGTCACTGGAACGCTGACAAGAGGAAATTGGACGCTGACAAGAGTAAACGAGGCGCTGACAGATGAGACGCTGATAAGAATTATCAAGGCGTTGACAAGAAGAATCTTAAGACAAAGACAAGGACTAAATCTGCCAATGATGAATTCTTCAAGCTGGTGTCCAAAATATAAAGATAAGAATTCAGAATATATTCTTAATGTTTAAAAAGATTTAGTCAATAAGTTATGTTTATCTTATCTCTCTTCCTAAAATAGTTTATCTTAGCTTTTTGTACAAGGCTCCTTAAACCTATAAAAGGAGACCTTAGGGTTAGACATAAAACACATCTGATATATACCTCTTCCACATATCTCATAACACTTTCATTGTAATCATTCATTGATATTATTAATCAAAGTGAAAGTTCTGTTTACTTTGTTTTGTTCTTTGTTCTAAGTGTTAAATTCCGCATAACACTTAGATTGTTCAATACAACAAAGTTTCTCTACGTATTATACTTGATTCAATCTCGGTAATACAAAGCTAAGTCGATCTAAGTTTTGGATCAACAAGTGGTATTAGAGCTTGTTGAGGAACTTGGATTTGAAGAACGAAATCCAATATCAAAAGGTGAACCAGGCTAAGGAAGAAGGTGAAGAAGAATCTGATGATGTTTTCAGTTAAGTCCAAGTATACTTCAAGTTCCACAAGTTCCAATTCTTCTTCATGTTCTGATAATGAGGTATGTCATGACTCTTCTTGTCGTTTAAATACTGAAAGACTTAACAAAGAGGTTTTAAGATTGTTAGGAGATGTGAGTACTGAGAGATGCAAGTTGTCTAACTATCAACTTGCTCTTACTCATACTGAAAAGATTGTAGCTGAGTATAAGAAAATGGAGTTTGACCTAAAAGATAAAATAAATATCGTAAAACATGATTTAAATTCTAGTACTGATATTAGAAACATCATGGAAAGGGTCAATGCTGAATTACAGGCTAAGTTAGATGAGGCTATCAAGAATAAGGATAATGTAGACATTAAAATACAGAGATTTGATAAGGCCTCACAAACCCTAGGATAATGTGTTAGTAAACAAAGAGATTTTAGGGACATGACTGGGATTGGGATGAAAGAGTATGCTGGTGTTCCACCACCAGCTGGGGATTTCTATGGTGTCCAAAGAAAGGACTTATCTTAGACTGATATTCCAGAACTCCAAGAAGAGGAATTTATTCCTCCACCTAGAGTTCTTTCTCCAGTTGAGGAATATCAACAAAAGGTTATTGACCTAGAAGTGTAGAAGAAGGCTAACCCCACTTTGTTTGTTAAAGGTGGGATGCTTAGTGAGAGTCCATTTGTGCCTACACCCATTGAGAGTCCAGTAGTATCTACACCTATCACTGTGACCAATCCTATCACTGGAAAAGCTGTTAATCTTGGCTCCCCAATTAAGAAACAACCTAGTGTTAAATATGCTGAAATGTATAGAAAACCTAGGTCACTCAAAAGCCAAGAAAGTGTTAATGGGACAGGGTTTTATCAGTCTAAGCCTAAGTTTATGTCCAGAAAGGCTTGTTACTCATGTGGGAGCTTCTCACATTTGTCCTATAATTGTGTCAGTGGATACAATTCATTCGCTGACAATAGGTCATCCAACGTCAATCATAGACCGTTTGTCCACACTAGACCACAGGCTACTAGACCAAATCCTTTCTTCTCTAAGGCAGCTAATACCCATGGTCAAAGACCCTTTCAAAAGACCAACACTTGGTCAAACAGACAGTATGTTCCTGTAGCAAACCATAATTTAGGCGCTGTCAAGAACAAATTCAGCGCTGACAGGAACAAATTCAACATTGCCAAGCACAAATGCAGCGCTGACAGCTCCAAGTTTGGTATGAGACCTTATTTTAGACCATATAAACAAAGATACTTGGTTAATAAGGGTAAAGGGTCTGAAGCATCATCCCACTTAACTTGGAAACCTAAACAAGAGCAAAACTATAATTTTAATGGTATTTTAATGACTTGCAATAGATTTAAATATCTTGAGAAGGTCATTACTAGTCTCATTGGAACAAATTGGGCGCTTAGGTCACAAAGGGATGAACAGGCATATGTGGTAAAGAATAATACCACTCTAGTTGAACAACTAGATAGATCCAAGTTTGAAAAGGCTTGGATCTCCAAGGAAAACTAATTTGTTTTCTTTTTTAGCAACCTATCCAAAAGTAGGTTAATGATCAAGGATATTGGGATATTGGATGCTCAAGGAACATGCATTGTCGGTCTTTCCACTGTAATTATTATTCTCCACTGACATGTTATCTCTACCCATTATTATGGGAAAGGGTATCCTTTGTTGGTGTGTTTTGTGGTTTTTGTCTAACTATGCAGGAAAATGGAGCTACATTTGGATGGATACAGAATTGCAAACTTTATTTATGATGGTTGGAGTGTTTACATTCCTATCTTGAGATAAAATTTTGCTTCTTCACATATAATGATTTGTATGCTTCTGTTAAGGGGAGGTAAACCTCTAGGTTTTTGGGTACTCTTAGAGCACTCTTGCACAATTCTAGATTGTGTCCACTGGTGAGTACGATTTAGTTTTCTAATTCGTGAGGCACTGTAGCATGCAAAGTTGATATACTTCGCATGCTGCCAAGACATTTGACCTAGATTTGGGTTTGGTCGGTTGGGAGACTTTGGGTATATGTTTGGGTTACTTGGGGAGTTGCAAAGGTTTTATATGAGTTAACTTTCTCTTTAGGGCATTTGTGAACAAAGGACTCTAGAGTTCATGTGTGTCTATCATGCTTTTGCATGAGTGTATGCATGAACAGTGTTTGTCACTCTTGCTTATTAGAGACTAGTTAATTTCCTTAGGTTTATTACCTTTGTTTTTGTTCTAAATAAAGTTTTCCATTCGCAAGTCCATTTTATGCTATGACATCTTAGCTGGTGTCATTGATAAACTTCTTTATAGTCCCAAAACGTTTCATCACCCTTTCATTTTTCAAATTTTTGGATATCTGGAAGCCTAATGATCATTCAGATGTTTTTCCTAGTGATTGACATCTAGTAGCAGCAGAGATCACTTTCACAAGGGTGATAGTGTTATGGAGATGGCTGAGACTATTGGCACTAGCTTTAATGCAGGTCAAGTCAGTCTTATCATCAGTAAGTCCATCCCCATGTCCTATGAATCAACATTGAGGATTCATTTCCCGAATGTGGATGAGGACAGTATGAAACCTTTGACATTAATGGATTTGACGAAAATCTGTATTAGCTTGTAAAGCATAATACACAAATGGTACAAATTGTCAAGGATCACTGTTTTGAACGGATAGACTTGTTGTTTTGGAAGTTGATGCAAGGAGGACGTTCTTGGTTCCGTCCTTGTATATTGATCTTGGAGAGGAGTCTTAAAAAGGGGAGGAGCAATCGAATTTGAGTAACAAAAGTAATCAAGAAAGCTCCAAAGATAAGGGATTTGAGTAATAAAAGTAATCAAGAAATCTCCAAAGATACTACAGGTACTGAAGATGATTAAGACCAAGTGAAGGCTGACTATACAAGGGATTTGAGTGATTGACTTTTCGAGATTTATTATTACTCAAATTAAGGGATAAGTATGTTTGTAAGAATCCTCTCTGTATATTTTATTTTATTCGGAAACTTGATTACTAGAGTAGATATCAAGTTTAGGGGAGGATTGTTGGGAATAAAATTAGCTAAGTCACTGGAACGCTGACAAGAGTAAATTAGACGCTGACAAGAGTAAACGAGGCGCTGACAGATGAGACGCTGATAAGAATTATCAAGGCATTGACAAGAAGAATCTTAAGACAAAGACAAGGACTAAATCTACCAATGATGAATTCTTCAAGCTGGTGGCCAAAATATGAAGATAAGAATTTAGAATATATTCTTAATGTTTAAAAAGATTTAGTCAATAAGTTATGTTTATCTTATGTCTCTTCCTAAAATAGTTTATCTTAGCTTTTTGTACAAGGCTCTTTAAACCTATAAAAGGAGACCTTAGGGTTAGACATAAAACACATCTGATATACACCTCTTCCACATATCTCATAACACTTTCATTGTAATCATTCATTGATATTATTAATCAAAGTGAAAGTTCTGTTTACTTTGTTTTGTTCTTTGTTCTAAGTGTTAAATTCCGCATAACACTTAGATTGTTCAATACAACAAAGTTTCTCTACGTATTATACTTGATTCAATCCCGGTAATACAAAGCTAAATCGATCTAAGTTTGGGATCAACGGATAGGGTCTAAATTTCTCAAAGGCATAGACTATAGCAAGCAACTCCTTTTCCGTGGTGGTATAATTAAGTTGAACACCCGTCATGGTTTTACTAGCATTGTGTATAGGTTGAAAATGCTTATTCACTCTTTTTCCTAACATGGCCCCCATGGCATAATCACTAGCGCCACAAATGAGCTCAAAAGGCAAATCCCAATTTGGAGAAACCAAAACGGGAACCTTAGTCAACTTTTCCTTAAGTGTCTCAAAAGAGTCTAAACACTCTTGGGTGAAAATGAAAGGAGCCTCTTTTTCCAAGAGGTGGATCATCGGTCTTGCTATCTTAGAGAAATCTTGTATGAAACGTCTATAGAGTCCGCATGACCCAAAAAACTTCTAACTCCTTTCACCGTGGTAGGTGGGGGAAGCTTAGCAATTACATCAATTTTAGTACGATTCACTTCTAAACCCTTATTGGATATCTTATGTCCCAAGACTATCCCCTCTTTGACCATGAAATGGCACTTCTCCTAATTAAGAACAAGACGTGTTTCTTCACATCTCTTAAGCATACGTTCCAAATGGGAGAGACAAGAAGTGAATGAATCTCCAAAAACAGAGAAGTCATCCATGAAAACTCCCATAGTATGCTCAATCATGTCCTGAAAGATTGCCATCATACACCTTTGGAATGTCCTCGGTGCATTGCACAAGCCAAAAGACATTCTCTTGTAAGAAAATGTACTATAGGGACAAGTGAATGTGGTTATTTCTTGATCCTTAGGGTCAATGGGTTTTTGAAAATAACCCGAAAATCCATCTAGAAAGCAATAGTACTCATTTGCCGCTAAGAGTTCAAGCATTTGGTCCATAAAGGTTAATGGGAAATGATCTTTCATAGTAGGATCATTGAGCTTACTATAATAAATACAAACTCTCCAACCCGTGACAAGTCTAGTACGAATAAGATCATAGTTCTCATTAGGCACTACAGTGATTCCACCCTTCTTAGGAACACAATGTACCGGGCTAACCCATGGAGAGTTGGAAATGCGGTAAATCATGCCCGCATCAAGGAGTTTGATAACTTCCTTCTTAATGACCTCATGGATTTTAGGGTTAACCCTTCTCCGGCTTTGAATAGCGGGTTTGTAAACATCCTCCATAAGGATTTTATGTTTTCAAAAATTTGGATCAATTCCCCTTATGTCGGATATTTTCCATGCTATGGCTTGCTTTAAGGACCTCTATGAGTTTTTCCTTCTCATCATCTTTCAAGTATTTAGCAATGATCACGGGTAATTGGTCTTTTCCCTCTAAGAAAGCATATTAAAGGTGTGATGGAATATCCTTAAGTTCAAGGATAGGTGGACTCTCTATGGATGGTTTCACTATGGATGGATCATGATTGGTAATTT
This sequence comes from Glebionis coronaria, assembly GCA_025667525.1. Taxonomy (NCBI): domain Eukaryota; kingdom Viridiplantae; phylum Streptophyta; class Magnoliopsida; order Asterales; family Asteraceae; genus Glebionis; species Glebionis coronaria. The sequence continues at coordinate 276,003,321 of CM046881.1, forward strand.
CTTGTGGAATTGGTGAAAGAACGGGATCCTCATTGAGCAACTTTTGGATTGTGAGAATGTCTTCTTCCCAATTGATGGGAGAATCATCATTACCAAGGAAGTTAGACTCAAATTCCTACAAGAGGAAATCACTCTCTCCAAAAGGTGTCAAAGGTGTCAAGGAGGGAGCAATTGAGGCAACGGTCTCTACATGAGCCATATCTTCACTATCATTCTTACAAGCTTCATGAAAATTCTCATCACACACCTCATCAAGAACATCCACTATGTTAATTGTTTCACAACCTTGATATTTCTTAGTCACTTTTCCTAGCTTAAACACCACTTTCTCATCCTTAACTCTCATAATTAGTTCTCCCTCCACCACGTCTATAAGAGTACGACCCGTCCTTAAAAATGGTCTACCAACTATAAGAGGAACTCTCGGGTCCATATCATAATCAACCACTACAAAGTCCGTCGGAAAAGTAAACTTATCCACACATGCAAACACATCCTCCGCAATGCCTACCGGATAAGCTATGGTAAGATTGGCTAACTCAAGGGTCATCCTAGTAGGACTGAGCTTGGGAAGAGATAGAGTTCTTGCCAAACCGATAAAGGCATGAGATTATGCTTGCCCCTAGATCTGCTAGTGCCATGCAATTTTCCACCCCGGGAAAATTACAAGGGATCAAAAATTGCCCTGGATCTCCAAGTTTTGTAGGTAAGGTTTTGAGCAACACGGCGGAGCAATTCTCATTAAGTTATGTGTTAGGCAAATCCACCAATTTTTCCTTGTTGGAGAAGAGATCTTTGAACATTTTAGCAAACTTTGGCATATATACAAGAGCTTCCGCAAAGGAGATGTTTATGTTAAGTTGCTTGAACATCATCAAAAATTTATAGACTTGAATATCATCCATGTTTTTCAATTTCTCCTTTCTCAATCTTGATGGATATGGAAGGCTTGGTTTTGGTGTAGGTTGAGTAGTTGTTGTGGTGGAAGGTTTCTCTTTGTTAGGTTCTTCATTATTAGGTGTGGAAGGTAAAGGAGAAGTGGGTGTAGGATGAGAAGGTGTAGGTGTTGAAGTGGTAGAGCTTGAAGGTGGTGAAGAAGATGTATAAGGCTTATCACAAGGTGAAACCATAGTAGGCTTAACCATAGGAGGTATAGGAGGTGAAGGATCATTAGTTTTCTTTCCACTTCTTGTTGTGATAGCATTGACATTAACCCTTGGGTTTGTTTGTGTGTTTGAAGGTAGAGCCCCTTGTGGCCTTTGATTAAGTGCCATCAAAATCCTTTTGGTAGACTCCTCATTCATAATTCTCATTTGCTCTTGCATTCTCTTTTCACTTTCACGAATTCTTCTTTCAACAAGCTCAAAAGTATCATTTTTCCCATATCCTTGATTTTGACCTTGATGGTATCCTTGATTTGGAAAGGGTGGAGGTGGTTGGTTAAATCCTTGATTAGGTGTATGAAATTTATTTCCTTGATTGTGAAAGTTGTTGGGTACTTTATAGTTGTTCCCTTGGTAGTTTGGCCTAGGTCCTTGATTTCTTTGTAGCAATTGAGGAGGATTAGGTTGATTTTAGGTGGGTGGATGGGGTGGAAATCCGGGTGGAGCAAGGTAGTTATTTGACTTGTAAGAGAGATTGTTTTGATTGATGTTAGGTTTTAATTTCTATGTTCTTCTTGATAAGCATAACACTCAACTTGATAACCTTGAACCTTATCACATTGTAGGTAAGAATGAGGACCTCCACAAGTCTCACATGAAATAGCAATGGCATGAACATCATTGGTGGAATTGTTGCCCAAGGAAATTTTCATAAAGTCTTGCATCATTGTTTGTTGCATCTTTTAGGTATCTTACAAGAGTGCTTGTTGTGATTTTTGGTTTGGGTCTATTCTTGCATTTGTGAAAGGAGTTGACTCTCAAATGTTTTGGAAACACCCTCTTGAATAACATGGACTCTCTCATCAAATTGTGTGTTAGTTTACACCATGGATTTAGTCTCAATAATGTCCCATGCCTCTTGAATGGATTTGGAAAGAATATTCCCACCAACGGAGGAGTTGAGGGAATCTTGATGATGTGGTCTTAATCCATTGTAGAAAGTATTGATTTGGTGAACTTCATTGAATCCATGATTGGGGCATTTTCTCAATAACTCCTTGTACTCTTACCAAGCATCACTAAAGGTTTGGCTTGGATTTTGTTGAAATCCAATAATTAGGTTTCTCAAAGCCGTGGTCTTAGATGGGGGAAAGAACTTGTTCAAAAACTTCTTAGTAAAATCATCCCAAGTAGTAATGCTCTTAGGTGGTTGCTTATCAAGCCAATACTTATCATTTCCCTCTAATGAAAATGGAACTAGGAGCAACTTAATGGCATCATGGGGAACTCCATTGTACTTAATGGTATTGCAAAGAGATAGAAACTTCTTTATATGATCATGTGGATCATCACTAGGTCTCACAAAAAATGGTGTGTTTGAAACCAAGGTAATCATGGCGGTCTTAAGCTCAAAGGTGTTTGCGGATATCTCGGTTATAACAATAACATCGATATATCCTTGCACATTGGATTGAAGGTGTTCCATCAAAGGTCGATTGTCAACGGCGGCCATGGCTTCTTGTGTGTTGTTCAAAGCACGATTCTCGGGATCGGCTTGATGGACAGTGTTGTTTTTACTCTTTCTCTTTTTCTTCCTTTTCGGAGGAAGGGGTTGTACACCAAATGGTATTTGTGCACGCCCGCGGGTGAGCATGCAACTCAAATCAATGAGTGAGAGTGATGAGACTGCTTTTATACATAGTCTCATCATCCAAATCGGGCTTAAAACGCTTAAAATATCATGAAAATACCCCAAAATATGCTTGTGTTTGTTCATTGTGTATTTTAGGTACGGATATTGTGAAATCAACAAAAGATCACAAGAATGAAGCAAAAACAAACACGGGAAACGAAGCCGCACAAGGTACCGGGCCCGAGCAATGAATTTTCCAAAAAAATCCTTGAAGTTTGAAGATTTGTCAAGTTTGGTCCCTCAACTTTGAAGACTTGCCACAAATGACCCTTCAAGAATCGTTTGTACAAGATTGGTCCTTACAGATTAAAGACATGTCAAGAATAGCCCTTGAGGAACTCAAAGTTTACAAGCTTAGTCCTTGCTCCCGTCACTCTAACATGGAGGGACTGAAAATGCAATTAGCCTAAAGTTTTTATAAAGGGAATTGGATTTTTGCTGATTAAAACCTTATATGCCAAAAACATGGAAGATTGAGGCCCAGTTCTGCCTAGACACCAAACTATTTCCACCAATCCCTGGATGCCACGTCACCCACACCCATTACCAGTTTTATTAATTGTTTCAAATTAATATATACTAAAACTAAAAACCGAGTAACCTTATTCTCCCTTCCCTAAACACATCAAACTCACACCCCTTTCACCATAAACCCTAACTTTTACCCAGACTTAATTTTCATCTAATCAAAGGGTTTTTATCAATTGTTTTGGACAAAACAACATTCACCTTCCTACAAGCAAACCCACATGCTTCATTTGCATCCAGCTCATCATTGGTCCCCTCTTGGTCAACATCATATCACGGGTTCTTCACAAAGCTGACAACCAAAGACCAAATCAATGGCTACAAACCATTTTCATGTTCTCCACACTTGAATGTACTGCCGAGATCACTTTAACCTCTGGCACATCACATGGGAGCCAAGAAGAACCTAGAAGCTCTTCTTCAAAATTCGAATATCCAATTGGAATATCCAAGGGTAGTTTAGGGCTTTGTAATCCGGGTAGGGTTTATGTTTGAGTTCTTTATATAGCTTAGTTTATTTTTCATTTTCTTGGTTCCAAAAACTTGTATTGTTACAATTTTTGAGTTCCAATTTAGTTTAATGAAATTTACCTTTTCAGCAATTTAGATTCATGTCCATTTACTTAACTTGCATTTAAATTTCAGTCTATTTCCATTTCCAAGTATTTTTACTTCACAAAAATCACAAATTCAGAAAATCGTGTTACTATTCATTGTTACTGTAGCAAAAGCTCGTTGAACAAGCTTCCTGACAAAAAGCTTATTTCAAGGTTTTGTTATTGGTTTCAGAAGCTTAAGGCTTGTTGGTTAAGCCTTGGTTGTAGCTGCTAATTAGTTTAGAAGAAATTTCAGAAGGTTCTTTGGTTATTTGGTTGATATTGGGCTCAATAAGCTGTTGTGATAAGCTAAGGTGGATTCTGGTTGATTAAGGGTAAAAAGGAGAGTTTGAAGTACTTGTTGGTTAGTGTGTTAGAGTCTCAAAGCTCGGACCCTCAGTAAGTTGTCTTTCCCTTTTTTTTTTCTTTCTTGTTGTCTATAATCTGCTTAGTTTTTTATATATATATGTGCTTATGTGCTTTTATGTAGTATTATTTGCTTGTTATTTGTTGTTTTCTTATTGTTATGCTACTTGTGTTAATTGCTTTCATTGTCTTTCCTTGATTCTATCTTTCATAGCTTTATTTTTTTTCTTTTTTGCTTCATAACTGGTGTTTGGTTTAAGTTAGTTCTTTGTCGTAAGCTCTAGATTTAAGTATAGGTTTCAATTGCAACACTCTTAAAAAGTTAGAGGTAGGAGATTTCATCTTTGGTTTCGTGGTAAGTCATCAAAAATAAAAAAAATATATTAGCTCATCACGTTTCTGTAGGAGTGATAGCAGTAGGTGTGGTAGATCTTTCTTTGTAATTATTTTCTGGGTGATTTAGTCAAGTTTTAAGTCTATTTGAGTTTAAGTTAGTATAGTTATTCTCTTAGTTTGGGTAAAACGAGTAAAAAAAAACAATATTGTATCTTGTAGTTTCTGCCATTCTCTGATGTGGGAATCATAGTACTTAATTAGAATGAATACTGCTTGTTTTTGTTTTGATCTAGTTTGTTGGAATGTTATTTAGGGTTTATAGATAGTTTGTTTAAGTTAATTTACTTCTTCTTAAAACTGCCTTTAACTAGTCACATATTAGCCTTGTAAGTTCTTCTATGAAGCACCATACACCAGATCTAATATTTCTTGTGTTAGTAGTAGTTAGGCCTTTAAATTTAGCTTTTTAGATAGTCTAAGTATCAATGATTTTCTGTTTTTAGGATATAAGTCTTTAGGTTATAGATTTTTAGCTTATAGACAGCTTTGAATCTGGCCATTTAAGTTTTTTGTGCAGTTAAATAGCATTGTACTGTTCATCTATTGTTATTGTTGAGTTACTTGATTTTAATTGCGTTGTTTGCTTCCTGTTTGCTGTGGTGTATTTTTGCTTTTTATTGTTGTATAAACACTCCATAAGCACTCAGCTTGTGGAGTGCTTATTGTCCACATATCTGTTAAGCAACAACATAAAAAAACAACCACAAAGATAACCAAACAGAAATTTAGGCCTGCTTGTTGTGTGTGATTAACTTTGTTCACAAAAGCTCTAAGTGCGGCATATTCTTGTTGATTGTTAGAAGTTTGGGATTTTAATTTGTGGACTTTTGGTCGCGTGTTTGTGGTGTGTTTTGCTTTCGTGCCCACTTGTTCCATAATACCCAAACAGTGTAAGCCAAGAAAAGTCCAAGAGGCACCTGTTTGGTTTTGCTTAATTGTGTACACATATGCTTAAATTGCGGTGTGATCCATTGGATTATGATTGGTTAATTGTGTATGTTTTGTGTATCCGCGTGCAAACCAACAACAATCTTTAACCAAACTCGCCAAAAAATAATACCAAATAGAAACGCAAGGCTGCGTTCATAAGCCAACAGTGACGAAAATCAGTGAACGATTTATTATTGATTGTGTTTGTGTTTGGGTGTTTTGTTAATCCCTTTGTACCAACAGCCAACATAACAAAAGAAAAGTGAACAAGTAAAAAGAGGTCTGTGTATTTTTGTACAATAACTGTGCACACAACAGCCCATTTGGGGCGTAATTTGTTGACTCAGGGTGTGTTTTAGTGATTTTATAGCTTTAGGTAAGGCTGTGCGTAAAAAAAAAAACACGCGTCAAAAAGGAAACCAAGAAACAAAAGCTAAGAATAGGTTCCTGCCTGTTTGTTTGTGTACCTTGATCAATTGTTTGTTTTTGGGTGCTCAATTCGTGGGCTTTGGTGTTTGTGTTTGTGTCCTTGTGTGTATGTTGACTCCCCACAACTCAAAGGTTGTGGGGGTGCCTCTTGTGCCGAAAAACACCACCAAAAGGCCCTAAAACAAGCCAAATCCGAGCAACTAAAGAGCCCCTGACCACAGAGAGTGAAACTGCCTTTCGCGACACTTTTTGACAAAAAAGTGTCGCTTATACTTTGGGAGGGAGGAGGCCTCTAATTTGTGACAGTTTTGTGACACAAAAAAGTGTCACATATTGTAAAAAAAAAAAAGTTTTTTTAAAATCATTTATTATTTCTTTTTAATTCATTTAATTAGTTTAAATTGTTTTTAATTCATAAAAAATTGTTAAAAAGTCGAAAAAAATTGATTCTTTTTTTTAAAAAAATTCTTTTATCAGGTTTAAGAATAAAAAGTTTTTATTTTGTCTTTTTCTTAGCTAGTTTTATTTTTATTTTTTTTAATTAACTTTAAAAATTAATATAAATTAAGTTAAAAGTTTTAAAAATTTTTGGTTTGCGTAGTTTTCTTAGTTAGACTTTTTAGGTGTTTTTAGGTATTTTTAATAATTATTTAGGTGAAATTTTTCGTTTGGTCGCGTTTTTACGTTCGTACGTTTTTACGTTTTCGTCCGTTTTGAGCGTAATCCGTCTTTCCCTTTTTCTTTTATTCACTTTCAAAACGTAATAACTCGAATAAATAACGGCTATAATTGTTGGCTAAACACCATACCTCCTCGAGAACGAACTCGATTTGTCGGTATTTGCGTTTTTCACAAAACGTTGATACTTATACTTACCCACGACATTTTGTGTTGCTTTGTTTTCTACTAAAATAAAGTATATACAATAATATTACATCAAAATGGCGCCGCTGCCGGGGAGGTGTGTTTAGCCATATTTATTTATCGTGTTTGTTTGAGTGTTTACGTTTTTATCGTAAATACTTCTTTTTATTTTTCTATACTATTAGCCATACAAATAAATAGTGTTAAATAGAACTCTATTAACACAAAATCGTTTTCTCGTTTTTATTGTGCATAATATATTGTATTTACGTAGAACAACTAATACACAATAATTATCCAAATACGCGAGAAATCGCACCTCAATAGTTGAGCGTTCCGGTCACTATTGTTGTATCGAATTCAAACGAAATCAAAGGCAAAATAGATAAATACTCTTAATTGGTTTAATCTCGATAAATACAAACTATAAGGTGGGTATAAGGCGGTTGTATTTCACGACCTAAGGAAAAAAGGCTCTTAAGTGCTTCGCGCCGCCTCGTTTTCTCCGCTCGCTTGTGCGTATTTTGAAAGTGACGATTAATTAGGGGTTTGCCACATCAAGTATTATTAATCTATTTTTGTGAGTTTTAAATATTGAACCTCGAAACGTTTTGACGTTCCGCCAACGTTTCAAAGTCGACGAGGGTTTTTACTTCACGTAATTACCTTCATTCTTCTTGGATTCATTAATCAAGACCTTTGATTAGTGGATAGTTTTTGTAGATTAATTTCTACGTAATACACCAAAATTCCAAAAAAAAAATTAAAAAACCAAAAACACAAAAAGATTCTTCGATTTTTTTCTCTATTCTCTTCTTGAACCCTCATTTGTTTAATTCTCGATTACGATTTTCGCGTTACATCATGTCGAATGATGGTTACTATTCGTGTCCATATTGTGGAGGACCGCCCGATGGTGGTAATTGTTATAATTGCGAGATCTTAGGAGGAAGGGAGGGTTATATCTACAACTCTCCTCAAAACAACAATGGTGACGGATTTCAATCATACGACCAAGGTCACCAATCGTCTTCGTTGTATTCGTCGAATGATTCGTCTTATTATTGTGATAATAATCAAGATGATGAAACGAATCAAAACGCCTATGGTTACGAATTCCAATCATATGACCATACTCCACAACCGCCCTCGTCTTATTCATGTGATTTTTGCGGTTTGGAGCACAATTTCGGATTTAGTTGTACGAATAACTATAATGACCACAAACCGAATCCTAATTTCTATGACCAATCTTCGCAATACACACCGTCATATTCATGTGAGAATTGTGGAAACGAACCTCATTATGGTTATGATTGTCAACCGATGAATCAAAATACGTCTTTCGACAACCAATTCAACGGATTTGACGAATCACCTCCACAAGATATGAATTACAATTGTAACAATGGGAATTTTTATCCACACAACGAACCAGATTTTTCTCAAAATCCGTGTTGCGACAATTGTGGGGGGCCTCACGATACTTATTCTTGCCAACGAATGCATTATAATGAACCCAATTCATACTATAATTCCGGTTTTGATAATTTTGAGGCCCCACCAAACGATCTCGAACACCAAAATTCTCATGAGTCAAGTAACGAGAGACAAAATTCCTTTGGCGCTTTCTTACAAGACCATGAAGAAGAATTCTCGCAAGGTGTGATGGACATTTTTAGAAGTATAAGGGGAGAGATTGGAATGGAAAAGCAACGAGTGCAAGCGTCAAATATTGATACTTATGCCTCTACGTCTCTTGAGATTCCATATGATTACCAATACGAAGATGATGATAGCGATGTTTTCAATCTCGACCCTTATCATGGAAAAACTACTCCTATACCCACTTCGGAAACCGATGCCTCTCTAAGTATGGGGGAGACGAATCTTAGCACTAATCCTAGTGTCGAGATCCCTATTCCAATCCAAAGTGAGCCTACGGTTTTCTTCGAAGATGAGGTAAGTAATTTTGCTCTCGATGAATTTTTCCACGAAGATTCCAACGAGGCAAATCACAATAGTGAGTGTGAATCGATTTCTTGTGATGATGTCTCTCCCATTGACACTTCGGGGAGAGAATCAACGACTTTTTCGAACCCTCTTTTCAATGACGATGATTTTTCCGCTAGTGATGACGAGTCACTAATCGACGAGGACGTTCAAAACAACGATTTTAAAATCTTTTCAAACCCTTTATTCGAATTTGATGACGCGTTCATTTTTGGTGACGTAAATCCTCTCTTTGATGAGACGTTCGAGGACATCGAGAGTGAGGATTCTAAGGATCTTAAACTCGATGAGCCGGATTTGCTAGTCACCCACCCGACGTCTCATACGGTTGAGACTTCTTTTTCTACTCATGACGTTTCCATTCTCGAGGGGTTCACCTATGGACCGCCTCTCGATGAGAGTGAGGATTTTAATGAGGCTTTTGCCTTTGATCCGGGGGGAAATTTTGAAACTCCTATTATTGACAATTCTTTTTCTATTTTACCTTTGTTTCAAAGTGAACCAACCCACCCCCTCGGATATGATGAATTTACTTACGTTGTAAGGAGTTTTCTTCCTTACAAAACGTATCCTCCGGCTTTGCCGTTATCATTTTCCACCATATGTGAGGATACGATCTTCGATCCCGGTATAAAGGCTTTGCCTTTATACACGGTTGCTTTTGGGCCTTGATTACATGTAAGTCCCACAAAAAATGACCGAACCATGATTATCTCTAAATGATCACATTTATGGGGATTCGAGTCGAGCTTTTGACTCGGTTATCAAAAACAAGGTGCCTCGTGGGGGAATTCTCATGCTTATCGATGTACATATTATTGTTTTTTTTAGTTAACCTAATGAGGGGATTTGTGCCCTTCCAACCTTTGTTCTGTGGTTGTTCGTGATTGTGATTCATTAGGTACATCGACATCATTGAAGCCTCTCGTGTTCGTTTTACGTAGCACTCGAGCTTCGATCGTTGCCTTTGGAGATTCCGATATCCGATGATATCCTTTTATGTTCTAACGTTTATCTTATTAGCATAATTCATAAACGGCTTTTAGGTTATTCGTTTTACCCTTTCCGTGCTCGAGATTAAGCATTCGACTACGTCTCTAGTATGGGGGTGTTTCACCCCTAGACTCGAAACATTGAGGACAATGTTTAGTTTTAGTATGGGGGGTGAGTAGATACTTCACCTTTCTTACGTCAACACGAAATCCAAAATTTCATCTTTTTGCTATCATTTTGTTGCAAATAAGGCTAAAAATGGCCAAATTTTAAAATTTTTCTTGTTTTTCATAAGTGTTTAAGACACGAATGTAGGTTTTCCGATGGTGAGAATAAGAGTAATTTTTGACTCGACCGTGCGTGTTGAGCACTTAGCTTCGATTCCTTAACTTTTTAGGCTAAGTCTCTTAAATGAGGACGAGAAATGATAGAGTTATTTATAAGTCTCGTAATCGTCACGATCTCATGTGTAGTAATTATTAGCTTATTCTCCCCACGCTTTTACATAATAAATTGTTAATAAATATGATTTAGCGGTTTAGTCACTATTGTTGGTTTCTAATTTGTTTTAGTAGCTTCCATGTAATTAAATTGGGAAAACATTAAGGTATCGCCAGCGTCACGGTTTTGAAGTATTGGCACCCGAATAATCGAAAGCTTCACCTAATAATAAGATTTCAAGTGCTCACCTAAATTAAGCAAAAATTTGAAGCTCACAAAGCCGAAAAATCTATGCCCAAATTGAAAGTGAATCAAGCCTTAATCTTTGAAGCTTTAAAGATCCAAAATTTGCTTTAGCGTGAGGATATACGTCTTTGGCTAATAAAACCACCGATGAGGCGGATAATAAAAGGCAAGGCATGACCGAAGTCATAATAAAAGCTTCATGGCGAAGTTGAATAAAAGATGGAGGTAAACCAAAGATAATAAGGCCCTTCCGTTAGGGGGCGTATAAAAGTCTTGGTAATAAGTCTCATGTTCAAAACCGTTATAAAACCGTGTTTATCGATCCTTCTTGTTGACTTAATTTTTTGACATCGTTGTCTATTAGGATGAATTATTAATTTAATGATTTTGGTTACACCGTTAAGACTGTATTTTTAGACCTAATCTCTATTCACGCATAAGTCAATGATGTATCCTCGTGATCATTAAGACAAAAATAAAATATAAGAGATACCAAGTAGGAATAAGGGAGTTTAGGTTCGTAATTAACACTCATGAGATGTGATCGTGTTGCTAACTTATAATAACAATGATCTCGTTACACGCTTAGCATGGAATTGGGTGAAAATCGAGGACGACGAAAATATTTCTAACGAAGCATTCACGTGTTCTTGTTCTATGATCCTAAAAGTCACTTAATCGTGATGAAAGCAATACATTATGTCTAAAACGCGTGTAGTAGTTTATTTAAGTTTATGTCGTCAATAAAAGTCATCATAAAATGAATTTTGGAAATGATATGATACTTAATTCTAGCATTGCGTGGGGACACGGCAATGGTTTAGTATGGGGGAGTGATGAGACTGCTTTTATACATAGTCTCATCATCCAAATCGGGCTTAAAACGCTTAAAATATCATTAAAATACCCCAAATTATGCTTGTGTTTGTTCATTGTGTATTTTAGGTACAGATATCGTGAAATCAACAAAAGATCACAAGAATGAAGCAAAAACGAACACGGGAAACGAAGCCGCACAAGGTACCGGGCCCGAGCAATGACTTTTCCAAAAAAATCCTTGAGGTTTGAAGATTTGTCAAGTTTGGTCCCTCAACTTTGAAGACTTGCCACAAATGACCCTTCAAGAATCGTTTGTACAAGATTGGTCCTTACAGATTAAAGACATGTCAAGAATAGCCCTTGAGGAACTCAAAGTTTACAAGCTTAGTCCTTGCTCCCGTCACTCCAACATGGAGGGACTGAAAATGCAATTAGTCTAAAGTTTTTATAAAGGGAATTGGAGTTTTGCTGATTAAAACCTTATATGCCAAAAACATGGAAGATTGAGGCCTAGTTCTGCCTAGACACCAAACTATTTCCACCAATCCCTGGATGCCACGTCACCCACACCCATTACCAGTTTTATTAATTGTTTCAAATTAATATATACTAAAACTAAAAACCGAGTAACCTTATTCTCCCTTCCCTAAACACATCAAACTCACACCCCTTTCACCATAAACCCTAACTTTTACCCAGACTTAATTTTCATCTAGTCAAAGGGTTTTTATCAATTGTTTTGGACAAAACAACATTCACCTTCCTACAAGCAAACCCACATGCTTCATTTGCATCCAGCTCATCATTGGTCCCCTCTTGGTCAACATCATATCACGGGTTCTTCACAAAGCTGACAACCAAAGACCAAATCAATGGCTACAAACCATTTTCGTGTTCTCCACACTTGAATGTACTGCCGAGATCACTTCAACCTCTGGCACATCACATGGGAGCCAAGAAGAACCTAGAAGCTCTTCTTCAAAATTCGAATATCCAATTGGAATATCCAAGGGTAGTTTAGGGCTTTGTAATCCGGGTAGGGTTTATGTTTGAGTTCTATATATAGCTTAGTTTATTTTCCATTTTCTTGGTTCCAAAAACTTGTATTGTTACAATTTTTGAGTTCCAATTTAGTTTAATGAAATTTACCTTTTCAGCAATTTAGATTCATGTCCATTTACTTAACTTGCATTTAAATTTCAGTCTATTTCCATTTCCAAGTATTTTTACTTCACAAAAATCACAAATTTAGAAAATCGTGTTACTATTCATTGTTACTGTAGCAAAAGCTCGTTGAACAAGCTTCCTGAGAAAAAGCTTATTTCAAGGTTTTGTTATTGGTTTCAGAAGCTTAAGGCTTTTTGGTTAAGCCTTGGTTGTAGCTGCTAATTAGTTTAGAAGAAATTTTAGAAGGTTCTTTAGTTATTTGGTTGATATCGGGCTCAATAAGCTGTTGTGATAAGCTAAGGTGGATTCTGGTTGATTAAGGGTAAAAAGGAGAGGTTGAAGTACTTGTTGGTTAGTGTGTTAGAGTCTGAAAGCTCGGACCCTCAGTAAGTTGTATTTCCCTTTTTTTTATTCACTTTCAAAACGTAATAACTCGAATAAATAACGGCTATAATTGTTGGCTAAACACCATACCTCCTCGAGAACGAACTCGATTTGTCGGTATTTGCGTTTTTCACAAAACGTTGATACTTATACTTACCCACGACATTTTGTGTTGCTTTGTTTTCTACTAAAATAAAGTATATACAAAAATATTACATCAGAGAGAGAAGCTCTCCTTCGACTTTAGAAAAGAAGGGATTATCCTTTTCGAGGTTCAATAAGTAATATCCACAAGAAAGTATAGTATATGTAAGTAATACTTGGGTGCAAGACCCCCAATCAAGCTTTCCTTCTTAGAATACGCACTAGTGAACGGGGGGGTTAGGTGGCGCGAAGCACTTATGTACCTATTAACCCTTAGACGGTATTTTATAACACGTCGCCTTTCTATTCACTTTGTAGTTTGTATTCTTCGAATTCTTGCCTATTGGATGTATTTATCTATTCTTGCTTTAATTAAATTTGATCGATACACGCGTCAAGGACCGGAACGCTCCCGAACACGGTGTATTGCAAAAGCAATACTTCTGGAAGTATGTGTATTGAGTGTCCGTATACGTATACGTATCTACATATAATAATATATCAAAAATATTTTTGTATTTATTGGGTTTTTAAAGAAAATACTATATGTACGTAAAAACCTATGAAATCTAGTAATATATATTTTTGGTTGCAATCATTTAGGAAAAAGATTGCTTTTTGAATTTTTTATTTTTTTTGTTCAATTCTTTAGGAAAATAATTGATTTTTTTATTTTTAGTTTTTCTATTTTTATATTTTTGATTTTTTTAATGTTTTTGATTTATGATACGTAAAAATAACGTCTACTCGGGGAACGGATCCCAAAATCCAATCGAAACCGTCAATCAATAGTCTCTCGTAATGTAATGAACCGGCAGCGGCGCCATTTGAAATTGACTATTTGTAAGTTCGTTTATTCTTGATTCTTGAAAAATTAAAAGGCCTAAAAATATCGAGCTTTAAATTGTTCTTGGTTGTTAAGGATATTTGGATTTCTATGTCTAATTCAATCAACACGTAAAAAGATGAAAATATTAATGCTACGTATCCGTAAAACAAAGTGCACGTACCAATTACTATTCAGAAAGTACAAGGTTTTAATGCATAAAAGTAAAAACAGTTGAAATGTAAACTAAATGTAAGTATAAGGACTGAAATATAAAGTTTAGGAACTAAGAGGACCAAATATGTAAAATATAACAAACTAGTAACAATTCTAACAAATTCCCAAAACTTAATAACTGAATTTGTAACAAACAGAAACTAGAAGGATTAAACTTTTGTAAACCCTAAAAACAATGACAATTAGATCTGATTACAAAGACTAGCAAAGAACAAGGACCATATTGCGAATAAATGAAAAGTTTTGTGAAAAACGGGTTAAGCTACTCGAATAAGCTGGATAGAGCTTAATTCTCAACCAAATTTAGTCTAATCTTTTGCAAACTGCTTAAAATAAAAAATAAGCTAGGCTAGTAACAGGATTCTGCTTAAAAGCTTGTAAATCACAAGTTTGCTTATTTCAATAAGCCAAGAATAAGCTCATATGAAATATAGACATCCACAATCTGATTTTCTTGCACAAACTGATTAATAAACTAACAATAAGGTTGGAATGTCTTTTAGAATGGAAAATGATCCACTTAATAAGCCAGAATCCAGAATAAGCAAAAACGGGCTTATTTGACCAACTTTGACCAAAAATCCAAAGAGCTGAAAATCACAGAATCCACTCAAGACATGTTGGCAAATTGATTTATGAAAGAAAATTGGCAAGTTTAGGAAGTGGATTTTAAGATCTAGTGAAATAGTTAGATGCTTATCACAGAAACTTGAGTTTGCTCAAGTGCTTATCAAAAAGTTGATTTCTCACTCAAATTGTAAAACTGTATTGTTTCCTTATGAACTCTAAAACTTTGGATGATAAGCTACAATTGTGAAAAGGTTTTAGCTAAAATTATCCAAAAACAAAGAAATGCAAGGTGATCAAAATAGGCAAGTTTTAACTGATGAACTTCAAAGAAATTGACCCAAAGAATTTAGACTAGCATTTGCCTGTTTGACTATTCTTTTGACTTCAAAACTCTACCAAAATGTTTACACTAGATGACCAAATGTATATGAACACAAAACAACAAGTTTTGCAAACTGAATTACCAATTATCACTTAAACAAAACACTACTTAAAAATCTGAATGAAAACTTTTTTAAAGAGAATTTGATCACAAGAATAAGACTGATTCAGACTTTTATCAAAACTTGTTTAAATGACCAATTGAAGTATGTATGAACCAAAATCAAGCATGAAAACAGATTATACCTCAAAATGAAACTTTTGATTAATGACTGATGAAAATACCAAATAGAATCAAGTAAAACTAAGATCAAAGCTTTAAGATCACTAACAACTATCAAACTAACTCAATTAAGCTGTAAACAAGCTAAGCACACAATCAGTTCATCACATATTAGTTATTCTAGGAATGTAGCATGTATTGACATTTTAGAGGAACCAAAATGAGGAAAATAGAACTTTTTAGCTATGAAGCCTCCTCTGATGGAGTAGAGGAGCGCCGAGCTCTCTAATACTACTTCCTTCAACCCAAATCAACTCAAATCAAAAACCAATTCATCAACATCAACCAATTCTGATCAAATGACCCATTCTGCTTCAAAATGCTAGAATAGACTAGAATGAACTGAATTTGATGCTAAACTTGAACTGAAAGCTTCCAAAGTAACTAAACAAATTCTATTGACCAGTTGTGATCAACAGAATCCATGTATAATAGCAACTCTAACACCCCCAATTTACCTTGCGCAGCGGGATATCACAATTGGGTGTTAGTCAAAGAATCATCCCACACAAGCCATATTGAACGACTCAAAAGAGACGTTTTAAACATAAGTAAATTAAAAACTTGTTAAATTACAACAACAACATAAATTGTCTAAAAGTTTTCCACCCCAAAATGTAACAGAGTAGCGCTAGGTCCCCACAAATCTCAACCCGTTTAAAACCAACCCCATTGTTTACAAAACATACAAGAGTTACAAATTGTTTTTGTTAAAAGGGAGAAAAACAAGTTAGACCATCAACAAGACACAACAACATCCATTGCATGCTCCGTGTCTATCATCCTCGATTACCTGAAATACATGCTTAAAAATCGTCAACAAATAATGTTGAGCGAGATCTATTGGTTTTATAAAATCATAATTGAACATAAGTATAAAATTCATTCACGATCGTTCAATAGTATGTAGATCATTACAAACTATTATCGGGTATTAGTTATTATAGCATAGGCTATTTAATTATGTTTAAGCTCATGACACCGACCCTATAAACTAATCACCCGCACCAAATGCCGGCGTGATTTAAGTGAAACCATTGCCCCTCTTAGGTATTCGTTGCCAATCATACCTTTTTCTTGACACAAGTTATCCAACCGCAGAGGGTACTCAACGTACTACTCTCGTCTAGGATAGGGTCGTCAACCCAATAGTACTATCAATTGTTCAAGCGGCTATTTCCAATCCACACTAGGATCAAACAATAGTTAACGGTTCATGAATTTAGGGTCTTTGTCAACTAGCTACTCAACATAATTCATAACATCTTTCGGGTGCAACAATCATTCATGCCTTATGTTCCTTTTTCGTTTAAATAACATGTATCCCCCTTGCGGGTAAAATCATTTAAAAAACAGTAAAGAGCGAGGCTATAGACTTACATTAAGTAGTAGTAGTATTAAGAAGACGTAGACGGAAAACAATCACCGACGATGAGGACGCCCCTTGAATTCAATTTCAATACCTAGCAAACAAGTCGCGCAATGAATCAACATTTTAAAGTACCTTCAAGTACTATATTTACAAAATTAAGAACACTAAATGTTCATACAACTCACACCAAAACCTCAACCAAGTGATATTTACTAGACACATCCATTGTTCTACGTTATTAAAGCATTTACTCGATTTACAATTCTGTCTGTACATACCTAGTGTACGGACTGAATTCTCATACTTAAACATCACGAATTTTTACGAAACTCGCTGTAGACTTCATTTATATCATGTAAAAAGCCCATAAAAATTTTCATAAAAAGATATCACTTTTAAGTCAAGCTGCCCAACACATTTCCAACCTTGAAAATTCGGACATATTTGCACTCTTACATTGTAAAACCAATTTGACTCACTTAACCATTTCTGTTTGCAAAACCAAAATCTAAGTTTAAAAATAGACTCACAAACCCATGTTTTGAACTAAAGAATAGCCCTCAATCATTTTTAAAGCTCTATTTATAGTCCCCGAGATTTGACCTAAAATCGAACATAAATTCGGATTACGTCGACCTTCATCTCCCGGCACACAAAACTTTAAACTAACGTAACTTTTGACTCGTTTGGAGCTACAAGCTCTATCTTATATCAAATCGAAGCTAAAAATATTCTCCACAACTCTATCCTATAATAAAAATCTGGACTCAAACTTAAATTTAGGAAAAATGGCCTTGAAAAATCTGATTAAAAATAATGCTTTGCAAATCACGTTTCTACCCATTTTCAACCCATCCAAACTACTCCTATGATCCTAAAATCATCTATAAACTACCCTAACACTTTAACAACATCCTAAACCACTTGGATAATTCATTCTCACAAAAACCCATTACAAAAAATGCACATGCAATCTAACCAACAAAAAGAAAAATCATTTAAACAAGTATTTAAACTCAAACCCATAAGCTAATTACATCAAAAATCAAAATCAACAAACACCCCCTTTTTGCCGTGGGTTTAAAGAACAAAAAAAAAATCTAACTTGTTTAATTGTTTCCTTTCACTTATAAACACACGTTAAGAACATGCAATGAAGAATAATAGATCAAAACCCACTTAATCAAAAATAATTTTTTTAAAAAATCAAAGATGATGCATGTATGATTAAGTTAGTTAGAAAGACTTACAAAGGTAATTGGAAGAATGGTCTTTGATTAGTTTTTCTCAAAACAAGAATAAATGGTGATGTGATGGTGGTGGTGGTGTAGGCCGACGGCCAAAGAGAAGAAAGAAAGAGAGTGGGAAATTTTTGGGGAAAATGATTTAGTGTGTGTTTGTTTGTTTGTTTTAATAATTTGGGAGGGACCTTTTTGCAAAATTGGCTTTCTTTTGGCCTTAATGGCAAACAAATATATAAAGAGCGGGAATTTAACCCAAATGTCGGTTTTGAATTTTTGCGGGAGTCGGGGTTCATCCCGGCTACTCCAAAATGATTTTAAATGGGTCAAACGCACCCAAATGGAATAAAAATGGTTCCGACTCGACTTAACACGAAATAAAAATAAAAACTTCGAAAAATCCAAATATCGATCAATCGATAATAAAAGATAAATTTCGAGCATCCGTCGGTATCGTAATCCTCATCGGTGCCTCTTAAATCGTGAAACGTTAAAATTAAGACCTCCAACCTTGGTTTCAACTGATACCGTCAAACATATAATCCACAAAAATTCTAAATATTTCAAAAATATACGTAAAATAGGATTAAATAGGGACGTCGATTTCTGAGGCGTTTCATCCTCCCCTCCTTAAAGGAACGACGTCCCGGCGTTCTCCTCTTCTTATACTCACATTTCGTACCACTAGGTAAAATGAGGATACTTTTCCCTAAAGAATTCCTCACATTCCCACGTATATTCAGTCCATGCCTAGAATTTCATCGTCACAAGAAATTCTATGAGAGTCCCGTCCATAATCTCCACCGGCTTCTCCGCTACTGCAATCTATCGTCGAATTGAATCTCATAGAGAGGAGTCTCCAATTCCTTATCCGCTAAGCATTTCTCCAATTTCAACACATGACACGCGTCATCTCCTTCAGTAAATCCAACATATATGCTATCACCCATTTCGTTAACGATCTTCAATGATTCGATATACCTCTAATTCAACTCCCCTTCCTTTTCAAACAAATTGCAAAATAAAATTTCCTATCCCATAGGAAACGCGAATTTCGTCCGTCGAACTCTCACAGCAAACAAATGGTTCTTGATTCACACCACCTTCTCAGTAGTCTCCAAATTCATCTCCGGTCCAGTCAAATAACGTCATATTTCCACACTCCAATATGCCGGCGTTCAACGTTTCTCGTCCATTCGAAACCTCCAAAATAGCGCTGCCTTAATCCTCATATGATAACTGTTGCTTCACGATTTCACTGAAAACAAACGCTATTCATGTTTTCCTCCAATTCAGTAGCACTCGTTCGAATACTTCTTCCACAATTTATAAAACACATTCAGACTTTTGAAGAATAATCCTTTCGCTCTAGCCATCGGTCTCGAGTTCATAGGTCGCACTCAGTCTCACCCAGTGTCTAACACACACTGAAGAAATCTTCAAAACTCAGAAGCAAAACTACTGTCGCGCTCCAAAACAATCGATAGAGTTACTCCATGTCGACACGCGATCTCCTTCACATACAACTTTAAAATCCCTTTAATCAAATCCACATCCTCCGCCGTCATCAAAACCCTAACTCTAAGTGGCCTTCTCCTTCCTTACTACTAAGTACCATAGTAGTGGATGTACTCACATCCCGATTGCCTCAGTCTTGGCAAGAAATTATCTGAATTCAGTCGGCGTTGTTGGTACCGACCAGTCCTTAATTGCCTCAGTCTTGGCAGGATCTCCACAACGTCTTTGTTGTCAATCACATGCCCAAGAATATCGTACCTAACCCAACCATAATGTCTTAATCTAAGCGCGAATAATGGTTCACTCCAAGAAATTCAGCATACAGCTTCTCTTCCACTAACAATTCAAAATTATTTTCAAATGCTCCTCAATTTCTTCTTTGCGCTTGGAATATATAAGGATATCAACACTAATCATAATGAAAAACTTATCCCATTTATGAATTACACCCTGAATCTCACAACAATCACACTAGATATGGAAAATCAGTTATAGGAATGTCTTCCTCTCTATGTAACACCCCATTTTGATAAGTGGATCGTCACGCATAATTATGGCGTGTCATCAAAGCATACAAGGATAAATGTCTAAAACATTACATGACCATATGGTAAACCGGAATCAAACATCGGTTCCCAAACATAAGCCCAAAACATAATAAAGTAAATGAAATGAATGAAAGACTTAAACAAGCATAAATATGTGAAGGCAGAAGGAAAAGAAGTCTATGGCAGCTTCCCTCCTATGCCCGTCCTCCAAATGCTCGAGTCTGTCCTTGGGTACTTGCCGTTTTGGGACATGGAAAGGAAAGTAACGGCTGAGCAAAATGCTCAGTGCACGGATGAACAAGTAAAGCATGGATAATATAAGCATATAAGCATGAAACAGCGGAAGAAACTAAGTCCTGGATAACCCGGTTAAGTCTTAGTAAAATTGGTTTTATAGTTTGAAAAGCCTTATGTTTATCTTATAAAAACTATTTAACATATTTTACCATTAGCCAATATAGGTCATGAAAATCCACCGTGCATGAATACTTGGAGGGGTGACCTCATCATGCAAATTAGAGGGGCTGCCTCTAATTTAATATACTGGTTTGGGTAGGAGGGATCAACTCCTTGTGAAGGATGCAAGGCACACACCACATTCACACTGAGTAATCTGCTGAAAACATGTAACTAGGATGCACCCATACGCCCCACATGATAAATATAATAATATGGCCAAAAGCTGAAGGGACACCACGAGCATTCACTCCACCGTGGGGAAGTCATAACACCAGTGCCTCTAGTGTTATGGTTATGGTACCTCCATAACTAGGTGAAACTGGTCATGCATGTATATGGCTTCAGGTATTCTAATTTAAACATAAGAAATCAAACATATAAACTTATACTATGGGAAAACAGTTCGCTGCATACGGGGAATCCTAATAAGGAAAGAATGTCCATACTGAAAGGACGGGAATCCGTACCTTATGTCCAGTGAACGAAGAAGACGATCGAAAGAGAGTCCTACTTCGGTATCACTAATGCTACATAAATACATACGTGTATAAGTATCTGATTACTGAATACGTAACTGGTTTTATATCTTGTCTTAGCTTGTTTTATACGTTCAAGTCATGTTTTCAGCTTTATACTATGTTTATCGTATATTCTGTCTATTCTGATTAAGTATTAATTGTATTTCATGTATTATTATACTTGTTTTGTAATAATAAGTAACTTTCTAAAAATAGCAGGTTTCCTAATAGAAAGTTTCCAAAAATATAAAGTTACCAAAAATAGAAAGTTTCCAAAAATAGAAATACTGCTTAAAATAGATAAGTTTCTAAAAATAGAAAGTTTCCATAAATAGATTAGCTGCCTTAATTAAATAAGTTTCTAAAAATAGAAAGTTTCCATAGTTAGATATAAACAAGATTAATAAGCTAGTAATATAATTCGTGATAATAATAGTAGAGTTTATAAAATAATTGCTGTAGATTAAAGTGATTATTATTTATTACTGATATGCATGGTTTTTAATAACTACTTACATGTCCCGATAATAAACTTTACCTAATGCCAAATAATTAAATTAAACATGATTTTAAATTTAACTACACTAATAAATACTTAGGTTATCACATGTTTATTTAATTTAATAAATAATCTATGTCTTGGATTAATAAAACTAATGGTGCTATAAGGGAATTAATTTAATTAATTTGCTTATTAAATGACATGGCCAAATGATTTATACCCGAGCCCCAAAATCAAAAGCCCACAGAGATCTTACGATCTCGGTTGCTCAAATCATCAATAACCACCGCAGCCTTGCTGTTGCGGTTCCCACTGCCTAGACCAAAACACCCCCTGGACATCAATTGTTGCGGCTGCCAGCATCAAAACTGCCACCGGCAGCAATGTTTTCCTACTGGCAGCATGCCGCGCTGGCTGCCACTGACCTGCACACAGCAGTCGCTGCTTAGCACGCAGCAGCCACTGTGGCCCTTGTCGGGTTGCCACTGTTAGGCAGAAACTCGCCCTGGGCTTGCGACTGATGAACATAACCACCACCGAGAGTCATAAACTCTCGGTTTGGGTGCCAGCCGAACCATAACACAACCAGCCCGACTCCCAACTGTAACACCCCCAAATTGATACAACTCAGTTCAGCGGAAGACTAGTTGTTGTTACGGGATAGCACATTACTCACATCATAGACAACGCATAAAAATCGCGTCGTTTATTAATAAATCATTTCCATTCATAAATATCAAAGTTACATAGGTCCCAAGTCATTACATTTCATACAAAGTTTTACAAAATATTTGAATGGAAAATATTGTTTAAGTGCGGGCCATGAATTCTTGTTGTCTTCCCGAGAATTACCTTCAAGTACCTGAGATAAAACATGTTAAAAGAAAAGGTCAGCGATAACGCCGAGTGAATTCATAGAGTTTAATAAAATCCATCAATATAATATCAGTATAAAATTATTACTGAAAATCATTTTGTACAAATCATTTTAATAGGCCATACAATAGCCAAAGTCATTTGATACAAATCTTCATCGAAATTATAATATAGGCGTTTGCCTTAAAAATCATTATACGAGCCAATGTCATTGTTACCTTACTAAACCAACAACGGGTAGCTAACCCGATACCAATTTTGCCCATCTAAAGTAGCGTGTCGTCACAAAGGTCACGCTATGGAAATCTTCTCATACATAAATTCGCTTACCAATCAATGTGGCACGACGGGGATCAACCGTCAAGGCGCGAACTGGGGTGATCGTCCC
Source organism: Glebionis coronaria (assembly GCA_025667525.1). Taxonomy (NCBI): domain Eukaryota; kingdom Viridiplantae; phylum Streptophyta; class Magnoliopsida; order Asterales; family Asteraceae; genus Glebionis; species Glebionis coronaria. The sequence continues at coordinate 276,026,152 of CM046881.1, forward strand.
CAAATAGTACTATTAAATGCATAAGCGTCTACCAAATCCCGATAGTTCACAATTCATGCTAATGGGACTTTTAGTGACATAACTTAACTTTAATAATCCATTTAATTTCATCTATCGGGTCCTTTAATCATTTATCGGGTCATACAATCGGGTCATTCAATCATTCGGGTCCAAAATCAATAAACAAACAATCGGGACAAATGGTGTCCTGTTTTATAAAAACTAACATGTTATCTCCCTCGCGGGTTTATAAAACATTTATAAAAAAACATTTAAAAGAGTGCGAGGCTATGAACTCACGTTGATGTGGGAAGGCGGTTTATCGGCGACTCGGCCGTACGGTACGTGCTTCAATCACGGAAACCTAGACAAATAATACTCGGTCTTAGACGTTTGTCCAATGACTTTATAAAAATATCAATTATGTATACATATGATGATTATATATATATGATGATCAAGTGGGTTTGCATATTCTCATTTACTCATTTTTGTGTTATGTGTCGATAACTTTTATACTAGCTTACTAGTTTTACCCATTTACGTGTTTTAAGTCCAATAAACTTATTATAGGTTCTTTAACTTGTTTTAATCCATTTTATACCTATATTATCAGTATGTATACTTTCCAAGTTGGGCCTAAATGGGTTAAGCCCAATAGATTCTTTTTACAAGTTTTTATCCTATTTAGTCCATTTATTAGTCCAATATGTTTATTTAACTTGTTAATGTCCGTATGTCCTATAGTTCGGGTTTTTATCGGTTTTTACTTGTTATACATGTCTATATATCATTATATAAGTTTTATAAAGTTTTCATTAGACGGGTCCAACCATCTAAGTTTTATTTAACAAAAACGTTAATTTTACGGCAATAGCCGAAAAAGTCGTAAAAATCATGTTTATAGTTTTATATCTTATAAAACATAACAAGTTACCATTTTTATAAAATGTCCACTTATTTATCATTGTACATATTTTTATAAATTAAATTCATGAGTTAGTGGGTTTTAATTATAATTTATACTATTAAAATTTGAGTGCTTATATAATAGTATTATTCTTTAATTTCCAAAAATCTGATTTTTATCTTCACTTTCACCAAAACTGCCATATCTTGAGTTCTACATGGAGATAGAAGCTCAAATTTTAATCACATAAACTACATGATATTTTCTACATTTAACTCTTCTACAACTACTGTTGAATCATCCTTTAAGTATTTTCTAAAAATCGTCCAAAACAGTAACCTCAGATTTATACCCTAAACTTGTTTTGATCATATCTCACTCATTACAATGATTCCATTGCATGGCCAACTCTCACATGTGTACAAGACCCATAGCTTACTGTAAATCCATTCTACTTCATTATTTTATCAGTTCATAACATGTTTCTTTACTGTTTTATACAGCCATGTAAATTAATCAAGATTTTAACCTTGTTTCTTATAGTTTTCCACCTTTTTAATCATATTTATCAACACCAAATCCCCACATAACATTTTTATCATCATATAATCATCATATACATATACAATAGGAAATAAAATACATGTTTACATAATCAAATTAACAAGAAGATGAGGAGGACAATCTTTTTACCACCATGATGATGTAGGTTGTGATCAAAACATAGATTTTGATGGTGAAACTTGTGATGCACCAAGACCATCTTCATGACCACCAATCTTCATAAACTCCTTGTGTAAAATCAGCCCTACTACTCCATGAAAACTCCTCCTTGGATGTTATAAGGACCACCAATCAATAGGGTTTCAAAAGGGCTTCAACATATGTGTATATAACATAAGATTTCATGGTTGATTTTTGATCAATGATGGTGTTTTTGTGGAGCAAATGGGACGGCATAAATGGAGGATGGGAGAGAGATTTTGTGTTGTTTTCATGGTGAGAAATGGTGTGTGTGAGTAGTTTGATGGTTTTGACTAGTTAGTGGGGTGATAAAGCTTAACTAGTAAGCTTTGTTACAAGTGTAAGTGTATTATTTACACTTTGACACCTCAAAGGGTGTTGTGGCAATAGTTTGGCCGGTTTTGATGGGGGTGGGGCAAGTGTCCCACTTGTCTCATCCCCATTTATTTACGGGTACTCCTCGATTCTAGTTTCCTCGATTTGCGTGCCCTCGGGTCGTTTTACGAAAAACGTTTTTATAAATTATGAATCAACGTCACAAAACGAATCCAATAAAAATTGTTTCATCAAAAACAGAGTTCGAAAACGTAAATACGTAATCCTAGGGTTTCCGGTTTAGTCGTAAAGGACGTTAAAATAAAATCGTAAGTCCTAATCTCTTCTCGTAAATTTGTGAGTTTATGAACCAACACAAATTTAAAACTCTAAAATAATATTCACGGATAAATTTATTTTCTGAAATGTCGGACTGTCACCAAGAACGGTGTATGTAAACGTAAGCACGTAACGTTGAATCCTCCGGTTTAGACGTAGTCGATGCTACTCCAAGACGTAAATCCAAATTTCTTCCCAAAAATATGTGAGTTCATATTGTAATATTAAAATAATGTTTTCAAATAAATATTGAGAATAAAATATCAACCATAAATTGACGGATTGTCACAGCATTTACCCCTAAACAGGATCTTTGTCCTCAAAGATCATCTTACTACTCGCTTCTTATAGAGTTAAAGCCATGTGGGTATTTTCTCCACATTCGGTCTTTTCTCACAAGTGTAATTACAATACGCGAGTTTCATCAAACATAACTACGGGAATAAGATCAGGCTTAATGTTGACTTACTTTCTCTATCCATGATGTTCACGGGTTTTTGATGAATGCAACTTTTCGCCGATCTAAGCTCTACTAAGGATAATCAGATACTCACTTGATAGATGTTCCATCAAGTTCGATATACGAAACATAATTCACACAGTCTTTGAAGTCCTAGGGTAGATCCAGCTTATATGCCTTTCAATCCCAACTTTTACAACATCTCAATGGTCCCATACAACGGGGACTTATATCCCATGATTTGTCAGATCATGAATTCATTTTTCCAAGGTTAAAAATTGTGGCATAACTTCGCTACCCATTTGGCACTTCAAGATCTACATTTCATATTCACATAACCTCTTGCCCACTACCGGATGTCAATAATCAAATCCTAATTTCAACAATCGTTTCAGATCTCGCGGGTCGGGTATTTTGTAAGGTTAGGTTCGCCATCATAGGAAACCTTAAACCTAAAAGACATGTCCAACTCACAGTGGGTGTATGTCGGGTATCTTCATCTCAACTCCTGCTTACAGATGCTTTAATATTTAGATCCTAACAAGATTCGATCTTGATCCTAATACGATGATTATCAATGATAATCCTTCCAAAGGGAAAACGATTATACGGTCTATTACCAAAAGTCAATCATTCAAACATAAAACAACACTTATATTACCTTGTATCGTTACTTTACCTCGTCCCTTCGATTTGGGGTGGTACATAGTACTCTCATCAAGGTTCGTTCTCAATGATTTCTGCGCAAATCTCTAGAAATTATATGCGAAGCGAGGATCTTGATATATAGATGATCGATACAGGCACACTATGTTTACATAACTCCTTTAAATAAAAGAGTCTATTTCTTCATCAAGATTCTATCATTAACGAGAATGATATTAACAGATTTGGTCAGTCTATCGACGATGACCTAAATCGAATCAAATTCAGATGATGACCTTTGCAATAGCTAGACGTTTACTAATGTATGAGGCGATGTCTGCCTTCATAATTCGTTATCAGTACAACTTCTTCAGACAAGGATACTTCCAGTCAGAAATTACATAAATAGAACACTTATACTTACAAATTCCAACATAAATATATCTCACAATCTCCATTAGGCAACCACAAGTGGTCTTTTATACTTTTAACGCCCTCGGCTTCTTAATTCTAATGGTTCACATTAGCCGCGAACCCCCTTTTTATTATTCATGTTATCCTTCTTACAAGCATTGTTTATTTTTATATTGTTCGGCAATTTATTTTGTACCTTCATTATTAAGGAACATGTCCTAATTGGTTCTTTATCTTTTCTACATAATGCGTCGGTATCTATATTCACCTCTCATGATGATATAATTATCATGTCCACACTTCACTCAGATATTCTTTCTATATTTTACGTTCACTTTCCTGATGAAATAAATATCATAACCGTATTTATTCAAAATTCTTTCTTCATATCTTCTATGTTTTAGCTTCGTCTTTACTATCATTTTTATCTGTTTTACTCAATCCGATGCCTAAAGCGTCGATAATTATTATAATTAATTAAATAATTATTAGTTAATTTTTAAGAAACGTAAACGTAAAAATTTTAAATTTCTTAGTTCGACCAATTATATAAAATGTTCAAAATAAATTTGAATTTAATTAACAAGATTTTTGTTGATTTATCAAAAATAATTAACAAGATTCGTAAATGTTTGAAAAAATCTCTGGTTACACTTTGGTAAAAGTTTTCTTAGTTGAAAAGCAAAAATTGTCGTTTCAAATTTTAAGTCATGGTTTAAATGGTTTCCTCAATCCTTCTTAAGTTATCTTGAGGTATACACAAACATTTACCCCTAAACAGAGGTTTAGTTAAATGGTTTGTGTATAAGGGAATAATCCCTTTAAAAATCCTTTGTTAAAACATTTGTGAAAACATATTTCCATTTCTTTTTGGTAAAATCCAAAGTCTTAAAAGGGCTCTTAATTTTGAAGAGTCTGTATGCATACATCTTACCATTATTAATCCAACGGTCATTTTATGTAAAGGATTAAGTTTTTAATCCCTAAGCGTTAATGGTTCTAATATTTGAAAAGTCAATATAGCTCCCATCATCTATTAATCACACGGTTAAATCATATAAAGGATTAAGTCCTTAATCACATGTTAAATATTTAAGGTATAGGTTTTTATTGTTTAGCCAATTCAAGGCAATCTATAAATAATTATTAACTCCTTTTTATACTTATAAACAAACAAATGGTCCTTAATGATCTCAAGCATGAATTTATCAATTTAGAGCCTACACACGTGATTCACCAAATTTATGAATGCTACATGTGTGTTAGTCAATCCAAACGACATCACTTGAAACTCATAATATTCATTACAAGTACCGGATGTAGTGATTGGAATAGATAATCCTTTTCGCAGATGCGAAGTTGATGATAACCATGCTGAGGATCAAAAACCTTGTAAATGATCGAACAAATCTTCCATTTCGAGTTATGGATATCGTTTGCGATTGTCAATTTACTCAGTTCACAGTAATCTATAAATATAAGGAATGATAACACCATAGCTCTTCATGATGACAGGCTTGGTATAATAAAATCTTTCTCCGACAACTCTCTCAGTTGTACGGTAATTCCTTTAATTTAGATGGTGCTGACGTACAGTGCACAAGCCACAGGTGCAGCACCGGGAATATAATCAATACTAATTTCAACTTGCCTTAATGGCGAAAGTCTAGGTAATTCACCAACAAATACTTACTAAAGCTTCAGATAACATTATCATCTTTTAATAAATTCATATTAGGTTCTTTCTAGATTATAATATCTATAACTAGTTTACAACCATTCACGGTATAATTTCAAGTCTAAATGCAGGATATGGTCATCCATCAAGAATTATTTAGATCACTTTTGATAATCAACATCTTATCTTTTAGGGAATTCTACTCGATTTCCCATCAATTAAGACAATGTCGTCATGTCAAAATCAATCAATCCATTCTACTGGCACTATCAACTTTTTAGTTTCATTGCCGTCGATAAGATGTGAAATTCTCAAAAGACTAATAATAACTCATAATCCTTCACAAATTCAGGGATATTAGGATACACAACTACTATTAAAAGAGTAAGGTCAACGCATAATCTATGCGAGAGAATTTCAAATCAGATACAGATGAAAACATTTAACGAATATGAATATATCCCATGTTTTCATAATTTGAGTACGCATTCGAAAGCTCCTCGGATCGTTACCCAGGTCATTCAAATGAAATCAAATCAAAAGAAATGATAGGAACGTCGATACATCCAGTCGGGCATCAACACTCGATAATCAAATACTTTTCCTAAGAATCTTACTACGGGAGAATTGAACAAGAAAGAATTGTCAATTGTCAAATAAGACAATTTCCACAGATGAGTAAATTCGACTCAGAAGAATAGATGCTACAGGCACATATGTAGGTGTCCCTAACATTATGTCCTTATTTTTCACTTCTTGCAGATCTCATAAAATTTAATCTTTCACAATCTTCAAAGAAAATGTAGTGTTTATTCATTACTTTTATGGTGACTACTAATCAGCCTTGCATGGTCCATTCCAAATTGTATGTAGGCGCACAACTATATACAATTTCAAGATTAACGATGCAATACTCAGTTCGTCAAAATTTTATAATCATGTTTATAATAAAAACATTTTCATGCTTAATTCTTAAATAAGAATCAAAAATAAATTTACCCAGACTTTCTTTATTATGAAAACAATCAAGTTTTTCAAAGGGTTTCATAAACAACTTTATTTCGATAACAATCACTTATAAATCTCACTTTGAATAATCCTTATAGTGATGAAAATTCAATTTTCTCAAAGGATACGGTTTAACTTTATAAAAACAATTAGTGATCTGCAAAAGAGTGATGAAGAGTTGTTCACCAAGAACTAACTACAATATTATAGAAAATAAGCTTAGCCAAATAATCATGAGGTTCATGACCTTGATGGCACTCAACAAGAATAATCCACAACGTAACTCAATTCAAGATGAGTACTTGTTAAATGGTTGCATCACTAATGCGATCATTAGGATGAAGCAATAAAAGATAGATAACATCGATACACGTAGGATTTAGCAATCAAAGGTAGTCTTTTTCATTAATCACAAACAAGTCAAATTGTACTGTAACACATTACGTGTCACTATGTCATACAATTCTCATAACTCATCCTACCAACTGATGTCTCAGTTAAGTTAGGAATTATTTTTAAAAGATACCACAATGAATACTAATCTACAAGAGTCACTAGGTGTCCCACATGTCCCAGAAGATCCATCGGTCCCAATTCAGAAGAAGATTTCTTCAATTTATTTATTGGACACTGGGCATCCTCATTAGTGGACAATGGCCTAGGAACAACCCTTAACATGAATCAACAATCAATTAAAACCTTATAATTCAATCACAGAACTTAATGACTTCTATTAATAATCTCATATTCCATATGGGTTAAATTTTACTTTATCCAAGTTTCAACCAATTTTATACTCAAGTCGATATCCTACTTCATTCTCCAATACTTTCAATCTTATTCTTCGGCCTTGTAAAGGCAATACAATCTCAATATAAATCAACACTTAATTTCCAATCCTATTAGCTCTTACAACAACAATTATCAAGTGAGTCATTAATATGAAATGACTTGATCATTCAACTTAGACTTCTCGGAAAAGTATTAGTGGCATGAGGCTTTTGGGTAATGGTTCCAATAACAGCCTCAAGTGCAACATTCCCCCTTTCGATTTCAAATTTAAGAATTGGATGACAACGAATCAGATGACATCTTTCTAGGTGGTAACGTTTTGTCAAACTCCACTCTATAAGAAAAGATCGTCATGACATCGATATCAGATTTAATCTCGCCAATTCTTTTTCAATATCACAATCAACTAATATCTACATTTCTACGAATATCAAGCATTTGTTGGGATCATAAATATCCACAACTTGGTTTGATCTAGGATAGCTAGAATTCCTACGAGAATAACTTCGATTAATTTACTAGGGGATTTAGGGTTTCTTGTGACAATCTACGTCGTATAAAGACCTCGTATAAATATCAAAATAATCATCAAACAATCATGTAATGAAATTACATCATATGTATATATAATCCAAGTTATATATATATTAAAATAACACTTCTCAGTCTTGGCCTTGTCGGTAACTCGGGAATTCTTCGGCACCGTTATAGTCAAAATATTTTTAGACATTTTTAGAAAAATGTTTATAGTTAAAAGATTTTGAAATGTTTTATTCAAAACCTTGGTTTTAAAATCTTTCGTTCTCTATAACGAGAGCTCTGGTACCAAACTGTAACACCCCCAAATTGATACAACTCAGTTCAGCGGAAGACTAGTTGGTGTTACGGGATAGCACATTACTCACATCATAGACAAGGCATAAAAATCGCGTCGTTTATTAATAAATCATTTCCATTCATAAATATCAAAGTTACATAGGTCCCAAGCAATTACATTTCATACAAAGTTTTACAAAATATTTGAATGGAAAATATTGTTTAAGTGCGGGCCATGAATTCTTGTTGTCTTCCCGAGAATTACCTTCAAGTACCTGAGATAAAACATGTTAAAAGAAAAGGTCAGCGATAACGCCGAGTGAATTCATAGAGTTTAATAAAATCCATCAATACAATATCAGTATAAAATTATTACTGAAAATCATTTTGTACAAATCATTTTAATAGGCCATAAAATAGCCAAAGTCATTTGATACAAATCTTCATCGAAATTATAATATAGGCGTTTGCCTTAAAAATCATTATACGAGCCAATGTCGTAAAAACATCATACTATACGTCTTATGACGTTGTATGAAAATAAAAACCGTTATATGAATATGGTTATGAAAACCAAAACACAAACATAATATCAATAGTATGACCCAGTGTTGCTAGTCAGGCAATACATCGTAATTCGGAGCGTCTAGTAGTATTTTGTTAATTTGGATTATTATAAGCCGCATGACATTGTTACCTTACTAAACCAACAACGGGTAGCTAACCCGATACCATTTTTGCCCATCTAAAGTAGCGTGTCGTCACAAAGGTCACGCTATGGAAATCTTCTCATACATAAATTCGCTTACCAATCAATGTGGTACGACGGGGATCAACCGTCAAGGCGCGAACTGGGGTGATCGTCCCCAAATAGTACTATTAAATGCATAAGCGTCTACCAAATCCCGGTAGTTCACAATTCATGCTAATGGGACTTTTAGTGACATAACCTAACTTTAATAATCCATTTAATTTCATCTATCGGGTCCTTTAACCATTTATCGGGTCATACAATCGGGTCATTCAATCATTCGGGTCCAAAATCAATAAACAAACAATCGGGACAAATGGTGTCCTATTTTATAAAAACTAACATGTTATCTCCCTCGCGGGTTTATAAAACATTTATAAAAAAACATTTAAAAGAGTGCGAGGCTATGAACTCACGTTGATGTGGGAAGGCGGTTTATCGGCGACTCGGACGTACGGTACGTGCTTCAATCACGGAAACCTAGACAAATAATACTCGGTCTTAGACGTTTGTCCAATGACTTTATAAAAATATCAATTATGTATACATATGATGATTATATATATATGATGATCAAGTGGGTTTGCATATTCTCATTTACTCATTTTTGTGTTATGTGTCGATAACTTTTATACTAGCTTACTAGTTTTACCCATTTACGTGTTTTAAGTCCAATAAACATATTATAGGTTCTTTAACTTGTTTTAATCCATTTTATACCTATATTATCAGTATGTATACTTTCCAAGTTGGGCCTAAATGAGTTAAGCCCAATAGATTCTTTTTACAAGTTTTTATCCTATTTAGTCCATTTATTAGTCCAATATGTTTATTTAACTTGTTAATGTCCGTATGTCCTATAGTTCGGGTTTTTATCGGTTTTTACTTGTTATACATGTCTATATATCAGTATATAAGTTTTATAAAGTTTTCATTAGACGGGTCCAACCATCTAAATTTTATTTAACAAAAACGTTAATTTTACGGCAATAGCCGAAAAAGTCGTAAAAATCATGTTTATAGTTTTATATCTTATAAAACATAACAAGTTACCATTTTTATAAAATGTACACTTATTTATCATTGTAGATATTTTTATAAATAAAATTCATGAGTTAGTGGGTTTTAATTATAATTTATACTATTAAAATTTGAGTGCTTATATAATAGTATTATTCTTTAATTTCCAAAAATCTGATTTTTATCTTCACTTTCACCAAAACTGTCATATCTTGAGTTCTACATGGAGATAGAAGCTCAAATTTTAATCACATAAACTACATGATATTTTCTACATTTAACTCTTCTATAGCTACTGTTGAATCATCCTTTAAGTATTTTCTAAAAATCGTCCAAAACAGTAACCTCAGATTTATACCCTAAACTTGTTTTGATCATATCTCACTGATTACAATGATTCCATTGCAAAGCCAACTCTCACATGTGTAAAAGACCCATAGCTTACTGTAAATCCATTCTACTTAATTATTTTATCAGTTCATAACATGTTTCTTTACTTTTTTATACAGCCATGTAAATTAATCAAGATTTTAACCTTGTTTCTTATAGTTTTTCACCTTTTTAATCATATTTATCAACACCAAATCCCCACATAACATTTTTATCATCATATAATCATAATATACATATACAATAAGAAATAAAATACATGTTTACATAATCAAATTAACAAGAAGAAGAGGAGGACAATCTTTATACCACCATGATGATGTAGGTTGTGATCAAAACATGGATTTTGATGGTGAAACTTGTGATGCACCAAGACCATCTTCATGACCACCAATCTTCATAAACTCCTTGTGTAAAATCAGCCCTACTACTCCATGAAAACTCCTCCTTGGATGTTATAAGGACCACCAATCAATAGGGTTTCAAAAGGGCTTCAACATATGTGTATATAACATAAGATTTCATGGTTGATTTTTGATCAATGATGGTGTTTTTGTGGAGCAAATGGGACGGCATAAATGGAGGATGGGAGAGAGATTTTGAGTTGTTTGCATGGTTAGAAATGGTATGTGTGAGTAGTTTGATGGTTTTGACTAGTTAGTGGGGTGAAAAAGCTTAACTAGTAAGCTTTGTTACAAGTGTAAGTGTATTATTTACACTTTGACACCTCAAAGGGTGCTGTGGCAATAGTTTGGCCGGTTTTGATGGGGGTGGGGCAAGTGTCCCACTTGTCTCATCCCCATTTATTTACAGGTACTCCTCGATTCTAGTTTCCTCGATTTGCGTGCCCTCGGGTCGTTTTACGAAAAACGTTTTTATAAATTATGAATCAACGTCACAAAACGAATCCAATAAAAATTGTTTCATCAAAACGTAAATACGTAATCCTAGGGTTTTCGGTTTAGTCGTAAAGGACGTTAAAATAAAATCGTAAGTCCTAATCTCTTCTCGTAAATTTGTGAGTTTATGAACCAACACAAATTTAAAACTCCAAAATAATATTCACGGATAAATTTATTTTCTGAAATGTCGGACTGTCACCAAGAACGGTGTATGTAAACGTAAGCACGTAACGTTGAATCCTCCGGTTTAGACGTAGTCGATGCTACTCCAAGACGTAAATCCAAATTTCTTCCCAAAAATATGTGAGTTCATATTGTAATATTAAAATAATGTTTTCAAATAAATATTGAGAATAAAATATCAACCATAAATTGACGGATTGTCACACCAACCGTTTTACCCTTAACCAACATGTTTCCAATCTTTAATTTCCTTACAGTTCATATGTGCGTGATCAAAAGAATTTATTAAAATAAAAATTAGGGTTTCTTAAATGTGATAGGGTTTAGAACCAAAGAACACGAACCCATCTTGATCCATTGGTTGAACCACGGTCAGATTTGTCTTGTTCTGTTTGTTTATCAGTTGGCAAGGAGGGAACACAAAAAAAAGAGCGGCGACCACCATGTTTTCTAGTTTAGGGTTTTCTGTTTTTCCATCTTTTCTTTTTGTCTTACAAAACAATTCCGTCCGTCCCTTATTCCTTTGTTTTAGTCGGTTAGAGAACTACATGGGCCTCGAACCACGTGTCTTGTCCCTTTCTAATTCATAATAAACAATTTAGCCCTTATACTCCTATTAATATCGCAACTAGATAAAGATACGCGATTCGTGTTTTAAAATGCCGTAATTACTCATAATTAAATTCATACGTGTTAAAATGTAAATATTATATATAATAATATTTGTTTAAATATTCGTGTCGCGTGATTTTAAATGACGTGATATATTGTCTAACGGTTTTACCTATTATATGAACATTCATGTCGTATGTTAATAATAATCATAACGTATGTAATTATTTACCGTATGTAATTAATATACGTAATTACTCGTCGCGTCTATTTAATATACGCGAAAATCATGCTAGATGTTCGTGATTACGTGTTCGTGATTTATTTGTCATCGTTAATAATTACCATGTATTAATACGTACGTAATACTTATCGTGTAATAACACTTTGTAATTCTTGTAATTAATATTCGTGAAACGTACCCGTGTTAAATAAGGAAAGTTCTAATCATGTACGTATGATTTAAAGGGTACTATTCATGGTAAAAGCATGCGGGTTTTACAACTCTTCCCCCCTAAAAAGAATAATTCTTCTCCGAATTATAGATAACGCAAACCGAAAGAGAAACATACCCGAATGAAACTGAGAGGGTATGTAAGATCAATGAACGTATAGGTGACACGGTAGAAGGAACGTGGAATGTGACATGTCTTGAAAGGACATGGAACGTGACGTGACTGAAAGGACATATCTAATTGATAAAAGAAAATGGATAAGAAGTCCGGATGAACTTGTCCGTTTCAAAGTGGCCTCCCTCTTGGAACGGTTCCTTTACAAGATCTTGACACGAATGATAAATCTTTGTCCTCCTGACCTTGACTTGAAATACGAAGAAGTTCTTGATTATCAACGTAAGGTAGATCCCCTAAATTTGATCGAGGGAATAAGGATTAACGTGTAAGGGCAACTAAAACGTTATCGTGCAAAACACTCTAACTTAACTGATAATTAGCAACGATGCGCGAGACATAAAGAAACGTAGTACGTGAGAAATTTTGAACGTGATACGTGAAAAATTTCGAACGTGATGCGTGGAGGTATGGTGAGTGTAATATGAGCAACCATATCGTGATCCATGATACGTGTAACATATCTTGATCGTGATATGAGGAACGTGGAACGAACATGACATGTGAAACATATCGTGAACATGGAATATAATGGCGGTAATGCCAAACGCTACAAGGTGAGACGTGGAATATGACATGAAACGTCTGTCTGAGGATAGGGAGTTATACTAAACTTGAGTCTGGTCTCTCAAGTTCTTTGCAAAACTTCCCAGAACAAAAGTGAACTTAAAATCGTAAGCCAAGATACGATCATGAACGTGAATAGTGTCATGAACGTGAGCGTGAAAGCAAGTCGTGGAATTAGAATGAAGACGTGAAGTAAACAAGGAGTACAATTGCGAATCTTTGTCTGACCCGATAACTGAGGGATTGCCAAGTGATCGGATGAGCCTTGGTTGGAACATGTCCGATCAATCTGTTGGTTCTGAAATCCTTGCGGATGTAAGGATTCTACAGAGTTGATCAAACTATTTGCAATAACCCAGATAGCATCATGTTTCTTCTGAGTTTGCGTTAATCTGGTAACCAAAATCCATGAAGATCTTGTCCCATTTCAATTCACAATTTCAGATGATGAAAACATCCCAGTCTGTTGGTGTCCTATCTTAGCCCGTTTGTATGACAGGTATGAATATATGAACGTAACTGTATCTTGCTTCATCGAACTTGATACATAGGAGTTTGCGAAACTCTGAGTCTATGAATCTAAACTTATCTTAGCGTAGGATTTCTAGAACACCTAATGTAATGTAGGGTTATCTCCTTTACGCATAAGCTGAGTCATGGTAAGATTAACCATGCAAATCCATGTGATCCAGCGTGTCACTGTAATCAACCAGAATTGATATTGGAAATTTCCAGGGTGGAATTTCTCCTGTCATAGAATTTGTAACATGGTGCAGATATGGTCTTCCTACTCTTCTCTAGGCTTAGAGGGAAATCAGGTTAGCCTCAATGAAAACACTGATGAATTTGCTTATGAGTTCATGGAAACTCATTCTTATAATGCTGCTGGAGCATTGATGGGACTAATTCAAAATCATAAATCTAGCATGACCGAGTCGTGTACGAATAGCAGTCATGGACATGTCCTGCTCTTTCACTCGTCACTGTTGGCAGCATGATCATGAGTTCGATCTTGGAAAAGTGATTAATACTATAAGGTCGATTGGACATGTTGTCAATACGTGGAGGAGAATAACGCTCATGAATGGTGATTTGTTTAAATCGACGGTAGTCGACACAAAATCTCATGGTACCGTTCTTCTCCTTGTAGGTTCTTCTAGAATGTATGGGAAGATTTTGGAATAATCAACTGGCTATGAGTAAAAGGACTTAAGTGGTCGTGTCTTACTAACAGCTAGGAAATTTTAGCAACCATGGCTAACAAGGCATATGCTTGTAAGCATAGATAATTTGTACAGATTTTCCTGATGGAAAATCAAGCTGAAAGTATTCAGGAGCCTGAACATTACTGTACATAATCAAGAATCGTAGCATGGTGTGCTGTTCGTAGTCCATAATTAGGATAAAATTCACCTCGCATCTGTCTGAGGAAAATGCGTTAGCAGGTTGGATCTTATCATTAGACTGGAGGGAAAACCTTCGTATACATTGGGGAATACGAATGGAGCCCTTCATGGTCATGAACCTATGAGATATGGGTACAAGAAATGAAAGTGTCGTCGGCAACGTGACAGTTCTCAATTATGCGCCGGTAATGGTACTGAAATTCTTGTGGCCTGATTAATGCATGGCACAACAAACTAGATATACCCTTGGAGGGTACCCTGAATTTCTTAGAAATGTTCCATAATTGGACGTGAGTCATGTGTCTTGACTCGTGTCTTGGGAAATGTAAGCATGACATGTGTCTTGACTGGTGTCTTGACATGTGTCTTCAGAAAGTATACGTGAGACATGTGTCTTGACTGATGTCTTGACATGTGTCTCGAGATGTGAAACAAAAAGAAACACAATATTAGGTTATTATGCCAGAATTGGCGGACCGGTTGGACTACTGATCATTTGTATGTCTGATCACGTCCCCGCCGGAGCCTCGGCTGCGATATCTAGGATAGTTGTTGTCATAGTAGTGGTTACTATCATCCTTTCTGTCAGTTCCATGACGGTCATTCTCATGATCGTGATTCATGTAACTATTCAACTGAATGGCCGGCTGGTACCGGTTTGCACTCATATTACTGAAACAAAAACTGAATGACGTGTGACAAGTAACTAATAATTTGGGACAATGATTGATGAAAATCGTCTGATGGTGAAGTATCTTCTCGTCCAATTGCTTTGCCCTGACGCCTTTGTCTTCGTCTTGTAGGATCTCCAGGTTGTGAATAGTGTCCGCATCTCGTAGCGTCTCCAAACACCAGCAGCATCAACCTTTAGTAACATCTCCAAGTTATGAGCGGCATCGGCAATCTTGTAGAATATCAGCAATTGAACATACGCCTGAGATGATTTAGAATCAACTAGCTAATACTCGTGAAGTATTACAAGTGAAATACACATGGATTTAGGTATGTGTAATACACATGTAATACGGTACATGTAGTATACATGGAATGCACATGAAATGATCGGTATGGGGTCGATCATTTGTCATGATTTAAGGAAAGTATATCGGTTAAACGGTTAGGAAAACCATCATGATAACCTGGCAGTATTAGCATAGAAATCATTCTGGTTGTATCGAGAAACGTTAAAGTGTGGTTACACAAAATTCAACGATGATTTGCCTGACAGCATGATCAATGAAGACCAACCATGACTATCATGAAAGCTGGATTCAATGAAATCCAACAATCTCTTGCATGAAAACATAAATAACAAAAGGGGCGTAAGACGTAATCAACATGAAGACGGAATTATCATGAAGAAACATGAAACAATCTATCAAGAAGGAGTGTATAACATAATCAGCATGAAACTGAAGTTAACCATGACAGTATGAAAACATACTTGACATAAAAACATAGTGACTTATGAAGGGACATGAAAAAATAATTAATGCCAATAAATCATGAGAAAAACATTTATGCATGAAAAACAGTGCATGAATGCATAATGTTTTATAAAAACCATTTTATGTGTGAGGGGACGCCTATGGGTCGGTCCCAAAACAAAAGACATGGAGAGGGGACGCCTATGGGTCGGTCCCGAAGTTAAAAGTTTAGATAAAAGCACATGCGACTAAATAGGGCCAGTCCTGTACCAACCATTACTTAGTCATAATTCCCTGCAACAATGATAGATGAAACATAAATAAATGAAACTCATCTGTCAAAACTTATTAGAAAAAAAAATTTATGTGACTAATTATGAACTATTGGGGTCCAGTCCACATAGCCACAGTTCACGAGGAATATCATGCATGAAACAATGACACATAACTAAATATGAATGACGGTTGTCCATCCATATTAGTAAAACAATATCGATGAAAACATCAAGGTTAAAACGTCAAGGTGCTGAAAACATCATGGTTAAATCAACAATGTGCTGAAAACATCAATACGTAGAATAAGAAACGTTGGCTTAGGAAGCTCCTGGTGACTACCCACTAGTCACAAGTCTAGTTTTAGAGCCTACAGGTCGAAACCTTGTCTCTGATACCATAATTGTAACACCTCACTTTGATAAGTGGACCGTCACGCGTAATTATGGCGTGTCATCAAAGCATACAAGGAAAAATGTCTAAAATATTACATGACCATAGGGTAAACCAGAATCAAACATTGGTTCCCAAACATAAGCCCAAAACATAATAAAGTAAATGAAATGAATGAATAACTTAAACAAGCATAAATATGTGAAGGCAGAAGGAAAAGAAGTCTATGGCAGCTTCCCTCCTATGTACGTCCTCCAAATGCTCGAGTCTGTCCTTGGGTACCTGCCGTTTTGGGACATGGAAAGGAAAGTAATGGCTGAGAAAAATGCTCAGTGCACGGATGTACAAGTAAAGCATGAATAATATAAGCATATAAGCATGAAACAAGGGAAGAAACTAAGTCCTGGATAACCCAGTTAAGTCTTAGTAAAACTGGTTTTATAGTTTGAAAAGCCTTATGTTTATCTTATAAAAACTATATAACATATTTTACCATTAGCCAATATAGGTCATGAAAATCCACCGTGCATGAATACTTGGAGGAGTGACCTCATCATGAAAATTAGAGGGGCTGCCTCTAATTTAATATACTGGTTTGGGTAGGAGGGATCAGCTCCTTGTGAAGGATGCAAGGCACACACCACATTCACACTGAGTAATCTGCTGAAAACATGTAACTAGGATGCACCGATACGCTCCACATGATAAATATAATAATATGGCCAAAAGCTGAAGGGACGCTACGAGCAATCACTCCGCCGTGGTGAAGTCATAACACCAGTGCCTCTAGTGTTATGGTTATGGTACCTCCATAACTAGGTGAAACTGGTCATGCATGTATATGGCTTCAGGTAATCTAATTTAAACATAAGCAATCAAACATATAAACTTATACTATGGGAAAACAGTTGGCTGCATACGGGGAATCCTAATAAGGAAAGAATGTCCATACTGAAAGGACAGGAATTCGTACCTTATGTCCAATGAACGAAGAAGACGAACGGAAGAGAGTCATACTTCGGTATCACTAATGCTACATAAATACATACGTGTATAAGTATCTGATTACTGAATACGTAGCTGGTTTTATATCTTGTCTTAGCTTGTTTTATACGTTCATGTCATGTTTTACTGTTTTAAGCTTTATACTATGTTTATCGTGTATTATGTCTACTCTGATTAAGTATTAATTGTATTTCATGTATTATTATACTTGTTGTGTAATAATAAGTAACCTTCTAAAAATAGCAGGTTTCCTAAAATAGAAAGTTACCAAAAATAGAAAGTTTCCAAAAATAGAACTACTGCTTAAAATATATAAGTTTCTAAAAATAGAAAGTTTCCATAAATAGATTAGCTTCCTTAATTAAATAAGTTTCTAAAAATAGAAAGTTTCCATAATTAGATATAAACTGGATTAATAAGCTAGTAATATAATTCGTGATAATAATAGTAGTGTTTATAAAATAATTGCTGTAGATTAAACTGATTATTATTTATTACTGATATGCATGGTTTTTAATAACTACTTACATGTCCCGATAATAAACTTTACCTAATGCCAAATAATTAAATTAAACATGATTTTAATTTAATTACACTAATAAATACTTAGGTTATCACATGTTTGTTTAATTTAATAAATAACCTATGTCTTGGATTAACAAAACTAATGGTTCTATAAGGGAATTAATTTAATTAATTTGCTTATAAAATGACATGGCCAAATAATTTATACCCGAGCCCCAAAATCAAAAGCCCACCGACATCTTACGATCCGGGTTGCTCGAATCATCAATAACCACCGCAGCCTTGCTGCTGCAGTTCCCACTGCCTAGACCAAAACACACCCTGGACATCAATTGTTGCGGCTGCCAACATCAATACTGCCATCGGCAGCAATGTTTTCCCACTGGAAGCATGCTGCGCTGGCTGCCACTGACCTGCACACAGCAGCCGCTGCTTAGCAGCCAGCAGCCACTGTGGCCCTTTTCGGGTTGCCACTGTTAGGTAGAAACTCTCCCTGGGCTTACAGCTGATGAACATAACCACCACCGAGAGTCATAAACTCTCGGTTTGGGTGCCAGCCAAACCATAACACAACCAACCTGACTCCCAACCGTTTTACCCTTAACCAACATGTTTCCAATCTTTAATGTCATTACAGTTCATATGTGCATGATCAAAAGAATTTATTAAAAGAAAAATTAGGGTTTCTTACATGTGATAGGGTTTAGAACCAAAGAACACGAACCCATCTTGATCCATTGGTTGAACCACGATCAGATTTGTCTTGTTCTGTTTGTTTATCAGTCGGCAAGGAGGGAACACAAAAAAAAGAGCGGCGACCACCATGTTTTCTAGTTTAGGGTTTTCTGTTTTTCCATCTTTTCTTTTTGTCTTACAAAACAATTCCCTCCGTCCCATATTCCTTTGTTTTAGTCGGTTAGAGAACTACATGGGCCTCAGCCCACGTGTCTTGTCCCTTTCTAATTCATAATAAACAATTTAGCCCTTATACTCCTATTAATATCGCAACTAGATAAAGATACGCGATTCGTGTTTTAAAATGCCGTAACTACTGATAATTAAACTCATACGTGTTAAAATGTAAATATTATAAATATAATAATATTTGTTTAAATATTCGTGTCGCGTGATTTTAAATGACGTGATATATTGTCTAACGGTTTTACCTATTATATGAACATTCATTACGTATGTTAACAATAATCATAACGTATGTAATTATTTACCGTACGTAATTAATATACGTAATTACTCGTCGCGTCTATTTAATATACGCGAAAATCATGCTAGATGTTCGTGATTACGTGTTCGTGATTTATTTGTCATCGTTAATAATTACCGTGTATTAATACGTACGTAATAATTATCGTGTAATAACACGTATGTAATTCTTGTAATTAATATTCGTGAAACGTACACGTGTTAATTAAGGAAAGTTCTAATCATGTACGTACGATTTAAAGGGTACTATTCATGGTAAAAGCATGCGGGTTTTATACTCTAACTCATAGTTGGTGATAGTCCTGATCTCAAGTCGATCTTTGAATACGAATACGAATCAAATCAGTTATAAGGATCAAATAACACAGGTGTGTTAATTCATTTGATTTAGTCCTCAATAATTGATACACAATTTGAATAATCCGGCCTTCTTCATACAACACAACACTAGCGCCACACAAAACTAACTAGTCTATCCCAAAAATTGCATCGAACAATCTTGATTCTAAAACCGTCAATCCACATCAAACAGATAATTCCCTAACTTAAAGGAATCCCCTTTTAGTATAGAGTTAGTGCTAACTCTCTTTCCATCGGCTAATTACACATTAGACTTAGTTGCTAACTCTATTGGTAATCAATAAGGCGACCGAATTTGTATATCTACAAAACTTCTATCTGAACCATAATTAATCAATATACTAGCATAACAAGTATATAGCAAAACGTACCGTTCACCACGTTAGGACCTTGAGGTTTGTCCATGTTTCCTACAGCATAAGCCGGAGCAGCAGCGTTTCCTCCTTGTCGATTTCCAGCCTTAGGACAGTTTCCTTGTTTGTGTCCCTTCTCACCACATCCAAAACATACCATCACTCTTATGGCATTTGCACTTGTCGCCACGCCTCTTACTCGACATTCCACCGCCCTATGCCCTGCCTTTCCACACTTGTTACACGCGGGAGGGCAATTCCCCACGTGATACAAACTACAACGGTCACATTTTGGATTGACCTTGTTTCCTTTTGGCACTGTGGCAGCTCTTACTCCATCATTCCTCCTCGGGTTATACTGCTGATTTCTGTTAGTACTTGATGTTATTGCGGTATCCACCACGATTTTGACCTTGTGCTTGACTTGCTTAGGTCGTCTCCCACTTCCTCCTGTTACCTTCAGCCACACTATCTTTCTTGTCTTGCACCTTCACATCCATTAGAGCATGAGCCATTTGGACAGCTTCATCAAAAGATTTCGGCTTTGACGAAGTAGTCTCACCCTTTATGTTGCTTGACAATCCTTTGATGAATTGCTTCATCTTTTTACGGTCATCCGCAAAAGTATCGGGGCACAGCAAGCTCAACTCATTAAATCTCCTTGTGTAAGCAGTGATGTCATTGTTTCTCAACACTAGATGCCTTAGTTCATCCTCTAACTGACCCAACTCCTCTTCAGGACATAACTTCTTAGTCAAAAGTTTCTTCGTAGCATCCTAAGTTCTCTCATTGGCCACTACCATCCCAACAATAGCTACTTGATTGTTCCACCAACTCAAAGCGTCATCAAGAAAAGTAGCAGTCACAAACTTCACTTTATTAGCCTCAGAGCACCCCACTTATTTCAAACGTACTCTCAATCTTCTCCACCCAACGACGAAGTTCTATAGCTCCTCCAGTCACATGAAATTGCGTAGGTCCGCACTTCATAAAACTAGCATAAGAACACTCCCTTGGGACTTATGGTCCTCCAGCATTGCCACCAGCATTGCCACCTTGGCAATGAGTTCTAGTTGCACGATCCGCCTCAAGAGCATTAGCAATCGCCTCTTGAATCATAGTGTTCACCCGCTCAGTTGTCAACTTTGGAGGCATGTTTTACAATTAGTCACGCAATGGTTTGGTGATAACAGAACAATGCCCAAAAACTCCTCCCCTTACACATCTATACAATTATAGGTAAAGAAAACAAAGTAAGTATACATATCGAGATTAAGAAGGATTTCTTTTTCAAGACATAATATAAGTAACACAAGCACAATCAACGAATGCTACAAATATTCATCAACCCAATACAAAAGAGCTAGTAAAGATACATCATAGATCATGAGAGGTAAACATTGATTTCATTGATATCAACAAAATTGTGACAAGATATGCCACTACAATACACCCCCAAATTTATACAATTCAATACAGCGGAAGACTTGTTGGTGTTACGGGATAGTACATTACTCACATCATAGACAACGCTTAAAAATCGCGTCGTTTAATAATAAAGCATTTCCATTCATAAATATCAAATTTACATAGGTCCCAAGTCATAGTATTCATACAATTTTTACAAAACATTTGAATGGAAATTATTGTTTAAGTGCGGGCCATGAATTCTTGTTGTCTTCCCGAGAATTACCTTCAAGTACCTGAGATAAAACATGTTAAAAGAAAAGGTCAGCGAAAATGCCGAGTGAATTCATAGAGTTTAATGAAACCATCAATATATCATCAGTATATACTTATTACCGAAAATCATTTTATACAAATCTTTGTAATAGGCCATGAAATAGCCAAAGTCATTTTATACAAATCCTTATCAAATCATAATGTAGGCTTTTGTCTTCAAAATTATTATACGAACCAAAGTCGTAAAAACATCATACAATACGTTTTATAACGTTGTATAAAGTTAAATAAAAACCGTTATATGAATATGGTTATGTAAAACCAAAACACGAACATAATATCAATAATAAGACCCCGTATTGCTAGTCAGGCAATATATCATAATTCAGTGCGTATAGCAGTATTTCGTTAATTGGATTATTATAAGGCGCATGACATTGTTACCTTACTACAACAAACAACGGGTAGCTAGCCCGAAACTCAATTTGCCCATCTAAATTAGCGTGTCGACACAATAATCACGCTTGTTTAAATCTTCTCATACATAAATTCGCTTACCAATCAATGTGGCACGACGGGGATCAACCGTCAAGGTGCGAACTGGGGTGATCGTCCCCAAATAGTACTATTATATGCATAAGCGTCTACCAAATCCCGGTAGTTCACAATTCATGCTAATGGGACTTTTAGTGACATAACCTAACTTTAATAATCCATTTCATTTCATCTATCGGGTCATTTAATCATTCATCGGGTCATACAATCATTCGGGTCCAAACCAATAAACAGACAATCGGGACAACTAGTGTCCTATTTTTATCAAAACTAACATGTTATCTCCCTCGCGGGTTTATAAAACATTTCATAAAAACATTTAAAAGAGTGCGAGGCTATGAACTCACATTGATGTGGGAAAGCGGGTTATCGGCAATTCGGATGTACGGTACGCGCTTCAATCACGGAAGCCTAGACAAATAATATTCGTCTTAGACTCTTGTCCAGTGACTTTATAAAAATAACAATTATGTATATATATGATGACTTTATACTTATGATGATGATCAAGTGGGTTTATATATTCTCATTCACTCATTTTTGTGTTATGTGTTGACAACTTTTATATTAGTTTACTAGTTTTACCTATTTACGTGTTTTAGGTCCAAAAAGCCTATTATAAGTTCATTAACTTGTATTAATCCACTTTATACTTGTACTATCAGTATTTATACTTTACATGTTGGGCCCAAATGGGTTAAGCCCAATAAGTAATTTTTATAAGTGTTTAACTTATTTAGTTAAATTATTAGTCCAATATGCTAACTTAGCTCGTTAATGTTTGTATGTCCTATAGTTCGGGTTTTATCGGTTTTTACTTGTATTAGGTACTTATATATAAGTATATGACTTTTAAAAACTTTACATTAGACGGGTTTGATCGTCTAAGTTTTAATTGGCGAAAAACGTTAATTTTACGGTAATAGCCGAAAAAGTCGTAAAAATCTTGTTTATAGTTTTTATACTTATAAATCTTATTCAACTACCATTTTTATAAAGTGTCCATTTATTTAACCTTATACATATTTATATAAATGATATTTATAAGTTAGTGGGTTTTAATTCACATTTTATACTATATTAGTTTGAGTGCTTATATAATACTATTAAACATTAATTCTTCAAAATCTGATTTTTAGATTCATGTTCACCAAAACAGCCATATCTAGAGTTATATATGGAGATAGAAGCCCAAATTTTAATGTCATAAACTACATGATATGTGCTCAATTTAACTCTCTTATGGCTACTGTTGAATCAGCCTCTAAGTATTTTACAAAATTCGTCCAAAACAGTGTACTCAGATTTGCACTCTAAACTTGTTTTGATCATATCTCACTCATTTTTATGATTCCATTGCATGGCCAACTCTCACATGTGTATAACACCTAATACTTACTGTATATTGATTCCACTTTACCATTTTATCAGTTTATCATTTGATTACTTACTGTTTTAATTCAGCCATCTTATTAAGCAAGATTTAACCATTTTTACATGTGGTTTTTCCATCTTTTTTACCCATGTTTATCAAATCTATCAACACCAAATCCCCACATAATATTTTTATCATCATTCATCATCATATACATATACATAAATAAAGAAAATACAAGATTACATAATCAAAATAACAAGAGGATAGGAAGAACAATCTCTATACCACCATTAGTGATGAAAAGATGAGGTTTTTGATGAACAAGACTTGGTTCTTGTTATCAAATCTTTAACTTTAGCAAGACAACTTCTTGGGTCCTTTGGATGGATGAACATCTCCATGAAATCAGCCCTTTAACCTCATGAAAACTCCTTTTTCATAGGTTATGATCACCTCAAATCTTCATATCTTCAAAGGGTTTCCATCATATGTAAATTATACATATGATTTATGGCTAGATTTTTGGTTCATGGTGGTGTTTGATGGTGATATATGGACGAATTTTAGAGATAGGAGAGGAGAGAATGAGAGTGGTATTGCATGTGATGTGTGTGAGAAATGGTTTAAGTGTTTAGTGGTTTTGCTAGTTAGTTTGTTTGTGTAAGTAGCTAGGACAAGTGTCCTAGCTTACTTAGTAAGCTTTGACACATCTTAGATGTGTTGGTGGATACTTGTGGCCATCCCATGTGTGGGGGTGGGACAAGTTTATCTTGTCTCATCTCCATTTAATTACGGGTACTCCTCGATTCTAGTTTCCTCGATTTGCGTGCCCTCGGGTCGTTTTACGAAAAACGTTTTTATAAATTATGAATCAACGACATAAAACGAATCTAATAAACATTGTCTCATCAAAAACGGAGTTCGAAAACGTAAATACGTAATCCTAAGGTTTCCGGTTTAGTCGTAAAGGACGTTAAATTATAATCGTAAGTCCTAATATCTTCTCGTAAATTTGTGAGTTTATGAACCAACACAAATTTAAAATCTTAAAATAATATTCACGGATAAATTTATTTTCTGAAATGTCGGACTGTCACCAAAAACGGTGTATGTAAACGTAAGAACGTAACGTAGAATCCTCCGGTTTAGACGTAGTCGATGCTACTTCAAGACGTAAATCCAAATTTCTTCCCAAAAATAAGTGAGTTCATAATATAACATTAGAATAATGTTTTCAATTAAATATTGAGAATAAAATATCAACCATAAATTGACGGATTGTCACAACAATCATTCACCAAATAACTTAAAGTCATCAAGTTCTACCATAATGCCATAATACAAAAGTCTGAAATAGTTCCATTACAACGAGGAATAAAAATGAAATATAGTAACTAATCACGTGATGATCCACATGATCTCTTTGATGGTCGTTCATCCTTGTCATCTTCTTCCTCTTCTTCCAGCTCTTCCTCAAAGTCCACCATCTTTTCCTTACCCTTCGAAGTAGTTCCCTCTTCAACCTTCCTCTTTCCCTTCGAAGTAGAGCCTTCACCCGATGGAACCGTACGCTGAGCCAAATACAACTTATCCTCAAAAGTATAGTACTCGCCAAATTCTGGTGGTTCGACCATGAAATGCGTGTTCGTATACTTTGGATAACTTCGAAACTTCCATGCATTCATCAAGAAAGGTCGTACTCGAGCCTCCCAACATCGAAGACGATCAAACATGACACGATCTCCCTTGATTCCTTCAAACTCAGCACACATATTCTCTATAATCATTTTCAGCTTTGCCATCTCCATCCTTTCATGATCCCTAGTTTCGTTAGCCCTCTTCACACCCCGAATAGAATCAATGAAAAGCCTTCTCATTCCTCTGAAATCTCTTAATCACCCTTGTCTCTACCACATACCTTTCGTACAACAGTCGATCGAACTTCTTCGAACAATGATCCGTGTTACTGTAGATCCTTGGTCCATGACAGTTGACCCTTGCTATGTTCTCGTGAAGAGAACATGCATTAACCGCAGTACTAGAATCAGCTTGATCATCATCACTACTATCACGAGCAACCACTGGCAAAATAAGCATTACATGTAGGTGTAGCAGAACGAGAACGAACAGCCTGTTGCTCAGTCTGTCCAACTGCAGTCACAGGAACTTCATCCTCCTCCGGATCCTCTTCCGGTTCCTCATCACTGTCAATCTCATGTTTTCCAACTTCATTCCTTTCAACCTCATCCGGTTCAATCCATCCATTTTCGCCTTGCGGGTTAGGAGCATTAGGTCCACCTTCAGCCCCTACAATGTAATCGTCTCCATTATCATTCGGTGGTAAATGTACCATTTCTGCAAAATACAGAAAGTTCGAGGGTATATAAGTTCATTATCCCAAAATTATATATACATGCATGCACATGCAATGCAAATGTAGTACGTAAGCCAATATGTATCAAAATGATAGCCTTGCAAATGCAATGCAAAAATTACGATGTCAAGTACTCCGCGTACGTTCACAATACTTCCATATAATACCATAATACCATAGTAATTACTTAATAAATACTCAGGAATCATTTCAGTTTCAAAAGGGATACATCTCGAAATAAAACAATACTAAAAGAAATCTTACCGGAGCCATGCGGGATAGTTGTGTGCTTTGGAAACAAAATATTTACGACACCAAAGTTATAGTTTAGGACCTTTTCCAAAACAACCTAGTTCTCTATAACTTGTGGCTCTGATTACCAATCTCTAACACCCCCAATTTACCTTGTACAGCGAAATATTACAATTGGGTGTTAGTCAAAGAATCATCCCACACAAGCCATATTGAACGACTCAAAAAGAGACATTTTAAACATAAGTAAATTAAAAACTTGTTAAATTACAACAACAACATAAATTGTCTAAAAGTTTTCCTCCCTAAAATGTAACAGAGTAACGTTAGGTCCCCACAAATCTCAACCCGTTTAAAACCAACCCCATTGTTTACAAAACATACAAGAGTTACAAATTGTTTTTGTTAAAAGGGAGGAAAAACAAGTTACACCATCCACAAGCCACAACAACATCCATTGCATGCTCCACTTCTATCATCCTCGATTACCTGAAATACATGCTTAAAAATTGTCAACAAATAATGTTGAGCGAGATCTATAGGTTTTACAAAATCATAATTGAACATAAGTATAAAATTCATTCACGATCGTTCAATAGTAGGAAGATCATTACAAACTATTATCCGGTATTACTCATTATAGCATAGGCTATTTAGTTATGTTTAAGCTCATGACACCGACCCCATAAACTAATCACCCGCGCTAAATGCCGGCATGATTTAAGTGAAACCATTGCCCCTCTTAGGTATTCGTTGCCAATCATACTTTTTTCTTGACACAAGTTATCCAACCGTAGAGGGTACTCAACGTACTACTCTCGTCTAGGATAGGGTCGTCAACCCAATAGTACTACCAATTGTTCAAGCGGCTATTTCCAATCCACACTAGGATCAAACAATAGTTAACGGTTCATGAATTTAGGGTCTTTGGCAACTAGCTACTCAACATAATTCATAACATATTTCGGGTCCAACAATCATTCATGGCTTATGTTCCTTTTTCGTTTAAATAGCATGTATCCCCCTCACAGGTAAAATCATTTAAAATACAGTAAAGAGCGAGGCTATAGACTCACCTTAGGTAGTAGTAGTAGTATTACGAAGACGTAGACGGAAAACAATCACCGACGATGAGGACGCCCCTTGAATTCAATTTCAATACCTAGCAAACAAGTCGCACAATGAATCAACAGTTTAAAGTACCTTCAAGTACTGTATTTACAAAATTAAGAACACTAGATGTTCATACAACTCACACCAAAACCTCAACTAAGTGATATTTACTAGACACATCCATTGTTCTACGTTATTAAAGCATTTACTCGATTTACAATTCTGCCGGTACATACCTAATGTACGGACTGAATTATCATACTTAAACATCACAAATTTTTACGAAACTTGTTGTAGACTTCATTTATATCATGTAAAAAGCCTATAAAAAAATTCATAAAAAGATATCACTTTTAAGTCACGCTGCCCAACACATTTCCAACCTTGAAAATCCGGACAGATTTCACTCTTACGTTGTAAAACCAATTTGACTCACTTAACCATTTCCGTTTGCCAAACCAAAATATAAATTTGAAAATAGACTCACAAACCCAAGTGTTGAACTAAAGAACAGCCCTCAATCATTTTTAAAGCTCTATTTATAGTCCCCGGGATTTGACCTAAAATCGAACATAAATTTGGATTACGTCGACCATCATCTCCCGGTACACAAAACTTTAAACTAACGTAACTTTTAACTCGTTTGGAGCTACAAGCTGTATCTTATATCAAATCGAAGCTAAAAATAATATCCACAACTCTATATACTATAATAAAAATCTTGACTCAAACTTAAATTTAGGAAAAATGGCCTTGAAAATATGATTAAAAATAACGCTTTGCAAATCACGTTTTTACCCATTTTCAACATATCCAAACTACTCCTATGATCTTAAAATCATCTATAAAGTACCCTAACACTTTAACAACATCCTAAATCACTTGGATAATTCATTCTCACAAAAACCCATTTCAAAAATGCACATGCAATCTAACCAACAAAAACAAAAATCATTTAAACAAGTATTTAAACACAAACCCATAAGCTAATTACATCAAAAATCAAAATCAACAAACACCCCCTTTTTGCCGTGGGTTTAAAGAACAAAAACACCAAAAAATATTTTTCTAACTTGTTTAATTGTTTCCTTTCACTTATAAACACACATTAAGTACATGCAATGAAGAATAATAGATCAAAACCCACTTAATCAAAAATAATTTTTTTTTGAAAAGTCAAAGATGATGCATGTATGATTAAATTAGTTAGAAAGACTTACAAAGGTAATTGGAAGAATGGTCTTTGATTAGTTTTTCACAAAACAAGAAAACAAATGGTGATGTGTTGGTGGTGGTGGTGTAGGCCGACGGCCAAAGAGAAGAAAGAAAGAGAGTGGGAAAATTTTTGGGGAAAAATGATTTAGTGTGTCTGTTTGTTTGTTTGTTTTAAGAATTTGGGAGGGACCTTTTTGTAAAATTGGCTTTCTTTTGGCCTTAATGGCAAACTAATATATAAAGAGCGAGAATTTAACCCAAATGTCGGTTTTGAATTTTTGCGGGAGTCAGGGTTCATCCCGGCTACTCCAAAATGATTTTAAATGGGTCAAACGCACCCAAATGGAATAAAATGGTTCCGACTCGACTTAACACGAAATAAAATTAAAAACTTCGAAAAATCCGAATATCGATCAATCGATAATAAAAGATAAATTTCGGGCATCCGTCGGTATCGTAATCATCGGTTCCTCTCAAATCGTGAAACGTTAAAATTAAGACCTCTAACCTTGGTTTCAACTCAAACCGTCAAACATATAATCCACAAAAATTCTAAGAATTTCAAAAATATACGTAAAATAGGATTAAATAGTGACGTCGATTTCTGGGGTGTTTCATCAACAGTATGAAATGCAGTAGAGATTTGAAGGAAATTTGAAATGGAGTTTTATTAATGAAGTGAAACGGTTACAAAGTTTGTTATAACTACTTTAACTAACTCTCAAATGTGTGTCAAACACTTGAGAGAAGCTAAGAACTGACTAGCTAACTGAATGTGAAAGCTAATCTTCTAAGTGTGTGTGATTTCACACCTAGACTACATACAAGAAATGAGCTAATGACTGGGTATTTATAGAGAAGAGAGGAGAGTTAGTTGCGGTAGATGACGTGTTTCTTACAATCAGAGATTGCCAGGTGTCCTCCTCTACTCAATTGTATAATCCATCTCAAGAACATGATTGGGGGTTTTTGCTTGGATTAATTTCAGTCTAATTGGTTATGAGGAATGGATTCCATGCTTGATTGCGAGCCTTTTTCATGTAGAACATTTTTTCTGAAATTCATTGTAACTCAATCCACATCCTGGGCTCGTTACTTGTTGAAGATGACACGTGGAAGAATATAATTGGCTCTAGATGGTCACACGGATTAATATCCAAAAATGGATAAAGTGATTATGGGCTAGCGAGTTGCTATTGTTTAATAAGGAGAAAGTGGGAATCACTGTTTGGGATTTGGTATTAAATGTGAGACGGCTAGTGGCCCAACTGGCAAGTGACATGGAGATCCATGTTTAATTATTCAAGCCCTCCTATTGGTGGAAATGTGATCACACGGATTGATTATCAAACTTATATGAAAGTTGTCACTTTCAGCCCCTAGACTTTGGCAGAATTATGATTTGAGCTCTAGTCTTCATTTCTTTGGCAAAATCAGTCCTTTGACCTTCACTCTTGATAATTTGAGCCCTTTGACTTGGTTGACTTGAGAGTTGACCAGGTTTGACTTTGATCTTTACTTTATCAAAATTTCACTTTAGTCCCTCAACTTTTGAATGTTGTCAAGATAGGTCCTTTATCTTCTCATGGCTTGTCATCTTTGATCCTTCTCTTATCTTTTATTCATAAATGAGCTTGATTTCACTTGTTTGCTTCAAATTTGTATCCTTGTTACCTAATCAAGCACAAACACAAAACAAACCACATAATACTGCTTTATAGCATAAAAGTTACGTATTTGCCATGTGTTTTAGGGTGATTTGTTGACTTATTGATATGAGATTTTGCTCATATCACATACCAATAATCTACATCTAGGAATCTTAACTTTATGAGCATCAAGTCGATATTAAACATCTAATTCTCTAAATTCAAGGAACACTCTCTTAGTATAGAACTAATACTAGCAGCCTTTCCATCGGTTAATTCCACATCATATTTAGTTGCTAATCCTAGTAATTCTCGATTGATAAAGCGACTGAATGTTTACATTTCTAAAGATTCTAAAATCAAACAACACACTAACGTAATTAATGTCAAGTAAGAATGTACCATTTACAACGTTCGGACCTTAAGGTTTGTCAGCATCACCCAACACGTAAGCTGGAGCGGCATCATTCCCACCTTATCGATTTCCTTTCCTTGGGTAATTCCCTTGCTTGTGTCCTTTCTCAACACAGCTAAAACATATAAAAACTCCAGGGGTACTAATTCCATTAACTAATCCTCTTGTCCTACACTTAGCAGCTTTATGACCAGGTTGTCCAAACTTACAGCAAGCAGGAGGACAATTACCTACATGGTATAAGGTACAACAAATACACCAGGGATTTATCTTGTTACCTCCAGGCACAGTGGCACCACGAATTCCCTCATTCCTTCAATAGTTTAAATAATGGTTTCTGTTTTGTCTCTGGTTATTGTTATTACGGTAATCCTCTCGACTCTGACCTTGATTCTGGTTTGACTGAGCAGATTCCACTTTCTCTTATTATTTTCAGCAATGCTATCTTTCTTGTATTTCAATTTCACATCCATTAAAGCATGCGCTATCTGAACAACTTCATAAAAAGATTTAGGTCTTGAAGAAGTAGTCTCACCCTTGATATTACTAGACAATCCTTTAATGTACTGTTTCATCTTCTTGTGGTCATTTGCAAAAGCATCAGGACATAACAAACACAGCTCAGAAAACCTCCTAGTATAGGCATTAATATTATCGTCTCTTAACACTAAGTGCCTCATTTCGTCTTCCAACTGTCCTAGTTCCTCCTCGGGAAAAAACTTAGCAGTCAATAATTCCTTAGTCAAAGTCCATGTCCTACCATTAGCCACAAGTAATCCTACAGTAGCCACTTGACTATTCCACCAACTCAGTGAATCATCCTAAAATGTAGCAGTAGAAAATTTCACCTTATTGGCTTCGGAACACCCACTAATCTCAAATGTACTCTCTATCTTCTCAATCCATCTGTGCATTTCTAAAGAACCACCTGTACCACAAAACTAAGTAGGACCATACTTCATAAAACTAGCATACGTACATTCTCTTGGAACCTATGGAACAGCAGCAACACTCCCAACTGGACCAGCAGCATCATCATTATTCCCAGCACCATTAAGTTCAACACCCTGATTCCTCGCAGCACGATCAGCTTCAAGTGCTCTAGCAATAGCTCGCTCGATCATAGTGTTCACAGTAGCAGTTGATAGATTTGTCGGTATATTTAAAGAAACTTAGTCACGCGGCGATCCGCTAATAATAGAAATATGCTTCCCCTACTCCTTATTCTATCATCACAGAAGAAAGGAACATGATAAGTATACATATCAAGATAAAAGGATTTGTTTATCGGGACATATCATGGATACTTGTAAAACCCGCATACTTTTACATTGAGCCGTACACTTAGTAAACATATGAACCAGTTAAAACTTTCCTTTTCTATCATGAACACGTGTCACGAATATTAATTACAGAAATTCTTGGAAATAAAATGTAGCCAAGACACTTGGACGCTGACAATAGGAAATTGGACGTTGATAGGAAGAAATCAAGCGTTGTCAAGACAAGCGTTGATAGGAAGAAGTCAAGCGTTGATAAGAAGAAGTCAAGCACTGATAGGATACTTAGTCTACACGTTTTATGTTTCTAGTATGTTTTTAGTAAAGATATGTTCGACAATGTATTTCTTATGTTTATCTTTACCTAAAATAATTGATACGTAGACTCTTGTACAAGGTTCCTTAATCTATAAAAGGAGGCCTTTAGGTTTAGTTCAATATATGTTTTTCATACTTTCATTGTACGCAAGTTCGATTAATCAATCAAAGTGAAAGTTTGATTTATCTTGTTTGTGTGTTCTTGTTTAAGTATTAATTCCGCATAATACTTAAATAGTTTCATATACAACAAAGTTTCTCTACGTGTTTAACTTGATTTAATCTCGTTTACACAAGATAAATCGATCTAAGTTTGGGATCAACAAGTGGTATCAGAGCTTGTTGAGAAATTTTGATCTAAAGAACACAAAAACCCTAAATCGCCAAAAACCCTAATTTTTAAGAAACCCTAAAATCAAGACAACATTTCTACTCCAGAGTTGACCTCCTCCTCAAGCCATAACATAAGAATCCCCATGCTAGACCCAGACAACTTTGACCTGTGGAAGTTCAATTTTGAGCAGTACCTTCAAATCCATGATCACACCCTATGGGAAATTATTTAATTTGGAAACACATTCAATAAGGCTGCTAAGATTCAAGCTGCTATCACTCTAAGATCAACTCCAGGTTCTAGTGAGGAAGATCAAAAAGAAAAACCTGAAGATGGAAGAGCTGTATCAGTTGAGTACATTGCAAAGAGAAGGAATGAGATGAAAACTCTAAGCATCCTCAAACTTTCTTTTGGATAAGCCAATCAGCACAATTATAGAGGCTATGATTCTGTCAAAGATCTTTAGGCAGCCTGTTGGGACTTAGATATCTCGAGTTGATATGACAAAACAAGATGAAGGACCTAGTAGTAATATATTAGCTTAGATAGTAAGCTAGGGTTGTGATGTAACCCTAGTCCCTCTATTATATAAAGAGGGTAGGCACCTTGGTTGTTATTCACTCATTCACAAACAATGTAAACCAGAGGTGTGTGTGCGTTCCTCCTGGTGTCAAGCCTATAAGGCACCAGGAGTAGTAGTTAGTAGCATTATTAATAGTAATCTTTATTAGTGAAAGCCTTGTTCTTGGTTATGATTGTGTTCTTTATGTTCCGCTGTGCTTATTACAATCATGATCATGATATCCCAGATGAGTCTAGATCCTAAGACTCAACAAGTGGTATCAGAGCTTGTTGGCTCTCGATCTGGTTGATCTACAAGGTTTTCGTTGTTATGTTATTTTCTGTTTTTGAATAAATAATGTTCCTGCTAATCTAGGGTTTTTCCCAACAAACCCTAGATGATTGTTGCTGTTCATCTGATGTTGTTACTGTGATGTTGATTATACTAGCTTTGGTGAGTTGATTTTCAATCAACGATGAACCCTAGTATATTCAAAGATGACTGGTGGTGGTTGCTGCTGTGAATAAACCCTAGAACATATGTTGACAGCAGTAAGATGGAAGGCTACAATTCGTGTGTAATGAATTGTTAAGAAGCTGTTAAGAATTGTTCGTGGGGACACGATGTACTGATCAAAAGGTAAAAGACACGAGGACTGTTTAATGTGAATCATTGTTCTTTTTCTGTTTATTTGTGGTCCTTGATGTACGGGTTCACAAGAGGTGATAAGGACGTTGAGCATCCACAAGAATGGTTTGGATTCACATGTTCCTAGCGGCAACGAGAGGTACTTCTTCATATTGTCTTAACATCGCTTCATGTACTCGTCAATTTCTTTGATTTGGCAGCACATAAAATGTTGGCTCTTACATGGGAGATGCCAGTTTTGATCGGTGGTCCCAACATTTATCACAACCATATGTGCATATCTCTATTTATTTTGGACGTAATATAATCTTGTCATCCATGAATAGTTTGCCTAATTTGGACGTGATATATGTTTCTGTTAATATGGGATATCTTTGAACATGATTTGTGATATGGTCAAAGACGTGTGAAAGAAACATTCATTCCTGATTTCTAGGATCTCTATTTTGAAAGCAATTATGGACGTGAATTGAGGGATCCCTAGTTTTTAGGGATTTACATTAAGGCGTCTGATGATAAAAATGCTAAGGTATAGGATATCTTTGTTTCCTTTGGATGGGAATATATTTGCCAGATGTGTGACTTTCATTGACTTATATTTCGGGATTATATGGACATTATATATTCGGATGACAGTTATACGAATCCTATAATTATTCTATGAGTTATATATGGAAACAGTTATATATTATGTGACTATACAAGGTTAGCTGCTGATTTTTAGGATATGCATTTCTATCATTCCTATTTGGCTCGTGACTATTATCCTTTCCCTGGTTGTTAGTTCATGACGTTGGAAACATATATGCTGATCACGTATAGTTTACATATTATGGGTTTATATTTACTCATGGGTAAAACAGTATCTTTGTCACGTGAATCTTCAAAGGGATATGCGTCAATGGTTATCTACAAAGATTGGACGTGGTGCAAGTTATATGGCTGCGTGAATTTTGGAAGTTGTGGGGGTCTACGTATATTAAGGAGAAGCAAAGAGAAATGTGCTGATTAAAATATATATATATATATATATATATATATATATATATATATATATATATATATATATATATATATATATATATATATATATATATATATATAGACACGTGAGGTGATTTTGGTTACCTATCTCTTTGACATGCTAAATATAATTCATACGGAGTAACAGTTATGGTGCGACATTTATGGATCCTTAATTTACGGGAAAGATATCATCTCTTCATATATTCATGATCAGGCTCACATGTGATTATGGACTTATGGTACGTGATTTGTTATTTCCTAAATTTATGTGAATTTTCCTTTTTTTGGGACGTGATATATGGGTGAAAATGTGTGTATTGATTCTGATATCATGGGAAACATTATGATTTAGTTATTTTGATAAGGTCAGCATTAAAGCGTATTGTTAGCTAAAAAGGTGGGAGGTATATATGGAAGCTATATGCAATGATTATTATGGGTATATCCGGTTCATACACGTGGGTATGAAGAAAGTATTGTGGTGAATTAAGGATGTAAAAGATTTTGGAATTGGCTGATTTTTAGGATGACAAGACGTGTGGTCCTTTAATATTGTCAAAGGTCATGAGATCAGATTGGGCTTGGTATCACGTGGGCTACCAAGTTAATGATAAAGACAGCAGCTGCAGCGAGTTAGTAACAGTTTCAGCGACAGTGTGGTGACAGTTGGTTAAAAAAAAAAATAAAAAAAAAAACAAAAAAGGAAAGGGGTTTGAGAGCTACTGGTAGGTTATTTTGTTCCTACTGGTACGCTATGGTTCCTACTGGTCGTATATGTTCGTGGTGGTTTTGTTCTCGGTTCGTCCTGGTATTATTCGATGGTTCCTCCTGGTTGAATCATCGACTCCTACTGGTCGGTTTCTACTAGTCGGTTCCTACTGGTCCGTACCACTGGTTTGTTCCTACTGGTTTGTTCCTCCTGGTAGGCGTATGTTCTTGCTGACTTGATTTTGGTTCCTGCTGGCTTGTTGTATACTAACTTTCTTTGGTCGGTTTTGGTTCCTTCTAGTCAAGTAAGATTGATACTACTCTGATTTAGTGACTAGTCTGATGTCACTACTGTTACTGGAGGAGGAGTTCTCAGCCATCATCATTTCGATGTGGAGATTCATTGAAGAAGACATTTTCTTATCACTTATTTTATGTTGTAGTTGATTTTCACAGGTTTTGTGCTCTTATCATATCCTAAAAAGGGAGTGGAGGACCTTTTTATGATAACTTGCTTGGTTTGTATGGTGACGAAGACTTGACATATCTAGCGAAGGGGTACGATCTATTCATATCTTATAAGGAGTAGCAGCCTTTTAAGATATCTTACTCTATGCGTACATTTGCTATCTCTTGAAGGGGTAACGTTATTATGCTCAGTGTCTCATTTATTTGAGGATTTTGTTCGAGCTCGACATCACGTGGTTAGTGCAAGACATAAGACACAAGTTTGGGAGATTCCACTTCTTCATCAAATTCGTTATACTTGATTTTCTTCATCAGTGATCTCTCCATGGAGCCTACTGGATTTGTCGTGCACTTCTTAAGGGGAAGACGATCCTTTTTGAGTTGATGTGACAAAAAGGGGAAGAATGCATGGATCAAGGGGAAGCTTAGCCTTCATCTATATTCGCTTCAGGGGAAGCTTGTGCTTACTGGTTTTGTCAAATCAACTAGGGGAAGATTGTTGGGACTTAGATATCTCGAGTTGATATGACAAAACAAGATGAAGGACCTAGTAGTAATATATTAGCTTAGATAGTAAGCTAGGGTTGTGATGTAACCCTAGTCCCTCTATTATATAAAGAGGGTAGGCACCTTGGTTGTTATTCACTCATTCACAAACAATGTAAACCAGAGGTGTGTGTGCGTTCCTCCTGGTTTCAA
Organism: Glebionis coronaria; assembly: GCA_025667525.1. NCBI lineage: Eukaryota > Viridiplantae > Streptophyta > Magnoliopsida > Asterales > Asteraceae > Glebionis > Glebionis coronaria. The sequence continues at coordinate 276,062,967 of CM046881.1, forward strand.
GCCTATAAGGCACCAGGAGTAGTAGTTAGTAGCATTATTAATAGTAATCTTTATTAGTGAAAGCCTTGTTCTTGGTTATGATTGTGTTCTTTATGTTCCGCTGTGCTTATTACAATCATGATCATGATATCCCAGATGAGTCTAGATCCTAAGACTCAACACAGCCCTTCAAGTCACTTGTGACAACCCGTCAATTTCAGGTCGTTATTTTAATCTCGACTATTACGTATTACGTGTTTACTTTAATGAGAATTTTAATTTATCGACTAACCGAGAAGGTTATGACTTGAAACTAGCGTAAAAATGTCGATTAGATGAAAACCGACAAGGAATATGTTAGGTATCGATATTATATTCTCAAATAATCATGAAAATGATTTTATTATATTTAATCTTTATTTCTCGTATTTTACGTTTTAACGAATGACGATAACTATTAGTGATCGCGATACCGACGGATGCCCAAAAATTTACGTTTTATTATCGATTGTCTCGATATTGTATATTTTAGACGTTTTCGATTTAATTACGTTTTAAGTCGTGTCGAAGCTTTATTATTATTTTTATGAAGCGTTTTAACTTACGAAAAGTATTTTTACGAAACCCGAGCCCCGTAAATATTTTTAAAATGTACAATTTACATTTTCTACCTTGTAAACTATTTACTTACAACATGGGACCAAAAGAATGCAAATTTGGCAAAAATTACCCTCACCCCACTATTTAAACAAATTCCACTAACCATTTTTCATTTTAAAATTCATTTTAAACAAAAAACACACACAATCTCTCTCTCCCTTTGTTCTTGCCGTCCACCCTCCCCCCTATATTCATCAAATTTCATCAAATTTTACTTTGATTCTCCAAAAACTAAAGAAAGTCCCATCTTGGAAATTCAATAAGCTTCACATTGGTATAAAAATTTCCCACATGCATACACTTTAATTTTTTTTTCAAGATTTTGGTGAAGAACATGTGTTTGATCCATTTCTTTGGTTATATATGTTGTTATTATTATTATATTCATAGTGGGTTATGGTTGCATGCAAGATTTTTATATATTTAATTTTTGTAAGATTAAATTTGAGGGTGTTATGAGTTAATTAGATGTGTTATTATGATATTAGGATCATATTAGGACTATAGGAATTGTTGGAATGGGTTGAAAATTTGATTTGGTATGATTTTTAGATAGGCTATTTTGGGCAGTAACTTTAAGTCCGTTTTTGAAATTGTTACTGTGGTAAACTTGGTAAACTAATAAGATAGGGTCGTAGAGAATTTCGTTAGCTTCGATTTGAGCTAAAGTAGAGCTTCTAACTCATTACGAGCGAAAAGTTATGCTACTTTTAGTATTTGTGTACCGGGAGACGGGTATCGGCACAATCCGAAAATTGTTGTCGATATTTGGAACGAATCTCGGGGACTATAAAATGAGTTTTAAAAATGTTCAAGGGCTGTTGTAAGTTGATAAACCTCAGGTCATGAGTCTATTTTCAAACCCGAGTGTCGGTTTTGCAAACGGAAATGTTTAGATAAGTCAAAATGGTTTTACAAGTCAAAGGCGTAAAACTGTCCGATTTTTACAACACGAAGGTGTGTCGGGCAGAAGGTCTTAGAAGTAATATTTTTGAATGAAATTTAAACTGAGTTTTATTCATATTAGGTGTGAGTTTGTCACCAAGTTTCGTCGAAATCGGACATGTCTAGATAGGTTAGATTGGTGTGTACATTTGGAGTGTACATGCTGAGTGGTATTTTGGACACGTAGTTCAATACTTGTATGGCGTGAGTTGAGTATTCACTATTGGACATAGTGACTTACTCGAGTGTTAAGTCATTATATAAATGACTTAGCTACTGGTCCGAGGGAAGTAAAAATGATGGTTTGACTTGCGTTGACTTGGCGTCTTATGACGGGTCAATGTCGAGGGTGCAAGTAATTTAAATGAATAAGTGTTGAATAAAAGGGTATAGAAGTACACTTATATTTTGTTATTTTTCGGGATTTTTATGGTCATTCGAAATTGACTTTCACATTATTTAAGTATTATTTATACTTGAGTCGTTTATTAACGAACGCGCCTTAATTGGTAGGTTGCGGTCTTCGTGTTTAAAAGGGCATCACAAATCGTCGGCGATCGTCACGTCACTACTATCGTACCAAGGTGAGTCTATAGCCTCGCTTTACATGTTTACTTGTTTTATAAAACCCGCGAGGGGGATAACATGCTTGTTTTATTAAAATAAGAGGGGTACAACGAGAAGTTGTGGAAACCCTTATTATTGGGAAAATGTTATATAAATGTAGGGTACAACGAGAAGTTGTGGTAAACCCTCATTCTTTTAAAAATTGAACACAAAGGACCCGATTGTATGCTTAGATGAAAGTTGTTATATAAGTTTGTTTAGCCTTAAAGACCCATGAATCGTGAATTGTTAATCGAAAAGAACGCTAATACTATGGATAGATCTATCGGGGTGACGCCCAGTCCGGTCGCGACTAGCTATCGCGTGGTGTTGTGATGCACCAGTAATGAAACATCGGATGCAATTGTATAAGAGAAATATACGCACTTGGCTAGGTGTGTTGGGCTGAAATAATATATGTTAACGTTCAATTTCACGAGACTTATGAAATAACAACGATAATTATGTCTGATCCACATGATTGTCAACTACGGAAGGTTTATTCAGAATACTTGTGTTCATTTATTTAAATTTAAACTCTATAGATTCACTCAACATTTTTGTTGACTTTATAGCATGTTTTATCTCAGGTCCATAAAGAAGGCACTCAAGGAAGGCGGTTTCACGCAGCTTGCTAAATTAAAATGTTTTGGCCCGCTTTTCTAAACTATGTCTATTCTAAGAAACTTTTATTATTTGGTTGGTTGTGTAAACTTAAAACTATTTGGGACCGTGTGTAAACTGTTTTATCTTTAAACAAATGAATGGACGTATGTTTTGTTAAAACGACTCATTTTGAGGCGTTTTCTATGATATCGAGGTTGAACCATGATAGTAACACCCAATGACCCTTCCGCTGCTATGACATGAAATTGGGGGTGTTACAGATTGGTATCAGAGCTCAAGTTATACAGAACGAAAAGATCTTCCAAAAATAAATTTTTGAAATCTTTTGACTATAACATCTGCAAGCGAAACCTCCGAGTTGCCAATGGACGAGAACAAGCAAAGTATATATATATGTTATACATATTTAATTATTATTTATGCTTGAAGCATAATGGATTACATTTATTTATTTATAAATGTTTATTATTTGATTATTATAATACTAATACGTGATTTACAAACGACGCTGATTGTCACAATAGAAATCCCTGTCTTTTGACTCATCCCTCGTGAATCTTCGTTCCTTGTCTAAATTCTATTCTTCGTTCTATCATCCATTCTTGTTTCTTTTCATCTATCTATTCTTATTCTGTGTTATTCATGTTTTGTTATCACAAGCGTTGAATGAATACTCATTTTGATGTAAATTGTGTAACAGGATCATGCCGCCAAAACAGTTGACTGAGACTCAGTTACGTGCTATAGTAGCTGATCAATTTCAGATATCTATGAATGCATTTATGGCAAACTTGAATAATGGAGCCGGTGGATCTGGTGGAGCTAGTGGATCTGGTGGAGCTGGTGGATCCGGTGGGGCTGGTGGATCCGGTGGAGCTGGTGGATCTGGTGGAGCTGGCAACACTGGAGCTGGCGCTACTGGAGCTGGCGCTACTGGAGCTGGCGCTACTGGAGCTGGCGCTACTGGAGCTGGCGCTACTAGAGCTGGCGCTACTGGAACTGGCACTACTGGGGCTGGCAATGCTGGTGCTGGAACTGGTGATGCTGATAGACCAGTGATTCCTGAAAATAAGAAGTGCAATTACACCTCGTTCATGAAATGCAAACCTCCAACTTTTAAGGTTACTGAAGGCGCTGTTGGGTTAATGCAATGGTTTGAGAAATTAGAATCCGTGTTTCGATTTAGTGGAAGCGAGGAAGGAGATAAAGTGATGTTTGCCTCTGCTACTCTTCAAGGGCGAGCATTAACTTGGTGGAATGGAAGAATGGCATCATTGGGTATGGATGCTGCGTATGCTACACCTTGGGCTGAGGTAAGAAGATGGATGACTGAGGAATTTTGTCCAAGGAGTGTTATTCAAAGGTTAGAACAGGAATTATATCAGCTGAGACTGAAGGGTACTGACATCGATGGATACACCAACAGATTCCATGAACTTGCTCTACTTTGTCCCAACAAGGTTAACCCTGAATACTTGAAGGTAGAGCAGTATATTCGAGGCTTACCGACCAACATCCGTGGTGATGTGACCTCATCTAAACCTGCCAATATTGATGAAGCTGTTCGTATGGCCTACCAACTAATGGGTCAAATCATCCAAGACAAGGCTGATGGTGTTTCTGAAGGCAACAAAAGAAGAGCTGAAAATGACAATGATGATCGTGGTGATAACCGTCAATCTCACAACAGAAATCAAAACCGAAGGAGGGGCAACGCTAATGCGATGACTGAAGCTGCAACTGCTGATAAAGGAACCAGATGTCAACGATGCAAGAAGTCTCATACTGGTGAATGTACTAAGTGTGGAAAGTGCAACAAGTTAGGTCACAAAACTGAAGACTGTTGGGGACCAGGAAAGAAGGGAGTGACGTGTTATAACTGCCAAGGTAAAGGTCACACGAGGAACCAATGCCCTCAACCTCCGAAGAATGCACGTGGTGGAGATAACCAAGGAAAAGCTTATCAGTTGGGAGAAGCCGAAGCGAAGCAAAACCCGAAAGTTGTCACTGGTACGTTTTTACTAAACAACCGTTATGCTACAGCTTTATTTGATTCTGGTGCGGACAAAAGCTTTGTGTCTACAAGTTTTAGTGCCTTAATTGATATCAAACCGGTCGAATTAGACGCAAGTTATGAGGTAGAACTAGCTGATGGTAAATTAGTGAGAACCAATCGTGCGCTCCTAGGATGTTCTCTAAATCTCTTGAACCGTATTTTTAAGATAGACTTGATGATTGTTGAATTGGGAAGTTTTGATATTATTATCGGAATGGATTGGTTATCCAAGTATAACGCGTCTATCTTGTGTGGAGAAAAGAAAGTTAGGATTCCTTTAGACGACAAGACCATGGTTATCGAAGGTGATCAACGTAATTCACGACTGAAAATCGTTTCGTGCATTAAGGCTCGTAAGTATATCGAAAGAGGCTGTGAGTTATTCCTAGCTAAAGTAGTGGAGAAAGAATCGAAGGAGAAACGTGCTGAAGATGTACCTGTTATCCGTGACTTTCCTGAAGTGTTTCCGGAAGATTTGCCTGGACTTCCTCCTCCAAGGCAAGTAGAATTCCAAATTGACCTAATTCCTGGTGCTGCACCCGTGGCTCGTGCGCCATATCGTTTAGCCCCATCCGAGCTGAAGGAGTTATCTGTGCAATTGCAAGAGCTATCTGATAAAGGTTTTATACGACCGAGTTCGTCACCTTGGGGAGCTCCTGTCTTATTCGTTAAGAAGAAAGATGGTTCGTTTCGTATGTGTATTGATTACCGAGAGTTGAATAAGCTGACGATCAAGAATCGTTATCCGCTTCCAAGAATTGATGATTTATTCGATCAACTTCAAGGTTCTCGTGTTTTCTCCAAGATTGATCTTCGTTCTGGTTACCATCAACTTCGCATACGTGAGGAAGATATTCCTATTACGGCGTTTAGAACTCGTTATGGTCATTATGAGTTTCTGGTTATGCCTTTTGGTTTGACTAATGCACCTGCTGTATTCATGGACCTAATGAATCGCATTTGTAAGCCGTATCTTGATAAATTCGTGATCGTTTTCATAGATGATATTCTAATCTACTCCAAGAGCAATGAAGAGCATGCCGAACACTTAAGGATTATCTTGAACTTATTGAAGAACGAAAAGTTATACGCTAAGTTCTCGAAGTGCGATTTTTGGCTTAATTCTGTACAATTTCTCGGACACGTGGTCGATAAAAGTGGAGTACATGTTGATCCTGCAAAGATCGAAGCCATCAAGAATTGGAGTGCTCCGACTACTCCAACTGAAGTGCGACAATTTCTAGGTCTGGCTGGCTATTACCGAAGGTTTATTGAAGGATTCTCCTTGATATCGAAACCATTAACGAAGCTGACTCAGAAGAATAAACCGTATGTGTGGGGCGATGATGAAGAAGAAGCTTTCCAAACCCTGAAGATGAAACTCTGTAGTGCGCCGATTTTATCGTTACCTGAAGGAAGTGAAGATTTTGTTGTTTATTGCGATGCATCTCTTCGAGGATACGGTGCTGTTCTCATGCAACGCGAAAAGGTGATCGCATATGCCTCTAGACAATTAAGGAAGAATGAGGAGAACTACACTACCCATGACTTGGAATTGGGCGCTGTGGTTTTTGCTCTGCGACTTTGGAGACATTATCTGTATGGTACGAAGTGTACAGTATTCACTGATCATAAAAGCCTACAATACATACTGGATCAAAAGGAGCTGAATATGAGGCAACGTCGATGGGTTGAACTATTAAGTGATTACGACTGCGAAATTCGTTATCATCCAGGAAAGGCGAACGTGGTAGCTGACGCGTTAAGTCGAAAGGAAAGGGAGAAACCGATTCGAGTGCGTGCTTTAGTAGTGACAGTTCATAATAACTTACCTGAGCAGATTCGGAACGCACAAGTTGAAGCATGCAAGAAGGAAAATATTGCTGCCGAAAGATTTAGGGGAGACGGTGAAACATTTGAGACGCGATCCGATGGTATTAGATGTTTGAGAGGTCGAATTTGGTTACCATTATATGGTGGACTGAGAGATTTGATTATGTTAGAATCTCATAAGTCCAAGTATTCTATTCATCCTGGATCGGACAAAATGTACCAAGACTTGAAAAAGTTATACTGGTGGCCGAATATGAAAGCTGATATTGCAACATATGTCGCGAAATGCTTAACATGTGCAAAAGTGAAAGCTGAATATCAGAAGCCGTCAGGATTACTTGTCCAACCTGAAATTCCAGTCTGGAAATGGGAGCGAATTACGATGGACTTCATCACAAAACTCCCAAGGACACCGTCTGGGTTCGATGCAATTTGGGTTATTGTCGATCGTTTAACTAAATCCGCTCATTTTATTCCAATCAACGAGAGGTTCGGATTGGAGAAACTCGCCGATATTTATCTGAAGGAAATCGTGTGCAAGCATGGTGTTCCTATTTCAATCATTTCCGATAGAGATAGTCGTTTTGCTTCTGGGTTTTGGAGATCACTTCAAAAGTCGTTAGGAACCAATTTGGATATGAGCACAGCCTATCATCCACAAACCGATGGGCAAAGCGAAAGAACAATCCAAACTTTGGAGGATATGCTACGTGCTTGTGTGATAGACTTTGGAAGTAGCTGGGATAAGCACTTACATTTGGCCGAATTCTCGTACAATAACAGTTATCACGCGAGTATTAAAGCTGCACCTTTTGAAGCACTGTATGGGAGGAAATGTAGATCACCCGTTAGCTGGAGTGAGGTTGGTGATGCCCAACTCACTGGACCAGATTTGATTAGGGAGACGACGGATATGATTGTGCAAATCAAGAATAGATTGTTGTCTGCTCGAAGCCGACAGAAGAGTTATGCGGATGTAAGAAGAAAACCATTGGAGTTTAACGTGGGAGATAAGGTTATGCTAAAGGTATCACCATGGAAAGGTGTTGTACGATTTGGAAAACGTGGGAAGTTAAGTCCTCGTTATATCGGACCATTCAAGGTTACATCTAGAGTAGGACTTGTGGCATACCAACTCGAACTACCACAAGAACTGTATGGGATTCATAACACTTTTCACGTGTCGAATCTGAAGAAGTGTTTATCCGATGAAGAACTCATTATACCGTTAGACGAGGTTAAGGTTGATAAGAAGTTGCATTTTATTGAAGAACCGGTCGAGATCATGGATCGCGAGGTCAAGCAACTGAAGCAAAGCCGAATACCTATCGTCAAAGTTCGATGGAAATCTCGAAGAGGACCGGAGTTTACTTGGGAACGAGAAGACCAAATGTGGAAGAATTACCCTCATCTCTTTGATTTCAACAAGCGATCGGGCAAGAACGCAAGTTGATCTTCGAGGGCGAAGATCCTAATTTGGTGGGGATGATGTGACAACCCGTCAATTTCAGGTCGTTATTTTAATCTCGACTATTACGTATTACGTGTTTACTTTAATGAGAATTTTAATTTATCGACTAACCGAGAAGGTTATGACTTGAAACTAGCGTAAAAATGTCGATTAGATGAAAACCGACAAGGAATATGTTAGGTATCGATATTATATTCTCAAATAATCATGAAAATGATTTTATTATATTTAATCTTTATTTCTCGTATTTTACGTTTTAACGAATGACGATAACTATTAGTGATCGCGATACCGACGGATGCCCAAAAATTTACGTTTTATTATCGATTGTCTCGATATTGTATATTTTCGACGTTTTCGATTTAATTACGTTTTAAGTCGTGTCGAAGCTTTATTATTATTTTTATGAAGCGTTTTAACTTACGAAAAGTATTTTTACGAAACCCGAGCCCCGTAAATATTTTTAAAATGTACAATTTACATTTTCTACCTTGTAAACTATTTACTTACAACATGGGACCAAAAGAATGCAAATTTGGCAAAAATTACCCTCACCCCACTATTTAAACAAATTCCACTAACCATTTTTCATTTTAAAATTCATTTTAAACAAAAAACACACACAATCTCTCTCTCCCTTTGTTCTTGCCGTCCACCCTCCCCCCTATATTCATCAAATTTATCAAATTTTACTTTGATTCTCCAAAAACTAAAGAAAGTCCCATCTTGGAAATTCAATAAGCTTCACATTGGTATAAAAATTTCCCACATGCATACACTTTAATTTTTTTTTCAAGATTTTGGTGAAGAACATGTGTTTGATCCATTTCTTTGGTTATATATGTTGTTATTATTATTATATTCATAGTGGGTTATGGTTGCATGCAAGATTTTTATATATTTAATTTTTGTAAGATTAAATTTGAGGGTGTTATGAGTTAATTAGATGTGTTATTATGATATTAGGATCATATTAGGACTATAGGAATTGTTGGAATGGGTTGAAAATTTGATTTGGTATGATTTTTAGATAGGCTATTTTGGGCAGTAACTTTAAGTCCGTTTTTGAAATTGTTACTGTGGTAAACTTGGTAAACTAATAAGATAGGGTCGTAGAGAATTTCGTTAGCTTCGATTTGAGCTAAAGTAGAGCTTCTAACTCATTACGAGCGAAAAGTTATGCTACTTTTAGTATTTGTGTACCGGGAGACGGGTATCGGCACAATCCGAAAATTGTTGTCGATATTTGGAACGAATCTCGGGGACTATAAAATGAGTTTTAAAAATGTTCAAGGGCTGTTGTAAGTTGATAAACCTCAGGTCATGAGTCTATTTTCAAACCCGAGTGTCGGTTTTGCAAACGGAAATGTTTAGATAAGTCAAAATGGTTTTACAAGTCAAAGGCATAAAACTGTCCGGTTTTTACAACACGAAGGTGTGTCGGGCAGAAGGTCTTAGAAGTAATATTTTTGAATGAAATTTAAACTGAGTTTTATTCATATTAGGTGTGAGTTTGTCACCAAGTTTCGTCGAAATCGGACATGTCTAGATAGGTTAGATTGGTGTGTACATTTGGAGTGTACATGCTGAGTGGTATTTTGGACACGTAGTTCAATACTTGTATGGCGTGAGTTGAGTATTCACTATTGGACATAGTGACTTACTCGAGTGTTAAGTCATTATATAAATGACTTAGCTACTGGTCCGAGGGAAGTAAAAATGATGGTTTGACTTGCGTTGACTTGGCGTCTTATGACGGGTCAATGTCGAGGGTGCAAGTAATTTAAATGAATAAGTGTTGAATAAAAGGGTATAGAAGTACACTTATATTTTGTTATTTTTCGGGATTTTTATGGTCATTCGAAATTGACTTTCACATTATTTAAGTATTATTTATACTTGAGTCGTTTATTAACGAACGCGCCTTAATTGGTAGGTTGCGGTCTTCGTGTTTAAAAGGGCATCACAAATCGTCGGCGATCGTCACGTCACTACTATCGTACCAAGGTGAGTCTATAGCCTCGCTTTACATGTTTACTTGTTTTATAAAACCCGCGAGGGGGATAACATGCTTGTTTTATTAAAATAAGAGGGGTACAACGAGAAGTTGTGGAAACCCTTATTATTGGGAAAACGTTATATAAATGTAGGGTACAACGAGAAGTTGTGGTAAACCCTCATTCTTTTAAAAATTGAACACAAAGGACCCGATTGTATGCTTAGATGAAAGTTGTTATATAAGTTTGTTTAGCCTTAAAGACCCATGAATCGTGAATTGTTAATCGAAAAGAACGCTAATACTATGGATAGATCTATCGGGGTGACGCCCAGTCCGGTCGCGACTAGCTATCGCGTGGTGTTGTGATGCACCAGTAATGAAACATCGGATGCAATTGTATAAGAGAAATATACGCACTTGGCTAGGTGTGTTGGGCTGAAATAATATATGTTAACGTTCAATTTCACGAGACTTATGAAATAACAACGATAATTATGTCTGATCCACATGATTGTCAACTACGGAAGGTTTATTCAGAATACTTGTGTTCATTTATTTAAATTTAAACTCTATAGATTCACTCAACATTTTTGTTGACTTTATAGCATGTTTTATCTCAGGTCCATGAAAAAGGCACTCAAGGAAGGCGGTTTCACGCAGCTTGCTAAATTAAAATGTTTTGGCCCGCTTTTCTAAACTATGTCTATTCTAAGAAACTTTTATTATTTGGTTGGTTGTGTAAACTTAAAACTATTTGGGACCGTGTGTAAACTGTTTTATCTTTAAACAAATGAATGGACGTATGTTTTGTTAAAACGACTCATTTTGAGGCGTTTTCTATGATATCGAGGTTGAACCATGATAGTAACACCCAATGACCCTTCCGCTGCTATGACATGAAATTGGGGGTGTTACATCACTTATGGTGGTAATGATGATACTGCCTCAGAGAAAAAGAAGCAAATCTTGCATGAGTATGTAGTGTTAAAAGCTCTTCCTAATGAAAAGCTAAGTGGAGTGAGAAGCAGACTACTTCACATCACAAGCAAATTGTCATTTATGGGAATAGTGCATGATGATGATGATATCATCACCACTTTCCTCAAAAGTCTTGGTGATGCATGGAAGATTGAAGCAAGGTTCATGATTGCTAATAATACTCACAAAAGTTCCACTTTTGATGACGTCTACAATAAACTAAGCATTGTAGAGAGTGAAATACTTTTGGATCAAGGAAGCAAGTCTACCAATGGAAATATGGCCTTCTTCTCACATAGTGAAGGTCAATTTGATCAAAGGGAGTCATACATGCACCCCGTTACTGGATCACCTTGTGTCAACGTTGGATCAAGCTCTATCAGCGCCTTACATACAGACGCTGACACATAAAATGTTGACTCACAATGAGTTAAGCCTGCTGGTATTGATCTAGATACAGTGTGTGCATACATTGCTTCATTGCCCAATGGTTCAGTGATTACATATGAGGAACTTGAGAAAATTAGTGATGAGCATTTGGAGGAGATTTACATAAAGTGGAATATGGTACTTGCTAGCATAAAGGCCAATAGATGGAATAGGAGATTCAGGAAGAAGATAACTTTTAATACTAAAGACCCTGCTGGGTTTGAAAAATCCAAGGTTGAGTGTTATAATTGCCATAGAATGGGACACTTTATGAGAGAATGCAGATCTCCAAGAAGATCTGATGCTGGAAAACCTTCAAGTCAAATCATCAAAGTTGAAGACACCAAGGCTATGGTTGCCATGAAAGAAATTGATGGTGTTGGCTGGGATTGGAGCTTTTTGGCCAAGGATGTGGAAGAGAACAAGGCCTTGGTTTCAGAAAAGGAGGAAGAGGAGCATGTTCACTATGCTCTCATGGCACATTCTTCATCTTCATTAGACAATGAGGTATATGATGATGCATTTTGTAGTAAGTGCTGTCGTCTAAACACTGAAAAGCTTAACAAAGAAATTTTAAAGTTAAAATCAGATGTTTTTGATGAAAAACGCAAGTTATCTAATTATCAACTTGCTCTTACTCAAACTGAAAAGACTGACTGAATATAAGAAAATGGAGCTTGAGCTAAAAGATCAAATCAATATTTTGACTCGTGATCTAAATGCTAGTGTTGAGGTAAGGAACATCTTGGAGAGATCCAATGGTGTTATACAAGCTAAGTTAGATGGGGCTATCAAAAACAAAGATAATGTAGATCTTAAATTCGAAGATTTGATAAAGCTTCTCAAACCCTAGAAAAATGTGTTAGTGAACAAAGGGATTCTAGGGATATGAGTGGGATTGGGATGAAAGAATATGCTGGTGTTCCACCACCTGCTGTGAACTTCTATGGTGTCCTTAGAAAGGATCTGTCTTGGACTGGTATATCAGAACTCCAAGAAGAGGAATTTATTCCTCCACCTAGAGTTCTTACCCCAGTAGAGGAATACAAGCAGAAATTGACTGATTTGGACCAATGGAAGAAAGCCAACCCTACTTTGTTCGTTAAGGGTGGCATGATTAGTGACAGCCCAAATGAGTCTACACCTATAAAAGTGACCAACCATACTACTTTAAAGACTGTTGACCTTGGCTTAAACGTTAATAAAAAACCTAGTATTAAATATGCAGAAATGTATAGAAGACCTAGGTCACCAAAAAGTCAAGTTAGTGATAATAGGATGGGTTTCTTTTCATCTAGACCTAGAGTTATCTCTAGAAAAGCCTGTTATATCTGTGGAAGTTTTTCACATTTGGCTTATAAATGTGTCAATGCTTCAAAGACAAAACTGATAGAAAGTCAACCATGGTCAAACCCAAACCTTTTGTCCAGCAAACTTCACAAGTCATTAGACCAGCTCCATTCTTTACAAAAGGGTCTAATACTTATGGACAAAGGCCTTTTCAAAAGACCAATACATGGTCTAACAGACAATGGGTTCCTGTAGCAAACCCTAGGTTCAACGCTGATAAAGGTAATTTCAGCGTTGTCAAGAACAATTTTAACGCTGACAGGAATGTTTCCAATGCTGCTAGACCAAGTAATGCCAAATACCTGCAACCAAAGGGAAAGGGGTCTAAAGCTTCTTCCAGCTTAACTTGGAGACCCAAACAAGACCAAAACCGAAATTCAGATGGGATTTCTATGACCTGTAACAGATTTCATTATATTTCATAGGTCATAACTAAACCAATTGGGGTTAACTCGGTGTTTAATCCAAAAAGGGATGAACAAGGGGTTGTTATAAGGACTAAGTCTGTTCTTGTTGAACAACCAAATGAATCCAAGTCTGCTCAGGCTTGGGTTCCCAACAAAAACTAATTTGTTTTCTTTATGTGCAGGGCATTCAAAAGCAGGTTAATGATTATGGCTATTAGGATAGTGGATGCTCTAGGCACATGACGGGGAGGGAAGATTACTTGACAAACTTTACTCCCATTAAAGATGGTGACAAAGTGTACTTTGGAGGCGGATATGGAACTATCACTGGCAAAGGCACTCTTATCACCAACAATTTGCGTTTTGAGAACGTATTTGTGGTGACTTCAAATGTTGTGGAAGAACCAGTTGTTGAAATTTCATGTATACAGGTTGATAAGGAGGTTGGATCACAAGCAGACAAATCAGCACCCATACTTGAGTATGTTACCATTCCTATATGGACAGATGCATTTGCTGCTGCTGCTGTTGCTGGAAAGGAAAAACGTGGTTCACAAGTAATACCAGTTGATGAAAACATGCTTGAATCTTCAAGCGCTGACAAAGGAAAATCTAGCGCTGACAAGACAAATTCAGGCGATGATGGCTCAAACGTTGACAGCCCTAATTCAGGCGTTGACAAATCTTTTGACCATTTATTCTCTTCCAGTGTTTTTGAACAAGGTGAACCTTCCAACAGACATGGAGAGGTTCATTCAGATGATGATGGAAGAGAATTTGAAGAAGATATTGGCAACTTGGAGACTGAAATTGATGACAACACAATAATTGAAGGAGGAGTACTTACGTCTACTATGAAGAATCGCCCTTCTTCTCTAATCATTGATGATGTGATGACTCCTGTACAAACTAGAAGGTCTCATCAAAATCATGGAGGATTTATTGCCAATATTCACAAGAAGGTTGATACCCCTCTTGTTCAAGCATGTTTATTTGCCTGTTTTATGTCGCAACAGGAACCCAAGAAGATATTTGATGCTCTCAAAGAACCAAGTTGGATGGAAGCAATGCAAGATGAGCTTCATCAATTTGCTATTCAAGATGCTTGGGAGTTAGTTGATTGTCCCAGACATGTCAGACCTATTGGGATAAGATGGGTTCTTAGAAATAAAAAGGATGAGAGAGGGATTGTGGTCAGAAACAAGGCACGTTTAGTTGCTCAAGGCTATACACAAAAGGAATGGATATAATATGAAGAGGTTTTTGCACCTATTGCAAGGATTTAGTCAATAAGGATTTTCCTAGCCTATGCTTCCTACATGGGCTTTACAGTCTATCAAATGGATGTGAAGAGTGCTTTTCTTTATGGCACAATTGCAGAGGAGGTTTATGTAATGCAGCCTCCTTTCAGAACATCCAGACAAGGTGCATAGAGTGAAGAAAGCAATGTATGGACTTCATCAAGCCCCAAGAGCATGGTATGGCACATTGTCCACCTATCTGGTGGAAAATGGATTCAAAAGGGGCACCATAGATCAGACTGTGTTTACAAAGAAGACTGGTAAGGAATTCTTACTTGTTCAGGTTTATGTGGATGATATCATCTTTGGCTCTTCTAGTCCAAAGATGAGTGAAGACTTTTCCAAGCTCATGACAGATAAGTTCAAGATGAGTGTAATGGGAGAGATGAACTTCTTTCTAGGGTTACAAGTTCAGTAGAAAGAAGACGGTATCTTCATCTCTCAAGACAAATATGTAGCAGAGATCTTGAAGAAGTTTGGCTTTTCTCCACATGAGAAACGGGCTAGCACACCCATGGATAGGGAACACCCTTGGGGAAAGGTTGGAGATGGAAAAGAGGTGGATTTTAGGCATTATAGGTCAATGATTGGATCATTGACGTATCTCACAACTTCAAGACCTGACATTATGTTTGTTGCGTGTGCATGTGCACACCATCAAGTGACTCCCAAAGAGTGTCATCTTCATGCTGTCAAGAGAATCTTTAGGTATCTTAGGTGCTATCCCACCTTGGGATTATGGTATCCAAAAGATTCTCCATTGGAGCTTATTTCATATTCAGACAGTAATTATGGGGGTGACAAGTTTGATAGAAAATCCACAACTGGTGGATGCCAATTTCTTGGGAGTAGGTTGATATCTTGGCAATGCAAGAAACCAACAGTGGTGGCCAACTCTACAACTGAAGTAGAATATGTAGCTGCAGCTTTTTCTTGTGGACAAGTCTTATTGATTCAGAACCAGCTGTTGGATTATGGGTACAATTTCATGCATACCAAGATTTTTGTTGAAAATAACAGTACTTTATGCATTATTAAAAATCATGTACATCATTCTAAAACAAAACACATAGAAATTAGACATCATTTTATAAGAGCTTGTTTTGAAAAAGGTTTAATACAACCAGATAGGGTTGACACAGAAGAAAATGTGGCTGATTTATTAACTAAACCTTTTGACACTGGGAGATTTCAATACTTGGTAACAAGTATTGGAATGATTAATCTTACCTAATATGTGTTTTGACCATACCAACTGTGGAAACCTTGGTTTCCTCGATTCTTTGTAAAGTACGTACAAGATATGCATTGTTATTGGTCTCTATACAAAATTAGATTGTCCACTTTATTTGTTTAACGCTGACAAAGGTTATTTTAACGCTGACAAGTGTTAAATTGACATTGTCAGCAACATGATAGTTTTGTGGTTCTTGATCTAATTATGCAGGCGTTGTTAGCATTGTACAAATGGATACAGAGTTTCTTATGGATCCTTGGAGTTTACTTGGAGCATGTTCAAGTTTATTGATGATGGTTAGAATATTTATATTCCTATATTGACATAAATTTTTATTGCATGCATTTTATTTAGAAACTTGTATATCTTATTTTAAGGGGAGGTTTAGGTAACCTTTAGGAATTTTTGGGTATTCATATAATACTCTTATCACAATTCTAGATTGTGTCCACTGGTGAGTACGAGTTAGTTTACTAAACCGTGAGGCACTTTAGCATGCAAAGTTGATATACTATGCATGATGCCAAGACTTTTTGACCTAGAATTGGATGTGGTCTGTTGGGAGACTTGGGTATGATTTTTATTGGGCTTACCTGGGAAGTTACAAAAGAATTTATAAGATAACTGATATGAGCAAAAACTCATATCAATTAATCAACAAATCACCCTAAAACACAAGAAAAATACCTAAACTTTGTGCTATAAAGTGGAATTATGTGTTATGTTTTGTGTTTGTGTACAAATAGGTACGAAGGATGCATTTTCAAGCAAACAAGAAGCAAATCAAGCTAAGTTGGATGAAAAAGACAAAGAAGGATCAAGAGTGATAAGACTTTGAAGACAAAGGACCTATCTTGACAATTTTCCAAAGTTGAAGGATCAAAAGTGTAAACTTGCCAAAGTCAAGATTAAAGTCAAACCTGGTCAACTATCAAGTCAACCAAGTCAAAGGGCTCAAATGATTAAGAATGGAAGTTTAAGGACTGAAATTGTCAAAGAAATGAAGATTATAGCTCAAAAGATCAAACTGCCAAAGTTGAGGGGTTAATTCTGCCATTTTTGGAAGTTATATGGTGCTTGATCCGTGTGTAAAAGAATGGACCAATGAGGAGTCAAGAAAGAAGAAGCTTGGATTGCCAACTGGCCACTAGCGCCGTTTTCCCATTAATTACAAGATCCCAACAGTGCAGCGCACTACATCTATTTCAGCCAATCAGCTTTCGCCAACCAATAATATCTTTTATCCAATTTGGATAATGATCCGTGTGATCATTTCTTACTCAATAAGAAAGTGCCACGTGGCCTTCTTCTTCAACACAGCCCATGAGCGACTTTGAGCTAGAATGCATTTCAGAAGAAGATGTAAACCTGAAAAGTGTTCAAAATCAAGTGACGAATTCATCCCACTTATCCAATTAAGATGAAATCCAGTCAATCAAAAAGGCCCAAATATGTTCTTCATCAGAAATTGCAAGTAACAGAATTAAGCCACGTGGAAGCTTGGGATTGGATGCAACACGTCATCTTCCTCACCAACTCTCATCTGCACTCTATAAATACCCCTAGATAGCTCTTATTTCTTATAATGTAGAAAAGTGTGAAAACACACACACTTTATATTTTCTCTCAATTCAGTTAGCTTTAGCATAACAACTCAAGAGATTGACAACCTCTTGAGTCTGTTATTAGTTGTAACCACTTTACCAGCTTTGTAACCAGTTTTCCAATTCAATAAATAAAATTTTACATTAATCTTCTTCATCTACTGTTCATACCATGCATCTTGTTACTCTGTTAATGTTTTTAGCTTGTTATGATCACCATTGATCATGATTAGCTATATGTGAAGACTTGTAGCTGTTGTTCCTGTTCTGTTCAATCCAATTCAAGTTTGAGTATGTTGGGTCAAAAAGTTGATGTGACAGAAACTCAAAATCAAAGAAAACATGAAGACATTTGTTCAAGCGTTGTCAAGAGTAAATCAGACGTTGTCAAGAGTAACTTAAGCATTGACAGAAGTCAAACGCAGTCAACAAGGTCAAACGCTGATGGATGTTTAAAGATTGATGGAGAATTCTATTTGGGGAATATATTGAGTATATTATTTATGATATATACAATATATAGTTTATCTAAATAGAATATTTAGATGTTTATTTGATATTATCTCTTGTAGATTCTGTTCCTTCCACTATAAAAGGAACACGAGTCTTAGGTTTTATTCATAACTTTCATTCACAATGTAAACCTAAAGCGTGTGTCGACTAGGTGTGGGATTCAATGTACACACACCTAGTGGTTGTTCGTTATTAATATAATGAGCAATCCCTTTGTTTTAATTCATGTTATTCGTGCCTAAACACCTTGTTAATGTGTCATGTTCTAATTCCGCTTTGATTGTATAATCATATGAACATGATGCATTCCTAGTTGCTTAAAAGATCCGGAAACCAAGGTTTCCACAATTGGTATCAGAGCCTCGTGGCTCGTGATGCTAGGACCAACAAGGTGTTCGTGTATGGTGAAAAGTAGAAAAATCCGTCTAGGGTTTTTCTGGACGTTTTTGTGTGCGCAGCAGTATTCAGAAGGTCATAACTTTTGATTGACCCGTTGGATCGTCACGAAATTTTATATGTGTATTCTGCATACATATATCTAAACATCCACCTGAGGGATTGTCGAGTTTTATTCCCAGGAAAAAGTTATTAAGCGTCAAAGTCAGCAGTGAGTTCGTGCAGTTTTCTGTAGACAGCCATGTTCAAAACACGATCTCTCCTTCGTTAACCGTTGGATCTTCGTGATTTTTGAACTGTAGATTCTTGGCACTTGTGTCTAGAATCTCACCAAAGGGATTTTCGATCTGAGCTCTAATGAAGACGTTATTCAAGGTCGAAGTTCACTGTTTAAAGGTATTAATGTTTTTGCTTTTCACATGAAATCATGAACTAGGGTTTCTCAAACCCTAGATCGACATAAAAAAGCAGAAGGATTATGAGGGTTGTGGCTGTCGCGATTCAAGATAATTTGTCATGGCTATGATATTAGGGTTTATGGTGAAACCCTAGATTCGTCTTTGATAAAACCCAAGGTCCGTTATATTTTTGGATCGTACTTTATTGATATGTGATTTATTATAAAGCAGAATATCATGTCTAGGTTTCTGTTTGGTGTATAATAATCATATGGGTTAAGGAGTGGTAAAATAAAATACGATTATAATGTGTATACTGGTGGATCACGTATATGTTAACGCAAAGGGAAAATCAGCAAATACGTGAGCTACTTAATTTCTATTGGTCGAAACACGAAGGCGCTTGTTATGTTGGTGTTCACACGAAGCAAGGTTTATGATTGGTGGAAAACAACTTTGTGTTCACACGATTCTACACATATAATTGGAGGAAATTTCGAGTGTTCACATGGTTATGGTAGACTTGCAGTCACATGATCAAAGCCCAGCTTATTCATATTCTAAGACATGCGTTCACATGGTTATTAATGGTCCATAATAGCTTATTCAAAGGTACGTGTGATATTTAATGGTAATAGGTCTGCTGATACACTTCCCTGATTTTTAGGGCACCAAATATTCGGTGCAATATTTATGGAGTAGAAAAGGGGACTTTTGTTCATAGCAGAAGGAAAAAGTCAGAAAAGGATCACGTGATGAATATCTTGTCCTAATTTTGTGGGATATGTCTTTGATGAAAAGAATATTTATGGATACATGAAGAAAAGGTTATATGCTAAATGTGTATTCTGATGCATGATCTTTGCCAAAATATTAGGACGTGCATAATACTTTTCCATTCATACTAAACGGGTATCACAAAGTTATGGGCTGGATAGATTGGGCTTTTTATATCAAGTGATCTATTACATTATGTGGATGTACAAACTTTGGTGGAAGGGATGTTTCTGCTAGTTTGTAGTCCTAGATGGCGTCAGCAGAAACATGACGCTGATAAGAGTAATGTTGACGCTGACGAGTAAAAATTTGACGCTGATGGAATAAGTCAACGCTGACAGCGTTGACAGTGTTGTCCGAGATATGGCTGTTCAAACGCTGATATGTGTTGTCCGATATCGGAAAATGCACATGGAAGGATATTGGACAGAGGAGGATCTCGGGTAACACACTGATTGCTGCTGTTTGAGAAAATTGTACGTTTTGAGCACACAAAAAGGTGGTATTTACACACGAAGGTACATGGAATCTCCGTTTTAATTTAGAATATCATGTTGATATTTATGGCTCGGATGTTTTTAAACGAAATTGATGATCTTAAAGTGAGTTAGCAACAATTCGTGAAGTAATGATGGTCTTCATGAAGAGGTGTTAGCTTAAGGGGAAGAATTCTTATGGTAAATTTGATGATTGAAGAAGATTTTCGCGAGTTTGTGTTCTATCATATCTTAAAGTCATGCACTCCCAGTCATAGACTTTAAAGATAACTTGTTCGTGCTTTACATGATTGGTGATGAAGACTTGTCATAACACTTGAAGGAGTTACATTATCGTTCTCAGTGTCTCACAAAGGATGAGAATATTGACAAGGGATCGAGGTCTACTTATATCTCCCAATAAGTTCTTAGTCACGTGGATAGTACAAGAAATGGAACACAAGGTTGGGTTATTCTACTTCTACATCAAAAATATTATAATAATTGTTCTTCAAGATCATTACATAGAGTTACATTTGGAGAATCTTCAAAGATTGCATACATTGTTTACTTCCTTGTTGATGTGACAAAAAGGGGAAGAAAATACATGCTACACTTGAGGGGAAGCAACTTGAAGATCATGTACAACTTACAAGAGATACACATAGAGTTTTGCCACTATCAACTAGGGGAAGATTGTTGGGTCAAAAAGTTGATGTGGCAGAAACTCAAAATCAAAGAAAACATGAAGACATTTGTTCAAGCGTTGTCAAGAGTAAATCAGAAGTTGTCAAGAGTAACTTAAGCGTTGACAGAAGTCAAACGCAGTCAACAAGGTCAAACACTGATGGATGTTTAAAGATTGATGGAGAATTCTATTTGGGGAATATATTGAGTATATTATTTATGATATACACAATATATAGTTTATCTAAATAGAATATTTAGATGTTTATTTGATATTATCTCTTGTAGATTCTGTTCCTTCCACTATAAAAGGAACAAGAGTCTTAGGTTTTATTCATAACTTTCATTCACAATGTAAACCTAAAGCGTGTGTCGACTAGGTGTGGGATTCAATGTACACACACCTAGTGGTTGTTCGTTATTAATATAATGAGCAATCCCTTTGTTTTAATTCATGTTATTCGTGCCTAAACACCTTGTTAATGTGTCATGTTCTAATTCCGCTTTGATTGTATAATCATATGAACATGATGCATTCCTAGTTGCTTAAAAGATCCGGAAACCAAGGTTTCCACAGAGTAGATTTTGAAGAATTCAAGTTCATTCATGGAGATTAAGTTGTTAAAGGTTGTTGATTAGTTGATGATTGATTGATTCTTGTGCTAAGGTGGTGGTTTAGCACTAGCTAGAAAGCTCAGCGCTTCTCTACTCCCCAAAGGAGGCCTAAGCTAGAAGGTGTTGATTTTCTGAATTTTTGTTCCTCTCAAATGTTGCCTGCATGCTTAATTCCTAGTGTAAATCTAATTGCCTGCATGATCAAGTGTGTTTAGCTGATATTGATTTGATTTTGATGATTGTGTAGCTTAATTGTAGTATAGCACTTGATCATTAGCTTAATTCTCATTCTTGTTTGCTTAATATCAGTCATTTTAGCTTATTAGAGCATTTAGAGTGTAAGTCTGTTTCATAGCTTGAATTTAGTTCTAATTAATCACATTTTAGTTACTAAACTTAGCTTGATATCTATCTTGAATCAGTTTGGCTTTTAACTCAAACTTCCTTCACAAAAGTTTGATAAAGTTCAGATAACTAGTGTTTGGGATTAGGATTTTATCTGTGTTCAAGTATTAGTAATTGGCTAATTCTAGTTCTTTTTTCAGTCATCAAGTCATAGCTTAATGTTTTCAGTCATTTTCAAGTCAAGTTTTTAGTCAAACAGGCAATTGGCAGTTTAAAAAGTCTGGGTCAGTTTTGGATAAACTTGTTTTCAGAAAGTGTTGATTTTCAAATCATTGGCATTTCTTTGTTACTGGATGAATTTACTTGAAACCACTTTCTAATCATCACTCAACATCTTTAGTTTTAGTGTGTTAAAGGAAAATCTACAGTATCTAGCTTTGAAAGAGAAATAAGCATTTGATTAAGCACTTGAGCATTTTTCATTCTCGGTGATAAATTGACATACTATTTTCTTCTACAAGCATTTCTACTTCATAAACTTGGTAATTTTCTTTCACATTTCTAGTTAGAAAGTGTTCCTGGTTAAATTTTGAAGTTTTCAGCTTTTTGGAAATTTTGGTCAACGAAAGTCAAATAAGCACTATTTTAGCTTAATTTCATTTTCTGAATTCATTACTTGATAATTTTCGATAAAAAAAGACATTTGTAACACCCCCAAATTTATACAACTCAGTACAGCGGAAGACTAGTTGGTGTTACGGGATAGCACATTACTCACATCATAGACAATGCTTAAAAGTCGCGTCGTTTTAATAATAAAGCATTTCCATTCATAAATATCAAAGTTACATAGGTCCCAAGTCATTGTATTTAATACAGGTTTTACAAAGCATTTGAATGGAAATAAATATTTAAGTGCGGGCCATGAATTCTTGTTGTCTTCCCGAGAATTACCTTCAAGTACCTGAGATAAAACATGTTAAAAGAAAAGGTCAGCGATAACGCCGAGTGAATTCATAGAGTTTAATAAATTCCATCAATATAACTTTGGTATAAAATTATTACCAAAAATCATTTCGTACAAATCATTGTAATAGGCCATAAAATAGCCAAAGTCATTTTATATAAATCCTTATCAAAATCATAACATAGGCATTTGCCTTAAAAATCATTATACGAGCCAATGTCGTAAAAACTTCATACAATACGTTTTATAACGTTGTATAGATGAAATAAAAACCGTTATATGAATATGGTTATATAAAACCAAAACACGAACATAATATCAATAGTATTGTTGGGAATAAATTAAGGCCAGATCACTTGAGCGCTGACAAGAACAATTCAAGCGTTGACAAGAACAAAACAAGCGCTGACAGCTCAAGCGTTGACAAGTTAAAGTCAAGCGTTGACACATTGAAGACAAGCACTGATGGAAGATATATTCTACACGTTTATTATATTCTAGAATACTTCTAGTAAGGATAGAAACGACAATGTATTTTCTATATTTATCTTTACCTAGAATAGCTGATATGTAGATTATTGTACAAGGCTTCTTATGTCTATAAAAGAAGGCCTTTAGGTTATAAGTTTTATATAAGTTTTCGTTTGTAAACATCTTTCATTGTAAGCAAGTTCGACATTCATAATCAAAGTGAAAGTTTGTTTACATCTTGTGTGTTCTTGTTTAAGTGTTAAATTCCACATAACACTTAGATTCATAAAGCATGTACAAAGGTTTCTCTACGTGTATTACCTGATCTAATCTCGTATACATAAAGCTAATCGATCTATGTTTGGGATCAACAAGTGGTATCAGAGCTTGTTGAGGAACTTTTTAAAGAACACCAGAACCCTAAAATCACCAAAACCCTAATTTTCTCAGAAACCCTAACAACATCATGTCTGAAGCAATAACCTCCTCCTCCTCAGCCTTACCAAACATCAAGATTCCCATGCTTGATGCAACCAACTTTAACTTATAGAAGTTCAACTTTGAACAATATCTGGGGATCTATGACTACACACTCTGGGAGATTATTGAATATGGAAACACTTTCAATAAAGCTCAAAAGATTCTTGATGCCATTACTCAAAGATCAACTGTTGAAGGATGCCCTGAAGAGGATAAGAAAGAAAAACCTGGAGATGGTAGAGCTGTAGCTGCTGATGACATTGCAAAGAAAAGGGTTGACATGAAAGCCCTAAATATTCTAAAAGTCTCTTTGGGACAAGAAAATCAGCATAAATATAGAGGCTATGAATCTGCTAAGGATCTTTGGGAAGCTCTTGAAGTTGCATATGGTGGCAATGCAGACACTAAGGAAGAAAAGAAAAAGCAACTTCTGCATGATTATGTTGTCTTCAAAGCTCAACCCAATGAGAAACTGAGTAGTGTGAGAAGCAGATTGCTTGACATTACAAGCAAGTTGTCCTTCATGGGGACACAAGTTGGTGATGTTGACATCAATGCTACCTTTCTTAAAAGTCTTGGTGAGGCATGGAAGATTGAGGCAAGATCTATTCTTTCCAACAATACTTACAAGAGCTCCTCGTTTGATGACATCTACAACAAACTAAGACTGTTAGAAGATGAAACTCTTTTAGAGCATGGAAGAAAATCTACCACCAGCAACATGGCCTTCTTCACTCATAGTGAAGGTCAATTCAATCAGAAAGACTCTTATATGCATCCAATTACTGGATCATCATATGTCAGCGCTGGAACAAGTCCTGTCAACGTCTCCTTTTCAGATGCTGACACATTCAAGAATGACTCCCCAAGAGTTAAACCTGCTGGTTTGGATTTGGATACTGTGTGTGCTTACATTGCTTCTTTGCCCAATGGTTCAGTGATTACTTATGAGGACCTTGAGCGGATAAGTGATGAGCACTTGGAAGAGATGGACATCAAGTGGAACATGGCTCTTGCTAGTATAAGAGCAAATAGGTGGAACAGAAGGTTTAAAAAGAAGATGACCTTCAATGCTAAAGACACAGCTGGATTTGATAAATCCAAAGTTGAATGCTACAACTGTCATCGTATGGGGCACTTCATGAGGGAATGCAGATCTCCTAGAAGATCTGATGCTGGTAAACCCTCAAGTCAGGTTGTTAAAGCTCAGGATTCCAAAGCTATGGTTGCAGTTCAAGGAATTGATGGTACAGGATGAGATTGGAGCTATCTGGCTAAGAATGTTGAAGAGGACAAAGCGTTGGTTGCTGATATTGAAGAAGAAGAGCATGTTGAATATGCTCTCATGGCACACTCCTCCTCTTCATCTGATAATGAGGTATATGATGATGCTTTTTGTAGCAAAGGTTGTAGGTTAAATACTGAAAGACTTAACAAAGAGGTGTTAAAACTAAAAGATGACATGAGTACTGAAAGATGTAAATTGTCTAATTACCAACTAGCTCTTACTGAAACTGAGAAAACCGTTTCTGAATATAAGAAAATGGAATTTGACTTAAAAGATAAGATCAATATCTTAAAACATGAGTTAGAGGGTAGTATGGATATTAGAAACATCATGAAAAAGGTTAATGGTGAATTACAGGCTAAGTTAGATGAGGCCATTAAGAATAAAGATAATGTTAGCCTCGAAATTCAAAGATTTGATAAAGCCACCCAAACCCTAGGAGACTGTGTAGCTAAACAAAGGGATCCTAAAGACATGACTGGGATTGGGATGAATGATTACTCTTTGGTTCCACCACCAGCGGGTGACTTCTATGGTGTCCAACGAAGGGACTTATCTTGGACTGGTTTACCAGAGCTCCAAGAGGAGGAATTCATCCCTCCACCAAGAGTTGTCACTCCAGTGGAAGAGTATCAACAAAAATTGACTGACCTAAATGAGTGGAAGAAAGCTAACCCTACTTTATTTGTTAAAGGAGGTTTGCTATGTGAAAGTCCCAATGAATCACCACCCATTAAGGTTACTACCCAATCACTGGTAAAGCTGTTGACCTAGGCTCAAACACTGTTAGAAGACCTACCATTAAATATGTAGAGATGTATAGGAATAATAGGTCACCCAAGAGCCAAGTTAGCAATCATGGAACAGGTTTCTTCTCTTCTAGACCTAAGGTTGTGTCTAAGAAAGCCTGTTACACTTGTGGTAGCTTTTCACATTTGGCTTACAAATGTGTCAACGCTCCCAAATACAGCGCTGACAGGAACAATTTCAGCGCTGTCAGGAACAAAGTCAACGTTGTTAGAAAGTCAAACGTTGTCAGACCCAAACCCTGTGTGCAGCAAAGTCCACAAGTGATTAGACCTGCCCCATTCTTTTCTAGAAGGTCTAACACTCATGGATAAAGACCATTTCAAAAGACAAACACCTGGTCAAATAGGCAATGGGTTTCTGTATCAAACCCTAGGTTCAACGCTGACAAGGGTAATTTCAGCGTTGACAGGACAAATTCTAACGCTGACAGAAACGTGACCAGGCCTAAATATTTGCAGCCACAAGGTAAGGGGTCTAAATCTTCTTCAAGCTTAACATGGAGACCCAAGAAAGATCAAAACTCTAATGATAATGGGATTTCAATGACTTGCAATAGATTTAATTACATTTCAAAGGTCATTACAAAACCTATTGGGGTTAACTGGGTATATCATGCTAAAAAGGATGAGAATGGGGTTGTTGTGAGAACTAAGTCTGTTCTTATTGAACAACCAGATGAATCCAAGTCTATTGAGACTTGGGTTCCCAAAGAAAACTAATTTGTTTTCTTTATGTGCAGGGCATTCAAAGACAGATCAATGATTATGGATATTGGGATAGTGGAT
This sequence comes from Glebionis coronaria, assembly GCA_025667525.1. NCBI lineage: Eukaryota > Viridiplantae > Streptophyta > Magnoliopsida > Asterales > Asteraceae > Glebionis > Glebionis coronaria. The sequence goes on from CM046881.1 coordinate 276,089,457, forward strand.
GCTCAAGGCACATGACAGGGAAGGAAGACTATCTGACGAATTTCACTCCTATTAAAGATGGTGATAAGGTATACTTTGGTGGTGGATATGGAACTATCACAGGCAAAGGAACCCTTCTCACCAATAATCTGCGTTTTAAGAACGTCTTCCTGGTAAAAGAACTTGATTATAACTTGTTTAGTGTATCACAGGTTTGTGATAACAAAAATAAAGTTCTTTTTACTGATACTGAGTGTTTGGTGTTAAGTAAGGATTTTAAGATCCCTGATGAGAAATATATTGAGTATAGAACACCTAGGCATAAGGACATATATAATGTAAATTTAAATGGGATTAAAATGAATACCAATATGTCTTGTTTTTATGCTAAGGCCTCAGTAGATGAGAGTAATTTGTGGCACAGGAGACTAGGGCACATAAATTTTAAAAATATAAGTACACTTGTGAGACTTGGTTTAGTTGATGGTTTGCCTGAGAAGCCTTCCACAATGACCACTCTTGTGTTGCATGTCTTAAAGGCAAGCAGCATAAGGTCTCATTCAAGTCCAAACAGGTGCATACTAGTTCCAGACCTCTTCATATGCTTCACATGGACATCTTTGGTCCAACAAATATAGAAAGTTTGAATGGTAAGTCATATTGCTTTGTTGTCACAGATGACTTTTCTAGATTTACTTGGACATTCTTTCTAGCTATGAAGAGTGACACAGCTGATGTTCTTATTGATTTTATCACTCAGATTGAGAAGAGGTCTGGCAATGAGGTTAAAATGCTTAGGAGTGATAATGGTGGAGAATTTAGGAACAAGAAGCTAGATGATTTTTGTGCCAGGAAAGGAATTACTAGGCAATTTAGCATTGCTAGAACCCCACAACAAAATAGGGTTGCTGAGAGGAAAAATAGAACCCTAATTGAAGCAGCCAGAACAATGTTGGCTGATGCTCACTTTCCAATAGCCTTTTGGGCTGAGGCTGTTAATACAGCATGCTATGTGCAAAATAGAGCATTGGTTAACAAAATTCAGAACAAAACACCTTATGAGTTACTTTGGGGTAGAAAACCTAATATTGGTTTTCTCAGACCTTTTGGTTGTCATGTAGTAGTTTTAGATACTAGTGATGCCTTAGGGAAATTTAGTGCAAAAGGTGATGAGGGTTACTTCATGGGGTATTCAGTGCAGAGCAAGGGTTATAGGGTTTATCTTAAAGAGGACAAACGTATAGTTGAAAGAGTACATGTTAGGTTCTTAGAGAATAAACCTAGTGATCCTGAAAGTGGTCCTAATTGGTTGTTTGATTTGGAACCCTTATCTAGAACTTTAAATTATATGCCTGTCACTAATCCAGACATTGTGAAGGTAACTTCAAATGTTGTGGAGGAACAAGTTGTTAATGTTTCAGGTACACAGGTTCATGAGAAGGTTGGATCACAAGCAGAAAAGGCATCTCCTACATTAGAATATGTCATAATTCCCATTTGGACAGATGCTTTTGCTGCTACTGCTGCTGCTGGACAAGATAATGGTGGTTTCCAAATACCACCAGATACAAACATGCATGGTTCTTCAGGCGCTGACAAAGGCAAATCTAGCGCTAACAAGACCAATTCAGACGTTGATGGCTCAGACGTTGACAACAACATTTCAAGCGCTGTTAGCCCAGACGCTGACAACCAAGATTCAGACGTTGACAACACTTATGGGCATCTTTTCTCTTCCAGTTTTGAACAAGGTGGACCTTCCAATATTCTTGAAGAAGTTCACATTGATCAAAGAGAGTCTGATGAAGAAGATATTGGCAACATGGAGCGTGAGGTTGAGGACGCCAGACTTTTTGAAGGAGGAGTTCTCACTTCCACAATGAAGAATCACCCCCCATCCCAGATCATTGGTGATATTATGACTCCAGTTCAGACTAGAAGATCTCATCAAGGTCTTGGTGGGTTTATTGCCAATATACACAAGAAGGTTGATACCCCTCTTGTGCAAGCATGTTTGTTTGCATGTTTTCTGTCACAAGAAGAACCCAAGAAAATATTTGATGCTCTCAAAGAACCAAGTTGGGTGGAAGCAATGCAGGATGAGCTTCACCAATTTGCAATTCAAGGTGTTTGGGAGCTGGTTGATTGTCCTAGATATGTCAGACCTATAGGGACAAGATGGGTTCTCAGGAACAAAAGAGATAAAAGAGGCATTGTGGTCAGAAACAAGGCAAGGTTAGTGGCTTAAGGTTATACACAAGAGGAGGGGATAGACTATGAGGAGGTCTTTGCACCAGTTATAAGGATTGAAGCTATTAGGATTTTTCTAGCCTATGCCTCCTGCATGGGCTTCACAGTCTATCAAATGGATGTCAAGAGTGCCTTTCTGTATGGTACCATTGTTGAGGAAGTGTATGTAATGCAACCTCCTGGTTTTGAGGATCCAGAGCATCTAGATAAAGTGTATAGAGTCAAAAAGGCTATGTATGGTCTTTATCAAGCCCCTAGAGCATGGTATGGTACTTTGTCTACCTATTTGGTGGACAATGGATTCAAGAGGGGCACCATAGATCAGACACTATTTACAAAGAAGAAAAGCAAGGATGTGTTGCTTGTGCAGGTCTATGTTGATGATATCATTTTTGGGTCTACTGATCCAAAGATGAGTGAGGATTTCTCCAAGCTTATGACAGACAAATTCAAGATGAGTGCTATGGGGGAGATGAACTTCTTTCTTGGGTTACAAGTTCAGCAGAAAGAAGATGGTATCTTCATCTCCCAGGACAAATATGTTGCTGAGATCTTGAAGAAGTTTGGCTTTTCTCCACATGAAAAGAGGGCTACTACTCCTATGGATAGAGAACACCCTTGGGGAAAGATTGGAGATGGGAAAGATGTTGATGTCAGGCACTATAGATCCATGATTGGATCCTTGATGTATCTTACTGCCTCTAGACCTGACATTATGTTTGTTGTGTGTGCTTGTGCACGCCATCAAGTGACTCCCAAAGAATGTCACCTTTATGCTGTGAAGAGGATCTTTAGGTAGCTAAGATGCTATCCTAGTCTTGGTTTGTGGTACCCAAAGGATTCACCATTGGAGCTGATTGCATATTCAGATAGTGATTATGGAGGTGATAAAATTGATAGGAAATCCACAACTGGTGGATGTCAGTTTCTTGGGAGCAGGTTGATATCTTGGCAATGCAAGAAACAAACAGTGGTGGCTAATTCTACAACTGAAGCAGAGTATGTGGCTGCAGCTGCATGTTGTGGCCAAGTTTTGTGGATTCAGAACCAGCTGTTGGATTATGGGTATAATTTCATGCATACTAAGATATTTGTTGACAATAATAGTACTTTATGCATCATTAAGAATCCTGTACATCATTCTAAAACTAAACACATAGAAATTAGACATCATTTTATAAGAGATTGCTTTGAGAAAGGTTTAATACAACCAGATAGGGTTGACACTGAGGAAAATGTGTCAGATTTATTAACTAAACCTTTTGATGCTAGGAGATTTCAATACTTTGTAACAAGTATTGGAATGGTAAATCTCACATAATATGTGTTTTGGAGTCTTTTTGTAAAAGTATGTACAGGATGATGCATTATTATTGGTCTTATTGTTGATTTAGATTTTCCACTATATTTTTCTAATACTGACAAAGGTTGCTTGAACGCTGATAAGTGTTTTTGCAACGTTGTCAGCAATATAATTGTCTAACGCTGACAAAGCTTCCCTCAACGCTGTCATGTGTTATCGGGGCGTTGTCAGCAACAATGTTAGTTTTGTGGTTTTCAATCTAAATGTGCAGATGGTGTTAGCAGTATACCATTGGATACAGAGTTGCTTATGGATCAATGGAGAAGCATTTGGACAAGTTTTTATTTATGGATGATGGTTGGAATGTTTCATTCCTATCTTGAAATAAATTTTTTATGTTCATGCATGATTTTAGCAAACTGTTTGTATCATAGTTTAAGGGGAGGTTTTAGGAACCTTTAGGATGTTTGGGTATCCATATGATACTCTTATCACAATTCTAGATTGTGTCCACAGGTGAGTATGATTTAGTTTTACTAAATCATGAGGCACTGTAGCATGCAAAGTTGATATACTGTGCATGCTGCCAAGACATTTTTGGCCTAGAATTGGTTGTGGTCTGTTGGGAGACTTGGGAATGATTTTGATATGGGATTTACCTGGGAGTAACAAGGATTTTATAAGGTAACTTGGTTGTTAAGAGTTTTGGTTAGCAAGGGACACTAGAGGACTGTTATGTCTATCTTGCTTATGCAAGTGTGCATAACTGGACAGTGCTTGCCGCCCTATAATAATTATCAGCTTTTGGTTATCTTCTCTAGGATAAATTACTTGTTAAGGTCATTTTTCACTTTTTAAAATATTTTTATTTTTGGACGCTGACAAGAATTTTCCAAGCGTTGTTGTGACCAAATTGGACGCTGACATGGCTATAGGCAAACGTTGACAAGATTATAGCCGTTGGGCGTTGATAGGTTATTTTTGACCGTTGACACTCAATGGGACCTACCCAGTTGTTACTTTTTGACATATTTTCAAGCCGTAATTTTAGGAGTTGTTACTTTCATTTAATGCATGAGATAACTTATAACTTTTTCAATATTTTCATGATTGATTTTTGAATATCTTTGCCTATTTTTGGGCCAATCACATGCATTCTTTCTCTCCTATAAATTTGGCTCCTATTTTAAACAGGGTATCTATAATTCTTGTCTAACAATTTTTCTCTTATCAACTTCATCTTCTTCACTTAAAATTAACAGCTTTCATTAATGGCACCAAAGTTTAAACAAACAGAATTAGAATTGGGGTTTAGATCACAACACAACATGATTGCTTATCTTGACGCTGATGATGCTCTGTTTCCCCAATACACACAAATGGTGGCGTATTTGAATGCATACCCATTAAGGTATGCTCTTTCTCATGCACCACTCATTCCAGTCACACACATTAAGCAGTTTTGGAACACTGTTAGTTCCTCAACAGTTAATGGAGTGACCACATTGACTTCTATTGTTCATGGGAGATCTTGGGTGGTTACTGAGGCCTTGGTACGCCAAGCCTTGCATCTTGATGATGCTGATGGTATAGCCACCCTTCCCATAAATGAAATAGAACAAGGGCTTAGGGCTTTGGGATATCCTTTTCCTGATGAAGGTACTCTAAACAAGTATCATAAGCAGGAATTTCCCCCAGCCTGGAAGTACCTCATACATGTCCTTCTTCAATGTTTGAGTCCCAAATGTACTGCACACAATGAGATCAATAGATCCATTGCCAGTGCTATTGTGTGCATTGCAACAGGGCAAAAATATAACTATTCTAAAATGATTTTTGAAGGGATGTGTAAAAACAAGGGGACAAAAATGACTTTAGCTTATCCCCGTTTTCTGCAAATGGTTTTTGATGATCAAGGTTACTGCTCAAGGGATCACAATGATTTTTATAAGATCCCTGAGCAAAAGAATGCTATTTTTATGAAGATGGACTCACCACCCCATAGAGACCTACCTTTAACCCAAACCATGCTTGCTGTTATTGCAGCAGCACAACCCCAACCAGACCCCCAACCTCATATTGACCCTCAACCACAACTTGAACCAATTCCTGAACCCCCTGAACAAATGCAAATTGACTCAGAATCCTTTAACGCTGACACACTCAATGTTGGCATTGATGTGCCTATTTCCAACGCTGACACACAACCTTCACAATCCCAAACACCCCTTAACCAACCCACATCTACCCATTCTTCCACACCATCTTCCACACCCCATGAATATAGGTTGATGAAACGCGAAAGGACTACTGGAGTGTTCTCCTCTGGTGGTCCTAGCCATGAAGCAGAGAGAACCACCACCACAAGTGTGGCTGGTGCCCTGGATGAGGCTGGGACTATTGGTTCTGGCTTAGAAGCTGGCCAAGGCAGTCCCACCATCATTAAGTCCTCATCCTTTCCCAATGAATCTGACTTGGGAGGTCAAATCCCCATTTCAGAAGAGGGCAGACTGGAACCAATGACTCTTTTGGAATTGACGGCAGTCTGCATAAGCTTGCAAAAGCAAAATGCAGACTTAGTACAAGTAGTCAGCTCACAAGGCCTTGAACTCAAGCAATTGAGGGAGAGGATTGTTGTTTTGGAAAGTGATCGTGCTAGAAGGGGTATGGAGGAATCTTCCAAAGGGGAGGAAGATCAAATAAATCTGAGTGATAAGGGCAGCCAGGATGGTCAATCAATCGATGTTGCTAAGGCCCTTACAACTTTGAAGAAACAAACAGGTTTTGATACGCCCTTAGTCTCTCCCACCAACTTAAATTTATCATTTACAGCTATGTTGAGAGAGGTTACACAAGGCGCTGAGGGAAAATATTTGAGCGTTGACAATGAAAATTTGGACGCTGATAGAAGTATTTTGGGCGCTGATAAGATAAATTTGGGCGTTGATAGACCTGCATATGAAGGTGATGTATCCCAGTCATCATCTATCATCAAGGAGGTTTCTAGTCAAGTATTACCATCTACCTTACCAACCATTGCACCATCAGATAAGGGTAAGGGTAAAATGGTAGAAGAGATTGTTCCAAAGGATGCAGCTCAAGTTGAGTTTGATAGAAGATTAGCTGCACAAATCATGGAACAAGATGAAAAGGAAAAGTCACCATTTGTTGTGACTTCAGAAGAAGAAAGTGATGGAGCTAGCTCAGATTCAAGTGTGATGATTATAGAACCTGAAAGGCTTGAGTATGGAGATGAGTTGGCCAAAGAAAAGTTGAGAGAATTGAAATTGCAGGTTGACTTTGACATGCCAGAGGTGGTTCAAATGTACAATTCTTGGGAAGAAAGATGCATGGATAATCCAGACTTGACCATTTCAGATCAAATATGGGGTTTGGAGCTTCTTCTTAGAGTTCAGAAGGATTGCCAGGTAATTTTGAAACACAAGGCAAGCAATATTCTCTCAGAGTTGAAAAGGGATAGAAGGGAGCTCTACTTTATGTTGCTCAGATGTCATAGAGTTGGATGGACATATCAGAAGTTGAAGGCTTTGACATTTGATGAGTTGGAAAACAGGGCTTATCCCATTTGGGTGAGAGTGCAAGAAGCAAACACTCTCAGACTTCTTTCAGATGAAAGAAAGGAGGAACTTGTAGAAGAAATGGAAATCAAGAAAGCTATGATGATTCCCAGGCCAGTGAAGAAGGGAATTTCATTTGAGTTTCAAAAAGATATGGATCCACTATATCTAAGTGAAGCAATTATAAGAAAGAGCCTCAAGCTCTCCCCATTAGAAGCTTCAGATATGGTGCAAGTGTTACCATTAGATTCTAGGAACCCAATTGTGAGCTATGAGGAAGATGAATGTAGGTTCTGGAAGATTGGCAGATTTGGCAAGGAGGTACACACTTTTACCACTCTCATATCTTTGTTTGCAAGTTGTGATAGAGAAGACTTGGTGGACCTTTGGAGGTTGCTGGAGACCAAGTATGAGGCTGAAGCACCAACTTCAGCTAATGGAATAAAACTTTGAACCACATTCAAAAGAATGTGTGGACCAAAAGATGAGGATCCTGCAATTTGGAAGGATCTTGAAGATGACCTCAGTAGTCTTCAATGGAGGTTATATTCAGCTGCTGGTGTATAACATTTGAGTTCTACAAAGTTTGCTGAGTATCTACTTGTGGATGCTCAGTATTTCATATCCAAGGCTATTTTGGAGAAGATGAAGGATACTCAGCTGGAAATAGATTATTCAAGTGACGTGGCAAAAGATTTGATAAGATTTATTCATTACCAATATGAGAAGGTTTGTAAGATTCCTCCTAGTCCTTAATGCTTATTCAGAAACTTGATCATAAGAGTGGATATCAAGTTTAGGGGAGGATTGTTGGGAATAAATAAAGGCCAGATCACTTGAGCGCTGACAAGAATAATTCAAGCGTTGACAAGAACAAAACAAGCGCTGACAGCTCAAGCGTTGACAAGTTAAAGTCAAGCGTTGAAACATTGAAGACAAGCACTGATGGAAGATATATTCTACACGTTTATTATATTCTAGAATACTTCTAGTAAGGATAGAAACGACAATGTATTTTCTATATTTATCTTTACCTAGAATAGCTGATACGTAGATTATTGTACAAGGCTTCTTATGTCTATAAAAGAAGGCCTTTAGGTTATAAGTTTTATATAAGTTTTCGTTTGTAAACATCTTTCATTGTAAGCAAGTTCGACATTCATAATCAAAGTGAAAATTTGTTTACATCTTGTGTGTTCTTGTTTAAGTGTTAAATTCCGCATAACACTTAGATTCATAAAGCATATACAAAGGTTTCTCTACGTGTATTACTTGATATAATCTCGTATACACAAAGCTAATCGATCTAAGTTTGGGATCAACAAGTATGACCCCGTATTGCTAGTCAGGCAATACATCGTAATTCGGTGCGTCTAGTCGTATTTCGTTAATTGGATTATTATAAGCCGCATGACATTGTTACCTTACTACAACAAACAACGGGTAGCTAGCCCGAAACTCATTTGCCCATCTAAATTAGCGTTTCGTCACAAAGGTCACGCTATGTAAATCTTCTCATACATAAATTCGCTTACCAATCAACGTGGCACGACGGGGATCAACCGTCAAGGCGCGAACTGGGGTGATCGTCCCCAAATAGTACTATTATATGCATAAGCGTCTACCAAATCCCGGTAGTTCACAATTCATGCTAATGGGACTTTTAGTGACATAACCTACCTTTAATAATCCATTTTATTTCATCTATCGGGTCATTTAATCATTTATCGGGTCATTTAATCATTTATCGGGTCATTCAATCATTCGGGTCCAAATCAATAAACAAACAATCGGGACAAATGGTGTCCTTATTTATAAAAACTAACATGTTATCTCCCTCGCGGGTTTATAAAACATTTCATAAAAACATTCAAAAGAGTGCGAGGCTATGAACTCACGTTGATGTCGGAAGGCGGGTTATCGGCAATTCAGACGTACGGTACGTGCTTTAATCACGGAAACCTAGACAAATAATACTCGTCTTAGACTCATGTCCAATGACTTTATAAAAATAACAATTGTGTATACATATGATGATTATATATATATGATGATCAAGTGGATTTACATATTCTCATTTGCTCATTTTAGTGTTATGAGTCGATAACTTTTATACTAGTTTACTAGTTTTACCTATTTATATATATTTTAAGTCCAATAACTTATTATAAATTCTTTAACTTGAATTAATACATTTTATACTTGTATTATCAGTATTTACACTTCACATGTTGGGCCCAAATGGGTTAAGCCCAATAAATAAGTTTATAAGTGTTTTAGTCCATTTTGTTGTATTATTAGTCCAATAATGTTAACTTAGCCCGTTAATGTCCGTATGTTATATAGTTCGGGTTTTTATCGGTTTTTACTTGTTATATATGTCTATATATCAGTATATGAGTTTATAAAAGTTTACATTAGACGGGTCCAACCGTTTAAGTTTTATTTAACAAAAACGTTAATTCTACGGTAGTAGCCGAAAAAGTCGTAAAAATCATGTTTATAGTTTTATAACTTATCAAGCTACCATTTTTATAAAATGTCCATTTATTTATCCTTATACATATTTATATAAATGTATTATATGAGTTAGTGGGTTTTAATTCACATTTTATACTATTTTTATTTGAGTGCTTATATAATACTATTATACTTTAATTTCCAAAATCTGATTTTTATTTTCATGTTCACCAAAACTGCCATATCTAGAGTTCTATATGGAGATAGAAGCTAAATTTTTATGACATAAACTACATGATATGTGCTCCATTTAACTCTACTATATCTACTGTTGAATCAGCCTCTAAGTATTTTCTAAAAATCGTCCAAAACAGTGAACTCAGATTTGTACTCTAAACTTGTTTTGATCATATCTCACTCATTACAATGATTCCATTACATGGCCAACTCTCACATGTATAAAAGACATATTACTTAATGTATATATATTAATCTATGCCATTTTTATCAGTTCATCATATGATTCTTTACTGTTTTATACAGCCAACAATTTAAACAAGATTTTAGCCTTGTTTCTTATAGTTTTTCATCTTTTTACCCATGATTATCAACACCAAATCCCCACACAATATTTTTATCATCATATATTCATCATTATAGGAAATAAAATACATGATTACATAATCAAAATAAAAAGAGGATGGGGAGGACAATCTTTATACCACCATGATGATGTAGGTTGTGATCAAGACATGGATTTTGATGGAGAAACTTGTGAATAACCAAGACCATCTTCAAGACCACCATTCTCCAAGAACTCCTTGTGGAAAATCAGCCCCAAGACTCCATAGAAATTCCTCCTTGGATGTTATAACTTGCACCAATGTTCATCTCTTTTGAAGGAGATTAACATATGTGAGTTATAACAATAGTTTGTGGTTAAATTTAGATCAAATGATGGTTATGGGTGGTGGAGTGGACGGCATAAACAAGAGGAAAGGTAGAGAGTGAGTTGTTTTACATGTAGGAAATGTGAGGAAGTGGTTTGTGTGTGAGTGGTTTTGATGCATAGTTGCTTAATATGTAAGCTTAGGACAAGTGTCCATAAATTGACACCAAATGTGGTGTGGTGTAGTAAGTTAGCCATCCATATAGATAGTGGGGTGGGATAAATTAGTTTATCCCCCATCCCGCTAATTTACGGGTACTCCTCGATTCTAGTTTCCTCGATTTGCGTGCCCTCGGGTCGTTTTACGAAAAACGTTTTTATAAATTATGAATCAACGGCACAAAACGAATCTAATAAAAATTTTCTCATCAAAAACGGAGTTCGAAAACGTAAATACCTAGTCCTAAGGTTTCCGGTTTAGTCGTAAAGGACGTTAAATTAAAATCGTAAGTCCTAATCTCTTCTCGTAAATTTGTGAGTTTATGAACCAACACAAATTTAAAATCTCAAGATAATATTCACGGATAAATTTATTTTCTGAATTGTCGGACTTTCACCAAAGACGGTGTATGCAAACGTAAGCACGTAACGTAGAATCCTTCGATTTAGACGTAGTCGATGCTACTTCAAGACGTAAATCCAAATTACTTCCCAAAATAAGTGAGTTCATAATATAACATTAAAATAATGTTTTCAAATAATATTTGAGAATAAAATATTAATCGTAAATTGACGGATTGTCACAGCATTTACCCCTAAACAGGATCTTTGTCCTCAAAGATCATCTTACTACTCGCTTCTTATAGAGTTAAAGCCATGTGGGTATTTCCTCCACATTCGGTCTTTTTTCACAAGTGTAATCCATTACAATACGCGAGTTTCATCAAACATAACTACGGGAATAAGATCAGGCTAAATGTTGACTTACTTTCTCTATCCATGATGTTCACGGGTTTCTGATGAATGCAACTTTTCGCCGATCAAAGCTTTATTAAGAAGAATTCAGATTTTCACTTGATAGATATTTTATCAAGTTCGATATACGAAACATAATTCACGCATCTCTTGAAGTCCTAGGGTAGATCCAGCTTATATGCCTTTCAAACCAATCTTTTACATCATCTCAATGGTCCCATACAACGGGGACTTATATCCCATGATCTTTCAGATCATTAATTCATTTTTCCAAGGTTAAAAATTTTGGCATAACTTCGCTACCCATCTGGCACTTCAAGATCTACATTTCATATTCACATAACCTCCTGCCCACTATCGGCAGTCAATAATCAAATCCTAATTTCAACAATCATTTCAGGTCTCGCGGGTCGAGTATTTTGCAAGGTTAGGTTCGCCATCATAGGAAACCTTAAACCTAAAAGACATGTCCAACTCACAATGGGTGTATGTCGGATGTCTTCATCTCAACTCTTGCTTACAGATGCTCTAATATTTAGATCCTAACAAGATTCGATCTCAATCCTAACACGATGATTATCAATGATAATCTCTCCAAAGGAAAACGATTATACGGTTTATTACTAAAGGTCAATCATTCAAACATAAAACAACACTTATAGTATTTTGTATCGTTACTTTACCTCGTCCCTTCGATTGGGGTGGTACACAGTACTCTCATCAAGATTCGTTCTTAGTGACTTCTGAGCAAATCTCTAGAAATTCAATGCGAAGCGAGGATCTTGATAAAGATGATTGATACGGCACACTATGTTTTCACAACTCCTTTAAATACAAAAGAGTCAATTTCTTCATCAAGAATCTATCATTAATCATGAATGATATTAGCAGATTTGGTTTGTTTGTCGACGATGACCCAAATTGAATCAAATTCAGATGATGACCTTTGCAATAGCTAGACGTTTACTAATGTATGAGGCGATGTCTGCCTTCATAATTTTTCATTAGTACAACTTCTTCAGACAAAGATACATTTAGTCAAAAATATCATGAATAGAATACTTATACTTACGAGATGACTACATCTCAAAATCTCCATATTTAGGCAACCACAAGTGGCCTTTTGTACATTTAACGCCATCGGCTTCTCAAATCTATTGGTTCACATTAGCCGCCAACCACTTTTATTATCTATATTATTCTTTTTACAAGCATTGTTTATTTTTATATTGTTCGGCAATTTATTTTGCACCTTCATTATTAAGAAATACATCCTAATTGGTTCTTTATCCTCTCTATATAATGTGTCAGTATTTACATTCACTTTTCCTGGTGATATACTTACCATGTCCACAATTCACTCAGAAATTCTTTCTTCATATTTTCTAAGTTTTAGTTTCGTCTCGTCTATCATTTTTATTAGTTTTTCTCAATCCGACGTTTAAAGCGTCGATAAGTATTACAAGTTATTAAATGTTAAATATTTAGATTTTTATGAAACGTAAACGTAAAATTTTAAATTTCCTAGTTCGACCAATTATAAAAATGTTCGAAATAAATTTGAATTTAATTAACAAGATTTTTGTTGATTTATCGAAAATAATTAAGATATTTAATAAGATCCGTAAATGTTTGAAAAATCTTTGGTTATACTTTGGTCAAAGTTTTCATAGTTGAAAAGCAAAAATTGTCGTTTCAAATTTTCAGGTCATGGTATAAATGGTTTTACTCAATCCTTCTTAAGTTGTCTTAAGATATGCAAAAACATTTACCCCTAAACAGGAGTTTAGTTAAATGTTTTGGTTATAAGGGAATGATTCCTTAAATATTCTTTTGATAAAACATTTGTCAAAACATGTTTCCGTTTTCTTTTTGGAAAAATCCAAAGTCTTAAAAGGGCTCTTAATTTTTAAAGAGTCATTATAGATTCCATTATCTATTAATCACACGGTTATTTAATGTAAAGGATTAAGCTTTAAATCACATGTTAAATGTTCAAGGTACATGTTTTTATTGTTCGGCCAATTCAGGCCAATCTATAAATAATTATTAACTCCTTCTTATATTTATAAACAAATGGTCCTTAATGATCACAAGCATGAATTTATCAAATTACAGCCTACACATGTGATTCACCAAATTTATGAATGCTACATGTGTATTAGTCAATCCAAACGACATCACGTGAAACTCATAATGTTCATTACAAGTTCTGGATGTAATGATTGGAATAGATAATCTCCTTCGCGGACGTGAAGTTGAAAATAACCATGCCGTGGATCAAATCTTTAAAACATACGCTAGACCTTGTAAATGATCGAACAAATCTTCCATTTCGAGTCATGGATATCGTTTTCGATTGTCAATTTACTCCGTTCACGGTAATCTATAAATATAAGGAGTGATAACACCATAGCTCTTCATGATGACGAGCTCGGTAGAATAAAATCTTTCTCCGACAACTCTCTCAGTTGTACGGTAATTCCTTTAATTCAGATGGTGATGACGTACAGTGCACACGCCACAGGTGTAGCACCGGGAATATAATCAATACCAATTTCAATCTGCCTTAATGGCAAAAGTCTAGGTAATTCACCAATAAACACCTCCTAAAGTTTCAGATAACGGGAACATCTTTTAATAAATTCATATTAGGTTCTTTCTAGATTATAATATCTATGACTAATTCGCAACCATTCAAGGTATAATTTCAAGTCTAAATGCAGGATATGGTCATCCATCAAGAATTATTTAGATCATTTTTGATAATCAACATCTTATCATTTAGGGTAATTCTACTCGAGTTCCCATCAATTAAGACATTGTCGTCATGTCATAATTAATCAATCCATTCTAATGGCACTACCAACTTTTCAGTTTTATTGCCGTCGATAAGATGTGAACTTCTCAAAAGACTAATAATAACTCATAATCCTTCACAAGTTCAAGGATATCTGGAGACATAACTAACCTTAAAAGAGTAAGGTCAACACATAATCTATGCGAGAGAATTTCAAATCAGATACAGACGAAAACATTTAACGAATATGAATATATCCCATGTTTTCATAATTTGAGTACGCATTCGAAAGCTCCTCGGATCGTTACCCAGGTCATTCAAATGAAATCAAATCATAAGAAATGATAGGAACGTCGATACATCCAATCGGGTATCAACACTCGGTAATCAGATACTTTTCCTAAGAATCTCACTACGGGAGAATTGGACAAGAAAGAATTGTCAATTGTCAAATAAGACAATTTCCACAGATGAGTAAATCCGACTCAGAAGAATAGATGCTACAGGCACATATGTAGGGGTCCCTAACACTATTTCCCTATTTTTCACTTCTTGCAGATCTCATAAAATTTAATCTTTCACAATCTTCAAAGAAAATGTAATGTTTATTAACAATTTTATGGTGACTACTAATCAGCCTTGCATGGTCCATTCCAAATTGTATGTAGGCGCACAACTATATACAATTTCAAGATTAACGATGCAATACTCAGTTAGTCAAAATTTTATCATCCATGTTTATAGTAAAATCATTTTCATGCTTAATTCTTAGATAAGAATCAAGAATAAATTTACAAAGATTTTCTTTATTATGAAAACAGTTAAGTTTTCCAAGGTACTTTATAAACAACCTCATTTCGATAACAATCACTTATAAATCTTACTTTGAATAATCCTTATAGTGATGAAAATTTAATTTTTCTCAATAGATACGGTTTTATCTTATAAAAACAATGAGTGATTTGCAAAAGAGTGATGAAAGCTTGTTCACCAAGAACTAACTACAATATGATGGAAAATGAGCTTATCCAAATAATCATGAGGTTCATGATCTCGATGGCACTCAAAAAGAATAATCCACAACGCAACTCAAATCGAGATGAGTACTTGTTCAATGGTTACATCACTAATGCGAAGATTAGGATGAAGCAATAAAAGATAGATAACATCGATACATGTTGGATTTAGCAATCAAAGGTAGTCTTTTTCATTAATCACAAACAAGTCAAAATTGTACCGTAACACATTACGTGTCACTATGTCATACAATTCTCAGAACTCATCCTACCAACTGATATCTCAGTTAAGTTAGGGATTTTTAAAAGATACCACAATGAATACTAACCTACAAGATTCATTAGGTGTTCCATATGTCCCGGAAGATCCATTGGTCCCAATTCAGAAGAAGATTTCTTCAATTTATTTCTTGGACATTGGGCATCCTCGTTAGTGGACAATGGCCTAGGAAACAACACTTATCACAAACTAACAATCATTTAAAACCTTATAATTCAATAACAGAACTTAACGACCTCCTCTTAACAATTTCTTATTCCATACAAATTAAATTTTACTTTATTCAAGTTTCGACCAAATTATACTCAATGTGATATTCTACCTCATTCTCCAATACTTACAACCTTATTCTTCGGCCGTGTAAAGGCAATAAAAGCTCAATATGAACAACACTTAATTTTCAATCCTATAGCTCCTTCATCAATAGTTATCAAATGAGTCACTAGTATGAAATGAATCACACATTCAATTAGACTCTCGGAAAGGTATTAGTGGCATGAGGCTTTTGGGTAATGGTTCCAATGACAGCCTCAAGTGCAACATTCACACTTTCGGATTCAAATTTAAGAATTGGATGAAAACGAATCAGATGACATCTTTCTTGGTGGTAACGTTTTGTCAACCTCCACTTTATAAGGAAAGATCGTCATGGCATCGATATCAGATTTAATCTCGCCAATTCTTCTTCAATTTCACAATCAACTAATATCTACATTTCTACGAATATCAACCATTTTGTTGGGATCATAGATATCCACAATTTGGTTTAGATCTAGGATAGCTAGAATTCCTACGAGAATAGCTTCGATTAATTTACTAGGGGATTTAGGGTTCCTTGTGACAATCTACGTCGTATAAATACCTCGTATAAATATCAAAATAACCATCAAACAATCATGTAATAAATTACATCATATATATATAATCCAAGTTATATATATATATATATATTGAAATAACACTTCTCAGTCTGGCCTTGTCGGTAACTCGAGAATTCATCGGCACCGTTATAGTCAAAAGATTTTTAGACATTTTTAGAAAAATGTTTATAGTTAAAAGATTTTGAAATGTTTTATTCAAAACCTTGGTTTTAAAAATCTTTCGTTCTCTATAACGAGAGCTCTGGTACCAAACTGTAACAACCCCAAATTTATACAACTCAGTACAGCGGAAGACTAGTTGGTGTTACGGGATAGCACATTACTCACATCATAGACAACGCTTAAAAGTCGCGTCGTTTTAATAATAAAGCATTTCCATTCATAAATATCAAAGTTACATAGGTCCCAAGTCACTGTATTTAATACATGTTTTACAAAGCATTTGAATGGAAATAAATATTTAAGTGCGGGCCATGAAATCTTGTTGTCTTCCCGAGAATTACCTTCAAGTACCTAAGATAAAACATGTTAAAAGAAAAGGTCAGCGATACCGCTGAGTGAATTCATAGAGTTTAATAAATTCCATCAATATAACTTTGGTATAAAATTATTACCAAAAATCATTTCGTACAAATCATTGTAATAGGCCATAAAATAGACAAAGTCATTTTATATAAATCCTTATCAAAATCATAACATAGGCATTTGCCTTAAAAATCATTATACGAGCCAATGTCGTAAAAACATCATACAATACGTTTTATAACGTTGTATAGATTAAATAAAAACCGTTATATGAATATGGTTATATAAAACCAAAACACGAACATAATATTAATGGTATGACCCCGTATTGCTAGTCAGACAATACATCGTAATTCGGTGCGTCTAGTAGAATTTCGTTAATTGGATTATTATAAGCCGCATGACATTGTTACCTTACTATAACAAACAATGGGTAGCTAGCCCGAAACTCATTTGCCCATCTAAATTAGCGTGTCGTCACAAAGGTCACGCTATGTAAATCTTCTCATACATAAATTCGCTTACCAATCAACGTGGCACGACGGGGATCAACCGTCAAGGCGCGAACTGGGGTGATCGTCCCCAAATAGTACTATTATATGCATAAGCGTCTACCAAATCCCGGTAGTTCACAATTCATGCTAATGGGACTTTTAGTGACATAACGTAACTTTAATAATCCATTTTATTTCATCTATCGGGTCATTTAATCATTTATCGGGTCATTTAATCATTTATCGGGTCATTCAATCATTCGGGTCCAAATCAATAAACAAACAATCGGGACAAATGGTGTCCTATTTTATAAAAACTAACATGTTATCTCCCTCGCGGGTTTATAAAACATTTCATAAAAACATGTAAAAGAGTGCGAGGCTATGAACTCACGTTGATGTGGGAAGGCGGGTTATCGGCAGTTCGGACGTACGGTACGTGCTTTAATCATGGAAACCTAGACAAATAATACTCGTCTTAGACTCATGTCCAATGACTTTATAAAAATAACAATTATGTATACATATGATGATTATATATATATATGATGATCAAGTGGGTTTACATATTCTCATTTGCTCATTTTAGTGTTATGAGTCGATAACTTTTATACTAGTTTACTAGTTTTACCTATTTATATATATTTTAAGTCCAGTAACTTATTATAAGTTCTTTAACTTGCATTAATACATTTTATACTTGTATTATCAGTATTTACACTTCACATGTTGGGCCCAAATGGGTTAAGCCCAATAAATAAGTTTATAAGTGTTTTAGTCCATTTTGTTGTATTATTAGTCCAATAATGTTAACTTAGCCCGTTAATGTCCGTATGTTATATAGTTCGGGTTTTTATCAGTTTTTACTTGTTATATATGTCTATATATCAGTATATGAGTTTATAAAAGTTCACATTAGACGGGTCCAACCGTCTAAGTTTTATTTAACAAAAACGTTAATTTTACGGTAATAGCCAAAAAAGTCGTAAAAATCATGTTTATAGTTTTATAACTTATAAAACTTATCAAGCTACCATTTTTATAAAATGTCCATTTATTTATCCTTATACATATTTATATAAATGTATTATATGAGTTAGTGGGTTTTAATTCACCAAAACTGCCATATCTAGAGTTCTATATGGAGATAGAAGCTCAAATTTTTATGACATAAACTACATGATATTTTCTCCATTTAACTCTCCTATAGCTACTGTTGAATCATCCTCTAAGTATTTTCTAAAAATCGTCCAAAACAGTGAACTCAGATTTGTACTTTAAACTTGTTTTGATCATATCTCACTCATTACAATGATTCCATTGCATGGCCAACTCTCACATGTGTACAAGACATATACTTACTGTATATCTATTAATCTATGCCATTTTTATCAGTTCATCATATGATTCTTTACTGTTTTATACAGCCAACAATTTAAACAAGATTTTAGCCTTGTTTCTTATAGTTTTTCATCTTTTTACCCATGATTATCAACACCAAATTCCCACACAATATTTTTATCATCATATATTCATCATATACATATACAATAGGAAATAAAATACATGATTACATAATCAAAATAAAAAGAGGATGGGGAGGACAATCTTTATACCACCATGATGATGTAGGTTGTGATCAAGACATGGATTTTGATGGAGAAACTTGTGAATAACCAAGACCATCTTCAAGACCACCATTCTCCAAGAACTCCTTGTGGAAAATCAGCCCCAAGACTCCATAGAAACTCCTCCTTGGATGTTATAACTTGCACCAATCTTCAACTCTTTTGAAGGAGATTAACATATGTGAGTTATAACAATAGTTTGTGGTTAAATTTAGATCAAATGATGGTTATGGGTGGTGGAGTGGACGGCATAAACAAGAGGAAAGGGAGAGAGTGAGTTGTTTTGCATGTAGGAAATATGAGGAAGTGGTTTGTGTGTGAGTGGTTTTGATGCATAGTTGCTTAATATGTAAGCTTAGGACAAGTGTCCATAAATTGACACCAAATGTGGTGTGGTGTAGTAAGTTAGCCGTCCATATAGATAGTGGGGTGGGATAAATTAGTTTATCCCATCCCGCTAATTTACGGGTACTCCTCGATTCTAGTTTCCTCGATTTGCGTGCCCTCGGGTCGTTTTACGAAAAACGTTTTTATAAATTATGAATCAACGGCACAAAACGAATCTAATAAAAATTGTCTAATAAAAAACGGAGTTCGAAAATGTAAATACGTAATCCTAAGGTTTCCGGTTTAGTCGTAAAGGACGTTAAATTAAAATCGTAAGTCCTAATCTCTTCTCGTAAATTTGTGAGTTTATGAACCAACACAAATTTAAAATCTCAAGATAATATTCACGGATAAATTTATTTTCTGAATTGTCGGACTTTCACCAAAGACGGTGTATGCAAACGTAAGCACGTAACGTAGAATCCTCCAATTTAGACGTAGTCGATGCTAATTCAAGACGTAAATCCAAATTACTTCCCAAAATAAGTGAGTTCATAATATAACATTAAAATAATGTTTTCAAATAATATTTGAGAATAAAATATCAATTGTAAATTGACGGATTGTCACAACATTCCTTGCTTCTTATGAGCTGATTAACAGGTTTTAACAAAAAAAATTGGAATGTGCATGTTCAGCTTATTAGATAGCTTAATATGGGCTTATTAGAATAAGCTAGTTTGAGTTTCACTTAGTTTCAGCTTAATTCCTTTTACAGGCCTAGCTAAAATTAGATTTTAAATCTTTTGCAACTTATTAGAGCTTATTTGGTTGAGAATTCAGCTTAAACGAGCTTATTTCTCTTCCTAGCCCGTTTTTGTGAAAATTAGCCATTTAATTGCATTCAAGTCCTTTGGTTTTAAAGAATGTTTTTATTTGTAGCTAATTTGGCACTTAATTAGGTTTTGCAAATAATCAGTCCTTATAATTTTGGAACTTTAGAAAAGTGGTTAGACACTTTTAATAGTTTGTTAAAGTTGGTTATTTGTTAGTTCCATTTACACAATTAGTCCTTGTAGTTAACTGTTCTACATATCAAGCACTTTAATTTTCAGAATTTACATTTTCAGCCCTTTACTTTCATAGATTTACATTTTTTCTTTACTTGAATAACAAATGTGGTATTTGACAATTTGTTTTACGGATACGTAGTTAATATTTTCCATTTTTTACTTGATTGTTCAAATAGAAATAGCAAAGCCAAACAACCTTACCAACCAAAAACGATTATAAACCCGATCTTGTTAGGACTTTCAGTTTGTTAAGAACTGAGAAAACGAACTTCAATTATACACAATTTCAAATGGCGCCGCTGCCGGTTCTTTGACTTTACGAGAGACTATCGATTGACGGTTTTCATTGGCTTTTGGGATCCGTTCACCTAGTGAACGTTATTTTTTACGTATCATAAATCAAAAACAATAAAAAATCAAAAATATAAAAATACATAAAAACTAAAAAAATTAACAAAACAATTCTTTTCCTAAATAATTGACCAAACAAATTAAAAAATCCAAAAAGCAATCTTTTTCCTAAGATATTGCACCCAAAAATATATATTATTAGATTCTCTCGGTTTTTATGTACATATAGTATTTTCTCTAAAAAAACCCATAAATACAAAAATATTTTCCATATATTATGATAAGTAAATACGTATACGTATAAGAACAACCAATACACATATTCTCCATAAGTATTTCCAAGGCAATACAACGTGTTGAGGGGCGTTCCGGTCCTTGACACGTGTATCGATCAAACAAAATAAAGCAAGAATAGATAAATACTTCCAATAAGCACCAATTCGAAGAATACAAACAATTAAGTGAATAGAAAGGCGATGTGCTATAAAATTCCATCTAAGGGTTAATAGGTACTTAAGTGCTTCGCGCCACCTAACCCCCGTTCACTTGTGAGTATTCTAAGAAGGAAGGCTTCATTGGGGGTCTTGCACCCAAGTAGTACATACGTATATTATTATTTTCTTGTGGATATTTCATATTGAAACTCGAAGGGGATAATCCTTTTCTCTTCAAAGTCACACGAGAGCTTCTCTCTCATTCCTCGTATTGAGTTGCATGCTCACTCGCGGGCGTGTACAAATACCGATTGGTGTACAACCTCTTCCTCCGAAAAGGAAGAAAAAGAGAAAGAGTAGGAACACCACCGTCCATCAAACCGATCACGAGAATCGTGCTTTGATTCATCCACAACAAGAAGCCATGGCCGGAGTTGATACTCATTCTTTGATGGAGCAATTGCAATCCAATGTACACGGATATGCCGATGATATCAAGATACCCGATATTCCCACAAACATATTTGAGCTAAAAACATCCATGATTAACTTGGTTTCAAACACACCTTTTTATGGGAACAAGAATGATAATCCTCATGATCACCTTAAGAGATTTCTTGCTCTTTGCAACACCATTAAGTACAATGGAGTTCCCCATGATGCCATTAAGTTGATATTGGTGCAATTTTCACTATAGGATCCGGCTAAGCATTGGTTAGATACACAACCACCCGAGAGTATTACCACATGGGATGGTTTCACTACCAAGTTTTTGAATAAGTTCTTTCCCCCATCTAAGACCACGGCTTTGAGGAACTTAATTATAGGCTTTCAACAAAAACCTAGTCAAACATTTAGTGATGCTTGGGAGGAGTATAGAGAGTTATTGAGGAGATGCCCTAACCATGGATTGGATGAAGTTCACCAAATCAATACTTTCTACAATGGCCTTAAACCTCATCACCAAGACTCACTCAATGCTTCCGCGGGAGGGAATATTCTTCTTAAATCCATTCAAGAGGCTTGGGATATTATTGAGACCAAAGCAATGGTGCAAATCAACACACAATTTGATGAAAGAGTACATGTCATTCAAGAAGGAGGTTCTAAACCATTGGAGACTCAACTCATTTCATGCATTCAAGCATTGACTCAAGCTTCAAAGGAAAATCAAACAATCATGCAAAACACTCAAAAGATGCAAGAAACAATGATGAATGACTTTATGAAGCTTTCTATGGGCAATCATTCCACAAATGATGTGCATGCCATTACTCTTTCATGTGAGACTTGTGGAGGTCCTCATTCCTATAAACAATGTGATAAGGTGCAAAGTAATCACGGAGAATGTTATGCTTATCAAGAGGAACATTGTAACACCCCCAAATTTATACAACTCAATACAGCGGAAGACTAGTTGGTGTTACGGGATAGCACATTACTCACATCATAGACAACGCTTAAAAGTTGCGTCGTTTTAATAATAAAGCATTTCCATTCATAAATATCAAAGTTACATAGGTCCCAAGTCATTGTATTTAATACATGTTTTACAAACATTTGAATGGAAATTATAATTTAAGTGCGGGCCATGAATTCTTGTCGTCTTCCCGAGAATTACCTTCAAGTACCTGAGATAAAACATGTTAAAAGAAAAGGTCAGCGATAACGCCGAGTGAATTCATAGAGTTTAATAAAATCCATCAATATAACATCGGTATAAATTATTGCCGAAAATCATTTTTGTACAAATCATTTTAATAGGCCATAAAATAGCCAAAGTCATTTTATACAAATCTTCATCAAAATCATAATATAGGCATTTGCCTTAAAAATCATTATACGAGCCAATGTCGTAAAAACATCATACAATACGTCTTATGACGTTGTATAAAGTTAAATAAAAACCGTTATAGGAATATGGTTATGAAAAACCAAAACACGAACATAATATCAATAGTATGACCCTGTATTGCTAGTCAGGCAATACATCGTAATTCGGTGCGTCTAGTAGTATTTTGTTAGTTTGGATTATTATAAGCCGCATGACATTGTTACCTTACTAAGCCAACAACGGGTAGCTAACCCGATACTCAATTTGCCCATCTAAAGTAGCGTGTCGTCACAAAGGTCACGCTATGGAAATCTTCTCATACATAAATTCGCTTACCAATCAATGTGGCACGACGGGGATCAACCGTTAAGACGCCAATTGGGGTGATCGTCCCCAAATATTACTATTATATGCACAAGCGTCTACCAAATCTCGGTAGTTCACAATTCATGCTAATGGGACTTTTAGTGACATAACCTAACTTTAATAATCCATTTTATTTCATCTATCGGGTCCTTTAATCATTTATCGGGTCATACAATCGGGTCATACAATCATTCGGGTCCAAATCAATAATCAAACAATCGGGACAAATGGTGTCCTATTTTATAAAAACTAACATGTTATCTCCCTCGCGGGTTTATAAAACATTTATAAAAACATTTAAAAGAGTGCGAGGCTATGAACTCACGTTGATGTGGGAAGGCGGGTTATCGGCAATTCGGACTTACGGTACGTGCTTCAATCACGGAAACCTAGACAAATAATTCTCGTCTTAGACTCATGTCCAATGACTTTATAAAAATAACAATTATGTATACATATGATGATTATATATATATATATGATGATCAAGTGGGTTTACATGTTCTCTTTTACTCTTTTTAGTGTTTACGTATTGGTAACTTCTTACTAGTTTACTAGTTTTACCTATTTACGTGTCTTAGGTCCAATAATCTTATTATAAGTTCTTTAACTTGTTTTAATCCATTTTATACTTATATTATAAGTATCTATACCTTCCATGTTGGGCTCAAATGGGTTAAGCCCAATAAGTTCTTTTTATAAGTGTTTATCTTATTTAGTCCAATTATTAGTCCAATATAGCTTAGTTAGCTCGTTAATGTCCGTATGTCCTATAATTCGGGTTTTATCGGTTTTTACTTGTATTAGTTACATATATATCAGTATATGACTTTTAAGAACTTTACATTAGACGGGTTTGATCGTCTAAGTTTTAATTGGCGAAAAACGTTAATTTTACGGTAATAGCCGAAAGAGTCGTAAAAATCATGTTTATAGTTTTATAACTTATAAAACTTAACAAGTTACCATTTTTATAAAATGTCTACTTGTTTACCATTGTACATATTTATATAAATGTATTATATGAGTTAGTGGGTTTTTATTCACATTTTATACTATATAATTTTGAGTGCTTATATAATAGTATTATACTTTAATTTCCAAAATCTGATTTTTATTTTCATCTTCACCAAAACTGCCATATCTAGAGTTCTATATGGAGATAGAAGCTCAAATTTTTATCACATAAACTGAATAATATTTTCTCCATTTAACTCTTCTATAGCTACTGTTGAATCATCCTCCAAGTATTTTCTAAAAATCGTCCAAAACAGTAAACTCAGATTTGTACCCTAAACTTGTTTTGATCATATCTCACTCATTACAATGATTCCATTGCATGGCCAACTCTCACATGTGTACAAGACCCATAGCTTACTGTAAATCCATTAATCTATGCCATTTTTATCAGTTCATCATTTGATTCTTTACTGTTTTATACAGCTGAAATGTGGTATAATGCAAGTTCGTTTTCTCAGTTCTTAACCAATAGAAAGTCCAATCAATATCAGATTTATTATTGTTCTTGGTTGTTCAAGCTTGCTTGGTAATCTATGCTAATTCAAACAACACTATTTAAAAATGAAAAATATTAACCTACTTATACGTAAAACAAGTTGCAAATACCAAGTTTTTATCCAAACAAAATATAAAATGCAAAACTTGAAACTTAAGGGACTGAAAGTGTAATTTCTATGAAAGTAAAATGCTCAAAATGTAAATTCTACAACTATAGGGACTAATAACGCAAATCAGTAAACTATGAGGATCAACAATGCAAAATCTATAACAAACTTAACCAAAAATGTAACTAACCAACAAGTTGCTAACTGAAATATAACAAACTTCAAAGTCCAGGGACTAAATCTATGCAAACCCTAATTTCTAGAAAGATAAGCCAAAGATAAACACTTATAGGAAAGAAAGGACTAAAGTGCAATTAATCTAAATTTTTAACTAAAAACGGGTTACAAGAAACAATAAGCTCGTTTGAGCTTATTACTCAACCAAATCAGCTGAAACCACTTGCAAAACTCTTAAAATCCAATTTTAACTACGTGTGTTCAAGGATTTAAACTAAAAGTCAGAAATAAGCAATTGAGTGCTTATTAATAAGCACAAAATAAGCTACAGCTTATTCCAAACAGTCACAACTTGATTTTTGTGAAGAAACTGATTAAGCACTTGATTTAAAGAAGGGGAAATCAAACTAGAACCATTTTCATCCAGAAATGAATTAGAAATCTGAAATAAGCTCTTTTGAGCTTATGTTGACCAAGTTTGACCAACTTTTTGCAAAAAGCTCAAAACTTCAAAACTTATTATTCAACACTAGTTAAATGTTTTTGTGAAAGAAAATCAAGACTTTTGTGAACTAGATTAAGAGATATGAGAAAACAGTCACCAGTTTATCTCAGAGAATGAGAAATGCTCAGACATTGATCAAAAAGCTTATTTCTAGCTTAAAACCTAAAACTGTAGAATTTCCTCTTGGAAACTGAAAGTTTATGATGTAAGCTAAAACTAGAAACAAATTTGAGGAAATTTTATCAAGTAATGAAGGAGAAATCAGCAAGTGAAATTGGTAAGTTTCAAAGAACAAAGCTGAAATAAGGATGACCCAAACTATTCTATTGCCATTTGCCTGTTTGACTGTTTATATGACTTGTAAATGACTTAAAACCAATTGTTATCAACTAAAGACTAGAAATGAACTCTTAAACACAAATTTCCAATACTTGAAAACTGATTAAAAACTATTCCCAAACACTCCTTTATCTGTTATGATCAAGATTTTACAAAGGCTTTTTAAGTACTGGATTGAACTGATTAAAAGGCTATAACAAACTTGTTTCAATGGACAAAATGAAAGCTATTAAAACTGAAATCAAGCAATTACCAAGTCTAGAACAGTAAGTAAGCTATAAGGCTAACAAGTAACTGAAATGATGCAGAAACTACAACTCAGAACACAAGAATGCAAGATTAATGCTACAAATGAACTAAGATCAATTAAACTTCAACTACAAGCAATTATATCATACAGCCATCAAAATTAACTATGAAAATGAGCATGGCAGTTGACTGTTTAGAGGAACATAAAACAAGAGCTATGGAACCTATTGTAGAAATCCTTTGGGAAGAAGAGGAGCGCTGAGCTCTCTTGCCCTAGTGATAACCACCACCTATCACTAGTATTCAACAAAAATCAGCCATCAAACAGCTACAATCCATCTGGAATCAATCAAACTGCATTGAAATCTCCAAAAGAACTAGGAATGAACAAATTCTGATCAAACAGCTTCTAATCTTCACAAATGTTAGTTATGATCAATGGTTGATCATAACAAACATCAAACAGCAACAAGAACACTCAACAACAACAAGATCAAACTGGAATTTGAATAACAGAATTTGGCGGGAAAAGGAAATTTGAATTTTATTGAATGAATTCAGTTACAAAGGTGGTTACAAGCTACTAACTAACTAACTGACTCAAGAGTTTGTCAGACTCTTGAGTAGTTAGGAGAAAAATGAGGGAAAATAGGAAAGGGAAAAATTGAACTAGGTGTTTTTACAATTTTAAGCTACAATGAAAAATGAAGTACAAGCTATCTATTTATAGGCATGAGAGGAGAATTAGTTGGGGTTGGTGACGTGTCAGGGCCAATCCCAGCTTGCCACGTGGAGTAATCTGCATAATTGCTCTTTGAAGGTGATGAACAAATTTGGGTGTTTTTGATTCACTGGATGATTTGTTAATTGGATTGCACCATTGAATTCCTCTCTTCAAAACGAGCAAAATTGATGTTTTGATCTTCTCATGAAACGGCTTCAATCTCAATCCCGATTCTGGAAATTTTCTTTGTGAAGAAAATGACACGTGTCATCTTTTTATTGGTTGAGGAAGAGAGTTGTGGATTGAACTGTTGAGATTTGGTGTAATAAATGAAAGGCGGCAGAAGTGGATGACGTGGTGATCCATGTATATTATTTCCTTGCTTCTGATTGGTTTAGAGCTATGGCACTTGGATTAAACTTGCATTTCTTTCCAAAGTTGGCAGATTTGGTCCCTATACTTGGCAGATTCTTATTTCAAGCTAGGATCTTCATTCCTTTGTCATTTTTGGTCCTTTAACTTCCATAACTTGTACAAAATGGTCCTTTGACTGAGTTGACTTGATAGTTGACCAGGTTTGACTTGAATCTTGACTTTTCATTATTTGCACTTCTAGTCCTTCAACTTTCATCACTTGTCAAGATAGGTCCTTGAACTTCAAAGTCTTGTCACTTTTGATCCTCTTTTGTCTTTTTCATCAATTTAAGCTTGGTTTTTCCTTGTTTGCTTGAAAATGTATCTTCTTACCTACAAAAGTGTACACAAACACAAACATACCACATAATACTGTTTTTGCCAAATAATTGGGTATTTTGCTTCATGTTTTAGGGTTATTTGTTGATAAAAAGATATGAGTTTAAGCTCATATCAAATTCCCCTACACTTGAGCATTGCCATGTCCTCATGCAATATTATATTTCAAGGCTTAAAAATTTACATTTCCCTCATAATTAATCAACCTTGGCCATATGAGATGCATCTACACTACTCTAAACTAAATGATGAATGATTTTGACTTTTAATAATGCAATGAATCAAAATACAATTCTATCTATATCTTTTTTATTTTTCTTGAAATGGTTTTGATGGAAATAACTCATAAAGAATTCAATGACTTGGATTAGGGCTTGGATACCATGAACATTTATCACCCTCAAGTTTCACTTTCCCCATACCAAGCTAATAAATGGGATCATTGCATTCACAAGTAAAAAGTGCATCAACTTATTCATGACAATTAAATGTGGAACCGGTTATTAATTGAGCAAATTGCTTGTGGGCAAATTTGTCATTATTCAAATGTGAAATATAAGAAGTGTAAAATCCAAAAATAAGGAAGCACGGTTTTAATCCTAAGTAATCTTCTCATCCATTACTTGAAAAACCGCTCACAATTAATATAAGTCCGTATTAAGAGTAATAAGTCATTCGCCTTATGTGTAAAATCCTCATGTCATGCTTTCATAAGTAACTACACACTCGCTAAGGAAAGAAAAATAAAACTCACGCAATAATTTACATCCGCATCTTTTTGAGATTTTGGATCTTCAACCCCGCAACCCGTCAAGGTAATATTGGATTGGAGCAATCTATTGAATCCCCGCAACCCGTCAAGGTAATATTGGAACTCAATAGTCACTATAATTAACACCACACTGCCCCTCTTGGGAGTCTTGCATTATTTTTTTTTCTTTTTCTTTTTTTTTTTTCTAGCCACTCATTTTTTTTCATAAGCCGCTCTTATTTTTCTTTATTCCTCACCAAGAAATTTGCAAAGAAGAAAAGGAAAAACACCCGCTAAATATGGAGCATGACACAAGTCTAGTACACATAAAACGTGCTAACTTAGAATCTTAAGACGTACTCATATCAACCATAAATGATTAGCCAAAAATGCATAAGAGATTACAAACCAATTAAAACCGTACTTGATTATTTATTAACAATTATATACATGCGAAGAAAGTAGAGGTAAAGAAGAGAAGGGTTTAGCCACAAGTAATTGCCATGAAGTCTATCTAGCCCTTTTACACTTGCTTCAACTCTATCATTTCCCATTCTCCACAAATTTAAAATTTCAAAGAATGAAATTGGTGGAAGCTTAGCCTAATAGACCAATGAAGGACTACATGGTTAAGGATACTAGCTAGAGAGTGCTAAAATAAGCAAACTCGGGTTGAGTCAAAATATCCATGGCGGGCCTAATATGTCAAAGAAATCTAAACTTGTTAAAACCATGTTTTATTATATTTTTCCTTTATATTTTTGAAAAATAAAAGAAGAAATATATACAATGCAAGTGTGTTATGCAAATGAAAAATGATTGATGCATATTTTTGTTGGCCAAAGTAGATCAAAAATTTGAAAAATGTTTGAAAAATTAATTTTCCCAATTATCATGCAAGACAATGACAAGTTCTAGGTAAGGTCACTTCGATAGAAGACCCCCCTACACTTAAGCTAAACATTGTCCTCAATGTTTAAGAGCATGGAAGTATAAAAACTTCCCCTACACTTATGACAATGAATAGACTTTGCTTAACCCAAGTTAAGGAAAGGACTACTATTAGTGAAATCATGTTTAAGCACAAGGTGTCAATGAAAAATCACTAAAGTAACGAAGTGAACCGGATACAAGGGCCTCCTCCATAAGCTCCAAAGCATGAAATGAGTGAGCAACCCTACAAACAAGCATGAAGACAAAAGAAGGTCTCCCCTACACTTATCTCCAAATCTATGCCTTTATTGCTAACCTACAACACTCTAAACCTAGTTATACGATGCTTGAGTTAATGAGTCTCTAGCTCGACTCGTCCCTCAATGAATTAATTCATGGGGAAAATGGGGACCTCTTGGATCATTTCAACAGAAATGTCCTCCCCAAAGTAGTGTTTAACACGGTGACCATTCACTTTAAAATTTGGACCATCGGGTTGGGACAACTCAAGAGTTCCATATGGAAACACTTGAGCAATAGTGAATGGACCGGACCATCTCGACTTAAGCTTGCCCGCAAAAAGCTTCAATCTTGAGTTAAAGAGGAGAACCGGCTCTCCAACTTTGAACTCACGATTCTTGATCTTAGCATCATGCAATTTCTTAGTCTTTTCCTTGTATAGCAAAGAATTCTCATAGGCATTGGCTCTCAACTCATCCATCTCATTGATTTGATCTTTCCTATGTGAACCGGCTTGGTTTAAATCAAAGTTAGCCCACTTGAGAGCCCAAGATGCCTTATGTTCTAACTCAAATGGAAGGTGGCACGCTTTTCCATAGACAAGCCTATAAGGAGTACAACCAATTGGTGTCTTAAAGGCCGTCCTAAACGCCCACAAAGCATCATCAAGCTTATCCGACCAAGAAGCTCTATGCTCTCCCACCGTTCTTTCTAAAATTCTCTTTAAACCACGATTGGTGACCTCGGTTTGACCATTTGTTTGAGGGTGATACGCGGTAGAAAGTCTATGATTCACTCCATATTTCTTCATAACTCTCGTGAATTGATCATTACAAAAGTGCGTACCACGATCACTTATGATGGCCCGAGGTACACCAAATCTAGCAAACAATTGTTTCAAAAACTTTACAACCACTCTAGCATCATTAGTAGGTAAGGCTTTAGCCTCCACCCACTTGGACACATAATCCACCGCCACAAGTATATACTTGTTTCCCTTAGAGGATGGAAAAGGTCCCATGAAATCTATTCCCCATACATCAAATATCTCACACTCTTGGATAAAATTTTGTGGCATCTCATCACGTTGTGTAATTTTTCCTTGTCTTTGACAAACATCACAAAATTTCACCATCTCTTGGGCATCCTTGTAAATGGAAGGCCAATAGTAACCCGAATCAAAGACTTTCTTGGCGGTGTAGTTAGGCCCAAAATGTCCACCCGTAGGTCCTTTATGACATGCCTCTAAGATTTTAAATGCCTCGAGCCCATCTACACACCGTCTAATGATTTGGTCCGCACATTGCCTAAAAAGATATAGATCATCCCAAAAGTAATACTTAACTTCTTTAAGAAACTTTTTCTTTTGTTGATAAGTAAGACCCTCAATAAGCACATTGCCCACAAGATAGTTTGCTATATCCGCAAACCATG
This sequence comes from Glebionis coronaria, assembly GCA_025667525.1. Lineage (NCBI taxonomy): Eukaryota > Viridiplantae > Streptophyta > Magnoliopsida > Asterales > Asteraceae > Glebionis > Glebionis coronaria. Next base: position 276,120,630 of record CM046881.1, read on the forward strand.
GTGTGGCATCCTCTTGGGAAGAAATAGACATGAGCTCCTCTAGTGGAAAGGATTCATTGATTTCTTGATGTGGGAAATCTCCTTGAAAAGGATGCTCAAGTCTACTCAAATGATCCGCCGCTAAATTCTCGGCCCCTTTTTTATCACGAATCTCTATCTTAAACTCTTGAAGCAACAAAACCCATCTCAAAAGCCTAGGCTTAGCATCTTGTTTTGTCATAAGATACTTGAGAGCGGAGTGATCCGTATACACTATGGTCTTGGAAAGCACAAGGTATGGTCTAAACTTCTCAAAAGCATATACTATAGCAAGCAACTCTTTTTCCGTGGTAGTGTAATGAAGTTGTGCACCGGTCATGGTTTTACTCGCATAGTGTATAGGTTGAAAATGCTTATTAACTCTTTGTCCTAAGACGGCCCCCACCGCATAATCACTAGCGTCACACATAAGCTCAAAAGGTAATTCCCAATTTGGAGAAACCAAAACGGGAGCCTTGGTCAATTTTTCCTTAAGTGTCTCAAAAGAGTCTAAACAAGCTTGGTCAAAAATGAAAGGAGCCTCTTTCTCCAAGAGATGAGTCATCGGTCTAGCTATCTTAGAGAAATCTTGTATAAAGCGCCTATAAAAACCCGCATGACCTAAGAAACTCCTCACACCTTTAACCGAGGTGGGTGGGGGAAGCTTAGCAATCACATCAATTTTGGCTCGATCAACTTCTAATCCCTTATTGGATATCTTGTGTCCTAAAACAATCCCCTCTTTCACCATAAAGTGACATTTCTCCCAATTAAGCACCAAACGTGTTTCCTCACAACGCTTAAGCATTCTCTCAAGATTGGTGAGACAAGAGCTAAAGGAGTTCCCAAATACGGAAAAGTCATCCATAAAAACCTCCATGGTTTGCTCTATCATGTCATGGAAAATCGCCATCATGCACCTTTGAAACGTCCCCGGTGCATTACATAGGCCAAAAGGCATCCTCTTGTAAGCAAATGTACCGTATGGACAAGTGAATGTGGTCTTTTCTTGATCCTTAGGGTCAATGGGTATTTGGAAATAACCCGAAAAGCCATCAAGAAAACAATAGTACTCATTTCCCGCTAAGCGTTCAAGCATTTGATCCATAAAGGGAAGCGGGAAATGGTCTTTCCTAGTTGCCTCATTGAGTTTTCTATAATCAATGCAAACTCTCCAACCGGTTACAAGTCTCGTGGGAATAAGCTCATTGTTCTCATTAGGCACCACGGTGATTCCACCCTTCTTTGGAACACAATGAACCGGGCTAACCCATGGAGAGTCGGAAATGGGGTAAATCATACCCGCATCTAAGAGTTTAATCACTTCCTTCTTAATAACCTCATGAATTTTTGGGTTAACTCTCCTTTGGTTTTGAATGGCGGGTTTATAGTCATCCTCCATAAGGATTTTGTGAGTACAAAAATGTGGATCAATTCCCCTTATGTCGGATATTTTCCATGCTAAGGCTTTCTTGTGTTTCTTAAGGACTTCAATAAGTTGCTCCTTCTCATCCTCTTTCAATTCCTTAGCAATAATCACCGGTAATTGGTCTTTTCCTTCTAAGAAAGCATATTCTAAGTGGGATGGAAGTTCCTTAAGTTCAATGGGAGGTGGACTCTCTATGGAAGGTTTTACTATGGAAGGTTCCTCAATGGTAATCTCTTGTGGAATAGGAGAAGGAATAGGGTCCTCATTGAGCAACTTTTGGATTGTAAGAATATCTTCTTCCCAATTAATGGGAGAATCATCATCACCAAGAAAGTTGGACTCAAATTCCTCCAAGAGGAAATCACTCTCTCCAAAAGGTGTTAAAGAGGGAGCAATTGAGGCCACGGTTTCAACATGTGGAATCTCATCACTAGCATTCTTACAAGCATCATGAAAGTGTTCATTACATACTTCATCTAGCACATCCACAATGTTAATAGTCTCACAAGGTCTAGACTCCTTAACCTCTTTTCTATCACAAACTTTCCCTAACTTAAACACCACTTTCTCATCCTCTACTCTCATAATTAATTCTCCTTCCGCCACATCTATCAAGGTACGACCCGTTCTCAAAAACGGTCTACCAACAATCAAAGGCACTCTAGGATCCATGTCATAATCAACCACTACAAAGTCGACCAGAAAGGTAAACTTATCCACACCTACAAACACATCTTCCGCTATACCTACGGGGTGAGCTATGGTTCGGTTGGCTAGTTCAAGAGTCATCCTAGTGGGAGTGAGCTCGGGAAGAGATAGTTGTTTCCAAACCGATAAAGGCATGAGATTTATGCTTGCCCCTAAATCCGCCAAAGCCATGCAATTTTCAACACCGGGAAAATTACAAGGTATCAAGAAGCGCCCCGGATCTCCAAGTTTTGTTGGTAAGGTTTTAAGTAACACCGCGGAACAATTTTCATTAAGTGATGTGTTGGGCAAATCAACCAATTTTTCTTTGTTTGAGAGCAAATCCTTGAACATCTTAGCAAACTTTGGCATATAAGCAAGAGCTTCCGCAAAGGATATGTTGATATTGAGTTGCTTGAACATCCTTAAGAAATTGGAGACTTGTATGTCATCTTTGTTCTTTAACTTGTCCTTTTTCAACCTTGAAGGGTATGGAAGAGTGGGTTTTGGTGTAGGTGGAATAGGTGTTGTGGTGGAAGATTTGTCTTTGGTAGCCTCTTCATTGGGAAGTGTGGAAGGTAAAGGAGAAGTATGAGGTGGTTGAGAAGGTGTGTTTGAGTGAATAGGAGCACTTTGAGGAGGTGGAGTAGAAGTAGAAGGCTTATCACAAGTAGGAGCACAAGTGGGTTGAACAATAGTAGGTTTAGGAGGTGAAGGATCCTTTGTTGTTATACCACTCCTTGTTGTAATAGCATTAACATTGGCCCTAGGGTTTGTTTGTGTGGTGGAAGGTAAAGCCCCTTGTGGTCTTTGAGTTACCGCCATTAAAAGCTTATTGAATTGGTCATTCATTTTCTTATCTATAGCTTGGAATTTCCTTTCATTCTCTTGATTCATCTTTTGCAAAAGATCCATTGTGTTTAACTCTTGTGGCACATAACCTTGAAAACCTTGAGGTTGGAAAGGTAAAGGTTGGGAGTTAAATCCTTGATTTGGTGAATAAAAGGTATTTGCTTGAGGTTGAAATTGATTGGGTGCCTTGTAGTTATTTCCTTGATATGGTTGTCTTTGCCCTTGATTCCTTGCTAAAATTTGAGGAGGATTTTGTGGAATTTGGGTGGGTGGTTGGGGTGGGAAGCCGGGTGGAGTAAGGTAATTTTGGGATTTGTAAGAAAGGTTATTTGGATTGATGTTAGGCTTGAAGTGTTCACGGTGTTCCTCTTGATAAGCATAGCATTCCCCTTGATACCCTTGCACCTTGTCACATTGTTCATAAGAGTGGGTGCCTCCACAAGTAACACAAGAAATGGTGATGGCATTCACATTATTTGAGGAATTGTTCAATGTCATGGTCTTAAGGGCTTGAACTATCTCTTGAGTCATTTCTTGTTGTCCTTGTTTGACTTGTTGAAGGATCTCTTGGTGATATTTAAGGAATTGGTTATCACAAGGTGTTTGAGAAGTGTTTTGGATAACATGAACCTTTTCTTCAAATGGATTGTTTGTTTGAACCATTGCCTTAGTCTCAATAATGTTCAAAGCCTCGTGGTATGTCTTGAAAAGAATACTCCCTCCCGCGGAAGCATTTAGTGAATCTTGGTGGTGAGGTTTAAGGCCATTGTAGAAGGTATTGATTTGGCTTAGATCATCCATTCCATGGTTAGGGCATCGCCTCAACAACTCACTATACTCTTCCCAAGCATCACCAAAGGATTGACTAGGTTTTTGTGTAAAGCCCATAATCAAATTCCTCAAAACCATAGTCTTTTGTGGAGGAAAGAATTTGTTCAAGAACTTAGTGGTAAAATCATCCCATGTGGTGATACTATCGGGTGGTTGGGTGTCTAACCAATGCTTAGCACTCCCATCTAATGAAAATGACACTAACATCAATCTAATGACCTTAGGTGGAACCCCATTATGCTTAATGGTATTGCAAAGTGAAAGGAATCTCTTAAGGTGAGCATGGGGATCCTCATTTTGTTTTCCAAAGAAAGGTGATGAAGAAACCATATTGATCATAGATGTATGTAGCTCAAATGTGTTAGCGGGAAAGTCGGGAATCTTAATGGCACTAACATATCCATGAATGTTGGATTCCATACGTTCATACAAAGTACGGTTATCAATAGCCATGGCTTCTTGTGATGGTGACAAAGCACGATTCTCGTGATCGGCTTGGTGGACGGTGGTGGTCTTACTCTTTCTCTTTTTCTTCCTTTTCGGAGGAAGAGGTTGTACACCAATCGGTATTTGTGCACGCCCGCGAGTGAGCATGCAACTCAATACGAGGAATGAGAGAGAAGCTCTCGTGTGACTTTGAAGAGAAATGGATTATCCTCTTCGAGTTTCAATATTAAATATCCACAAGAAAATAACAATATATGTATTACTACTTTGGGTGCAAGACCCTCAATGAAGCCTTCCTTCTTAGAATACTCCCAAGTGAACGGGGGGTTAGGTGGCGCGAAGCACTTAAGTACCTATTGACCCTTAGATGGCATTTTATAGCACATCGCCTTTCTATTCACTTAAATGTTCGTATTCTTTGAATTGTTGCTTATTGAGAGTATTTATCTATTCTTGCTTTATTTTGTTTGATCGATACACGTGTCAAGGACCGGAACGCCCCTCAACACGGTGTATTGCCTCGGCAATACTTATGGAAGATATGTAGATTGATTGTTCTTATACGTATACGTATTTACTTATAATAATATATGGAAAATATTTTTGTATTTATGAGTTTTTTAAAGGAAAATACTATATGTACATAAAATCCGAGAGAATCCAATAATATATATTTTTGGGTGCAATCTCTTAGGAAAAAGATTGCTTTTTAATTTTTTTGGTCAATTCTTTAGGAAAAGAATTGTTTTGTTAATTTTTAGTTTTTATATATTTTTATATTTTTGATTTTTTTATTTGTTTTTTATTTATGATACGTAAAAAATAACGTTCACAAAATGAACGGATCCCAAAAGCCAATGAAAACCGTCAATCGATAGTCTCTCGTGTAGTCAAAGAACCGGCAGCGGCGCCATTTGAAATGTGGTATAATGCAAGTTCGTTTTCTCAGTTCTTAACCAATAGAAAGTCCAATCAATATCAGATTTATTATTGTTCTTGGTTGTTCAAGCTTGCTTGGTAATCTATGCTAATTCAAACAACACTATTTAAAAATGAAAAATATTAACCTACTTATACGTAAAACAAGTTGCAAATATCAAGTTTTTATCCAAACAAAATATAAAATGCAAAACTTGAAACTTAAGGGACTGAAAGTGTAATTTCTATGAAAGTAAAATGCTCAAAATGTAAATTCTACAACTATAGGGACTAATAATGCAAATCAGTAAACTATGAGGATCAACAATGCAAAATCTATAACAAACTTAACCAAAAATGTAACTAACCAACAAGTTGCTAACTGAAATATAACAAACTTCAAAGTCCAGGGACTAAATCTATGCAAACCCTAATTTCTAGAAAGATAAGCCAAAGATAAACACTTATAGGAAAGAAAGGACTAAAGTGCAATTAATCTAAATTTTTAACTAAAAACGGGTTACAAGAAACAATAAGCTCGTTTGAGCTTATTACTCAACCAAATCAGCTGAAACCACTTGCAAAACTCTTAAAATCCAATTTTAACTACGTGTGTTCAACGATTTAAACTAAAAGTCATTAATAAGCAATTGAGTGCTTATTAATAAGCACAAAATAAGCTACAGCTTATTCCAAACAGTCACAACTTGATTTTTGTGAAGAAACTGATTAAGCACTTGATTTAAAGAAGGGGAAATCAAACTAGAACCATTTTCATCCAGAAATGAATTAGAAATCTGAAATAAGCTCTTTTGAGCTTATGTTGACCAAGTTTGACCAACTTTTTGCAAAAAGCTCAAAACTTCAAAACTTATTATTCAACACTAGTTAAATGTTTTTGTGAAAGAAAATCAAGACTTTTGTGAACTAGATTAAGAGATATGAGAAAACAGTCACCAGTTTATCTCAGAGAATGAGAAATGCTCAGACATTGATCAAAAAGCTTATTTCTAGCTTAAAACCTAAAACTGTAGAATTTCCTATTGGAAACTGAAAGTTTATGATGTAAGCTAAAACTAGAAACAAATTTGAGGGAATTTTATCAAGTAATGAAGGAGAAATCAGCAAGTGAAATTGGTAAGTTTCAAAGAACAAAGCTGAAATAAGGATGACCCAAACTATTCTATTGCCATTTGCCTGTTTGACTGTTTATATGACTTGTAAATGACTTAAAACCAATTGTTATCAACTAAAGACTAGAAATGAACTCTTAAACACAAATTTCCAATATTTGAAAACTGATTAAAAACTATTCCCAAACACTCCTTTATCTGTTATGATCAAGATTTTACAAAGGCTTTTTAAGTACTGGATTGAACTGATTAAAAGGCTAAAACAAACTTGTTTCAATGGACAAAATGAAAGCTATTAAAACTGAAATCAAGCAATTACCAAGTCTAGAACAGTAAGTAAGCTATAAGGCTAACAAGTAACTGAAATGATGCAGAAACTACAACTCAGAACACAAGAATGCAAGATTAATGCTACAAATGAACTAAGATCAATTAAACTTCAACTACAAGCAATTATATCATACAGCCATCAAAATTAACTATGAAAATGAGCATGGCAGTTGACTGTTTAGAGGAACATAAAACAAGAGCTATGGAACCTATTGTAGAAATCCTTTGGGAAGAAGAGGAGCGCTGAGCTCTCTTGCCCTAGTGATAACCACCACCTATCACTAGTATTCAACAAAAATCAGCCATCAAACAGCTACAATCCATCTGGAATCAATCAAACTGCATTGAAATCTCCAAAAGAACTAGGAATGAACAAATTCTGATCAAACAGCTTCTAATCTTCACAAATGTTAGTTATGATCAATGGTTGATCATAACAAACATCAAACAGCAACAAGAACACTCAACAGCAACAAGATCAAACTGGAATTTGAATAACAGAATTTGGCGGGAAAAGGAAATTTGAATTTTATTGAATGAATTCAGTTACAAAGGTGGTTACAAGCTACTAACTAACTAACTGACTCAAGAGTTTGTCAGACTCTTGAGTAGTTAGGAGAAAAATGAGGGAAAATAGGAAAAGGAAAAATTGAACTAGGTGTTTTTACAATTTTAAGCTACAATGAAAAATGAAGTACAAGCTATCTATTTATAGGCATGAGAGGAGAATTAGTTGGGGTTGGTGACGTGTCAGGGCCAATCCCAGCTTGCCACGTGGAGTAATCTGCATAATTGCTCTTTGAAGGTGATGAACAAATTTGGGTGTTTTTGATTCACTGGATGATTTGTTAATTGGATTGCACCATTGAATTCCTCTCTTCAAAACGAGCAAAATTGATGTTTTGATCTTCTCATGAAATGGCTTCAATCTCAATCCCGATTCTGGAAATTTTCTTTGTGAAGAAAATGACACGTGTCATCTTTTTATTGGTTGAGGAAGAGAGTTGTGGATTGAACTGTTGAGATTTGGTGTAATAAATGAAAGGCGGCAGAAGTGGATGACGTGGTGATCCATGTATATTATTTCCTTGCTTCTGATTGGTTTAGAGCTATGGCACTTGGATTAAACTTGCATTTCTTTCCAAAGTTGGCAGATTTGGTCCCTATACTTGGCAGATTCTTATTTCAAGCTAGGATCTTCATTCCTTTGTCATTTTTGGTCCTTTAACTTCCATAACTTGTACAAAATGGTCCTTTGACTGAGTTGACTTGATGTTGACCAGGTTTGACTTGAATCTTGACTTTTCATTATTTGCACTTCTAGTCCTTCAACTTTCATCACTTGTCAAGATAGGTCCTTGAACTTCAAAGTCTTGTCACTTTTGATCCTCTTTTGTCTTTTTCATCAATTTAAGCTTGGTTTTTCCTTGTTTGCTTGAAAATGTATCTTCTTACCTACAAAAGTGTACACAAACACAAACATACCACATAATACTGTTTTTGCCAAATAATTGGGTATTTTGCTTCATGTTTTAGGGTTATTTGTTGATAAAAAGATATGAGTTTAAGCTCATATCAACAGCCAACAAATTTAAACAAGATTCTAACCTTGTTTCTTATAGTCTTTCATCTTTTTAAGCATGTTTATCAACACCAAATCCCCACACAATACTTTTATCATCATATAATCATCATATACATATACAATAGGAAATAAAATACATGATTACATAATCAAAATAACAAGAGGATGGGGAGGACAATCTTTATACCACCATGATGATGAAAAGATGGGATTGATGATGAACAAGACTTGGTTTTGGGTAACCAATCTTATGAGATATCAACACCACTTCTAGGATCATTAATTATTTGTAGACTCTTTGAGAAATCAGCTCTAAGACACCAACAAATATCCTCCTTGGATGTTAAAATCACCTCCAATCTTCAAGACTTTAAAGGAGCATCATCATGTGTATGAATAACACATGAATTTATGGTTAAAATAGATCAAATGAGGGTTGTTTTTGAGGATTGTGGGACGAAATTATAGAGAGAGGAAGGGTGGTTTAGTGGTTTTGCATGTACAAGTGAAGAAATGGTTAGTGAAAGATGGTTTTGTTTGTTGGATAGCTTACTTGTTAAGCTTATGCTAACAAGTGTAGCTAGTAAGCTTACACACTTGACACCTCATGGTGTTGAGTCAATGTTTTGGCCCTCCCATGTTAGTGGGGTGGGGCAAAACTTGTTTTGTCTCATCCCACTAATTTACGGGTATTCCTCGATTTTAGTTTCCTCGATTTGCGTGCCCTCAGGTCGTTTTACGAAAAACGTTTTTATAAATTATGAATCAACGGCACAAAACGAATCTAATAAAAATTGTCTCATCAAAAACGTAAATACGTAATCCAAGGGTTTCCGGTTTAGTCGTAAAGGACGTTAAAATAAAATCGTAAGTCCTAATCTCTTCTCGTAAATTTGTGAGTTTATGAACCAACTCAAATTTAAAACTCCAAAATAATATTCATGGACAAATTTTTTTTCTGAAATGTCGGACTGACACCAAAGATGGTGTATGTAAACGTAAGCACGTAACGTAAAATCCTCCGGTTTAGACGTAGTCGATGCTACTTCAAGACGTAAATCCAAATTACTTCCCAAAAATAAGTGAGTTCATATTGTAACATTAAAATAATGTTTTCAAATAAATATCGAGAATAAAATATCAACCATAAATTGACGAATTGTCACAGCATTTACCCCTAAACAGGATCTTTGTCCTCAAAGATCATCTTACCTTACTACTCGCTTCTTATAGATTTAAAGCCATGTGGGTATTTCCTCCACATTCGGTCTTTTCTCACAAGTATAATTCATTACAATACGCGAGTTTCATCAAACATAACTACGGAAATAAGATCAGGCTAAATGTTGACTTACTTTCTCTATCCATGATGTTCACGGGTTTCTGATGAATGCAACTTTTCGCCGATCTAAGCTTTATTAAGAAGAATTCAGATTTTCACTTGATAGATATTTTATCAAGTTCGATATACGATACCTAATTCACGCAGCTCTTGAAGTCCTAGGGTAGATCCAGCTTATATGCCTTTCCAACCAAATCTTTTATATCATCTCAATGGCCCCATACAACGGGGACTTATATCCCATGATTTGTCAGATCATTAATTCATTTTTCCAAGGTTAAAATTTTGGCATAACTTCGCTACCCATCTGGCACTTCAAGATCTACATTTCATATTCACATAACCTCTTGCCCACTACTGGAAGTCAATACTCAGATCCTAATTTCAACAATAATTTCAGGTCTCGCGGGTCGAGTATTTTGTAAGGTTAGGTTCACCATCATAGGAAACCTTAAACCTAAAAGACATGTCCAACTCACAGTGGGTGTATGTCGGGTGTCTTCATCTCAACTCTTGCTTACAGATGATCTAATATTTAGATCCTAACAAGATTCGATCTCGATCCTAATACGATAATTATCAATGATAATCTCTCCAAAGGAAAACGATTATACGGTCTATTATCAAAGGTCAATCATTCAAACATAAAACAACACTTATTTTACTTTGTATCGTTACTTTACCTCGTCCCTTCGATTGGGGTGGTACATAGTACTCTCATCAAGGTTCGTTCACAATGACTTCTAAGCAAATCTCTAGAAATTCGATGCGAAGCGAGGATATTGATAAAGATGCTCGATACAGGCACACTATGTTTACATAACTCTTTTGCATTTATCATTAACGGGAATGATATTAGCAGATTTGGTCAGTCTGTCGACGATGACCCAAATCGAATCAAATTCAGATGATGACCTTTGCAATAGTTAGACGTTTACTAATGTATTAGGCGATCTCTGCCTTCATAATTTGTTATTAGTACAACTTCTTCAGACAAAGAGACTTTTAGTCATAATTGACATAAATAGAATACTTATACTTACAAATTCCAACATAACTATATCTCAAAATCTCCATATTTAGGCAACCACAAGTGGCCTTTTAAAATATTTAACGCTATTGGCTCCTCAATTCTAATAGTTAACATTAGCCGCGAACCACTTTTTATTATCTATATTATCATTTTTACGATCATCGGCTCTTTTAAATTGTTCGGCAATTTATTTTGCACTTTCATTATTAAGGAACATGTCCTAATTAGTTCTTTATCCTTTATACATAATGTGTCAGTAATTACGTTCACTTTCCTGATGAAATAAATATCATAACCGTATTTATTCAAAATTCTTTCTTTCTTTATATTTTCTAAGTTTTAGTTTCGTCTCAACTATCATTTTTATCAGTTTTGCTTAATCTGACGTTTTAAAGCGTCGATAATTATTACATGTAAATTAACAATAATTATTTAATTTTTATGAAACGTAAACGTAAAAATTTTAAATTTCTTAGTTCGACCAATTATATAAAATGTTCAAAATAAATTTGAATTTAATTAACAAGATTTTTGTTGATTTATCGAAAATATTTAATAAGATTCGTAAATGTTCGAAAAACCTTTGTTTATACTTTGGTCAAAGTTTTCTTAGTGGAAAAGTAAAAATTGTCGTTTCAAATTTCAAGTTATGGTTTAAATGGTTTTCCTCAATCCTTCTTAAGTTGTCTTAAGGTAGGCAAAAACATTTACCCCTAAACAGAAGTTTAGTTAAATGTTTTGGTTATAAGGGAATAATCCCTCAAAAAGTTCTTTGTTAATACATTTGTCAAAACACACTTGCACTTTCTTTTTGGTAAAGCCAAAAGTCTTAAAAGGGCTCTTAATTTTTTTTTTTATTATTTTTTTTGAAGAGTCAATATATTTCATTATCTATTATTCACACAGTCAATTAATATAAAGGATTTAGTCTTTAGTCACATGTTAAATATTTAAGATACTGGTTTTAATTGTTTGGGCCAATTCAGGTCAATTTATAAATAATTACTAACTCCTTCTAATACTTACAAACAAACATATAGTCCTTATTGATCACAAGCATGAATTTATCAAATTACAGCCTACACACGTGATTCACCAAATTTATGGATGCTACATGTGCATTAGTCAATCCAAACGACATAACATGAAACTCATAATATTCATTACAAGTTCTGGATGTAGTGATTGGAATAGATAATCTCTTTCGCAAATGCGAAGTTGATGATAACCATGCCATAGATCAAATTGCTAAAACCTTGTAAATGATCGAACAAATCTTCCATTTCGAGTTATGGATATCGTTTTTTATTGTCAATTTACTCAGTTCCCAGTAATCTATAAATATAAGGAATGATAACACCATAGCTCTTCATAATGACGAGCTTGGTAGAATAAAAGCTTTCTCCGACAACTCTCTCAGTTGTACGGTAATTCCTTTAATTTAGATGGTGCTGACGTACAATGCACATGGCATAGGTGTAGCACCGGAAATATAATCAATACCAATTTCAACTTGCCTTAATGGCGAAAGTCTAGGTAATTCATCAATAAATACCTCCTAGAGTTTCAGATAACATAAACATCTTTTAGTATATTTATATTAGGTTCTTCTAGATTACAATATCTATAACTAGTTTACAATCATTCACGATATACTTTTAAGTCCAAAATGCAGGATATGGTCATCCACCAAGAAATCTAGATCACTTTTGATAATCAACATCTTATCATTTAGGGGAATTCTATTCGAGTTCCCATCAATTAAGTCAATGTCGTCATGTCATAATCAATCAATCCATTCTACTGGCACTATCAACTTCTCAGTTTTATTGCCGTCGATAAGATGTGATCTTCTCAAAAGACTAATAATAACTCTTAATCCTTCACAAATTCAAGGATATCTGGATACACAACTACTATTAAAAGAGTAAGGTCAACGCATAATCTACGCGGGAGAATTTCAAATCAGATACAGACGAAAACATTAACGAATATGAATATATCCCATGTTTTCATTAATTTGAGTACGCATTCGAAAGCTCCTCGGATCGTTACCCAGGTCATTCTAATGAAATCAAATCAAAAGAAATGATAGGAACGTCGATACATCCAGTCGGGTATCAACACTCGGTAATCAGATACTTTTGCAAAGAATCTCGCCACGGGAGAATTGGACAAGAAAGAATTGTCAATTGTCAAATAAGACAATTTCTACAGATGAGTAAGTTCGACTCAGAAGAATAGATGCTACAGGCACATATGTAGGTGTCCCCGACATTATGTCCTTATTTTTCACTTCTTGCAGATCTCATAAAATTTAATCTTTCACAATCTTCGAAGAAAATGTAGTGTTTATTCATTAGTTTTATGGTGACTACTAATCAGTCTTGCATGGTTCATTCCAAATTGTATGTAGGCGCGCAACTATATACAATTTCAAGATTAACGATGCAATACTCAGTTCGTCAAAGCTTTATCATCCATGTTTATAATAAAAACATTTTCATGCTTAATTCTTAAATAAGAATCAAGAATAAATTTACAAAGATTTTCTTTATTATGAAAACAATTAAGTTTTTCCAAGGTACTTTATAAACAATCTCATTTCGATAACAATCACTTATAAATCTCACTTTGAATAATCCTTATAGTGATGAAAATTCAATTTTTCTCAAAGGATACTGTTTTAACTTTATAAAAACAATGAGTGATCTGCAAAAGAGTGATGAAGAGTTGTTCACCAAGAACTAACTACAATATAATAGGAAATGAGCTTTAGCCAAATAATCATGAGGTTCATGATCTCGATGGCGCTCAAAAAGATTAATCCACAACGTAATCAATTCAAGATGAGTACTTGTTCAATGGTTGCATCACTAATGCGAACATTAGGATGAAGCAATAAAAGATAGATATTATCGATACATGTAGAATTTAGCAATCAAAGGTAGTCTTTTCATTAATCACAAACAAGTCAAATTTTACCGTAGCACATTAAATGTCACTATGTCATATAATTCTCAGAACTCATCCTACCAACTGATATCTCAGTTAAGTTAGGGATTTTTAAAAGATACCATAATGAATACTAATCTACAAGAGTCATTAGGTGTTCCACATGTCCCAGAAGATCCATCGGTCCCAATTCAGAAGAAGATTTCTTCAATTTATTTCTTGGACACTAGGCATCCTCGTTAGTGGACAATGGCCTAGGAACAACCCTTAACATAAACCTACAATCAATTAAAACCTTATAATTAAATCACAGAACTCAACAACTTCCTCTTAACAATTTCTTATTCCATACATGTTAAATTTTTATATTTTTTTTACTTTATTCAAGTTTCAACCAACTTATACTCAATGTGATATTCTACCTCATTCTCCAATACTTACAACCTTATTCTTTGGCCTTGTAAAGGCAATAAAAGCTCAATATGATCAACACTTAATTTCCAATCCTATAGCTCTTACAACAACAATTATCAAATGAGTCACTAGTATGAGATGACTCACACATTCAATTAAATTTCTCGGAAAGGTACTAGTGGCATGAGGCTTTTGGGTAATGGTTCCAATGACAGCCTCAAGTGCAACATTCACCCTTTCGATTTCAATTTAAGAATTGGATGACAACGAATCAGATGACATCTTTCTAGGTGGTAACGTTTTGTCAAACTCCACTCTATAAGGAAAGATCGTCATGGCATCGATATCAGATTTAATCTCGCTAATTCTTTTTCAATATCACAATCAACTAATATCTACATTTCTACGAATATCAACCATTTGTTGGGATCATAAATATCCACAACTTGGTTTAGATCTAGGATAGCTAGAATTCCTACGAGAATATCTTCGATTAATTTACTAGGGGATTTAGGGTTTCTTGTGACAATCTACGTCGTATAAATACCTCGTATAAATAACAAAATAGTCATCAAACAATCATGTAATAAAATTACATCATATATATATATATATATATATATATATATATATATATATATATATATATATATATATATATATATATATATATATATATATATAATCCAAGTTATATATATATATTAAAATAACACTTCTCAGTCTGGCCTTGTCGGTAACTCGGGAATTCTTCGGCATCGTTATAGTCAAAAGTTTTTTAGACATTTTGAGAAAAATGTTTATAGTTAAAAGATTTTGAAAAGTTTTATTTAAAACCTTGGTTTTTAAAAATCTTTCGTTCTCTATAACGAGAGCTCTGGTACCAAACTGTAACACCCCCAAATTTATACAACTCAATACAGCGGAAGACTAGTTGGTGTTACGGGATAGCACATTACTCACATCATAGACAACGCTTAAAAGTTGCGTCGTTTTAATAATAAAGCATTTCCATTCATAAATATCAAAGTTACATAGGTCCCAAGTCATTGTATTTAATACAGGTTTTACAAACATTTGAATGGAAATTATAATTTAAGTGCGGGCCATGAATTCTTGTCGTCTTCTCGAGAATTACCTTCAAGTACCTGAGATAAAACATGTTAAAAGAAAAGGTCAGCGATAACGCCGAGTGAATTCATAGAGTTTAATAAAATCCATCAATATAACATCGGTATAAAATTATTACCGAAAATCATTTTTGTACAAATCATTTTAATAGGCCATAAAATAGCCAAAGTCATTTTTTACAAATCTTCATCAAAATCATAATATAGGCATTTGCCTTAAAAATCATTATACGAGCCAATGTCGTAAAAACATCATACAATACGTCTTATGACGTTATATAAAGTAAATAAAAACCGTTATAGCAATATGGTTATGAAAAACCAAAACACGAACATAATATCAATAGTATGACCCTGTATTGCTAGTCAGCCAATACATCGTAATTTGGTGCGTCTAGTAGTATTTTGTTAGTTTGGAATATTATAAGCCGCATGACATTGTTACCTTACTAAGCCAACAACGGGTAGCTAACCCGATACTCAATTTGCCCATCTAAAGTAGCGTGTCGTCACAAAGGTCACGCTATGGAAATCTTCTCATACATAAATTCGCTTACCAATCAATGTGGCACGACGGGGATCAACCGTCAAGGCGCGAACTGGGGTGATCGTCCCCAAATAGTACTATTATATGCACAAGCGTCTACCAAATCCCGGTAGTTCACAATTCATGCTAATGGGACTTTTAGTGACATAACCTAACTTTAATAATCCATTTTATTTCATCTATCGGGTCCTTTAATCATTTATCGGGTCATACAATCGGGTCATACAATCATTCGGGTCCAAATCAATAATCAAACAATCGGGACAAATGGTGTCCTATTTTATAAAAACTAACATGTTATCTCCCTCGCGGGTTTATAAAACATTTATAAAAACATTTAAAAGAGTGCGAGGCTATGAACTCACGTTGATGTGGGAAGGCGGGTTATCGGCAATTCGGACTTACGGTACGTGCTTCAATCACGGAAACCTAGACAAATAATTCTCATCTTAGACTCATGCCCAATGACTTTATAAAAATAACAATTATGTATACATATGATGATTATATATATATGATGATCAAGTGGGTTTACATGTTCTATTTTACTCTTTTTAGTGTTTACGTATTGGTAACTTCTTACTAGTTTACTAGTTTTACCTATTTACGTGTCTTAGGTCCAATAATCTTATTATAAGTTATTTAACTTGTTTTAATCCATTTTATACTTATATTATCAGTATCTATACTTTCCATGTTGGGCTCAAATGGGTTAAGCCCAATAAGTTCTTTTTATAAGTGTTTATCTTATTTAGTCTAATTATTAGTCCAATATGCTTAGTTAGCTCGTTAATGTCCGTATGTCCTATAGTTCGGGTTTTATCGGTTTTTACTTGTATTAGTTACTTATATATCAGTATATGACTTTTAAGAACTTTACATTAGACGGGTTTGATCGTCTAAGTTTTAATTGGCGAAAAACATTAATTTTACGGTAATAGCCGAAAAAGTTGTAAAAATCATGTTTATAGTTTTATAACTTATAAAACTTAACAAGTTACCATTTTTATAAAATGTCTACTTGTTTACCATTGTACATATTTATATAAATGTATTATATGAGTTAGTGGGTTTTTATTCACATTTTATACTATATAATTTTGAGTGCTTATATAATAGTATTATACTTTAATTTCCAAAATCTGATTTTTATTTTCATCTTCACCAAAACTGCCATATCTAGAGTTCTATATGGAGATAGAAGCTCAAATTTTTATCACATAAACTAAATGATATTTTCTCCATTTAAATCTTCTATAGCTACTGTTGAACCATCCACCAAGTATTTTCTAAAAATCGTCCAAAACAGTAAACTCAGATTTGTACCCTAAACTTGTTTTGATCATATCTCACTCATTACAATGATTCCATTGCATGGCCAACTCTCACATGTGTACAAGAACCATAGCTTACTGTAAATACATTAATCTATGCCATTTTTATCAGTTCATCATTTGATTATTTACTGTTTTATACAGCCAACAAATTTAAACAAGATTCTAACCTTGTTTCTTATAGTCTTTCATCTTTTTAAGCATGTTTATCAACACCAAATCCCCACACAATACTTTTATCATCATATAATCATCATATACATATACAATAGGTAATAAAATACATGATGACATAATCAAAATAACAAGAGGATGGGGAAGACAATCTTTATACCACCATGATGATGAAAAGATGGGATTGATGATGAACAAGACTTGATTTTGGGTAACCAATCTTATGAGATATCAACACCACTTCTAGGATCATTAAGTATTTGTAGACTCTTTGAGAAATCAGCCCTAAGACACCAACAAATCTCCTCCTTGGATGTTAAAATCACCTCCAATCTTCAAGACTTCAAAGGAGCATCATCATGTGTATGAATAACACATGAATTTATGGTTAAAATAGATCAAATGAGGGTTGTTTTTGAGGATTGTGGGACGAAATGATAGAGAGAGGAAGGGTGGTTTAGTGGTTTTGCATGTACAAGTGAATAAATGGTTAGTGAAAGATGGTTTTGTTTGTTGGATAGCTTACTTGTTAAGCTTAGGGTAACAAGTGTAGCTAGTAAGCTTACACACTTGACACCTCATGGTGTTGAATCAATGTTTTGGCCCTCCCATGTTTGTGGGGTGGGGCAAAACTTGTTTTGTCTCATCCCACTAATTTACGGGTATTCCTCGATTTTAGTTTCCTCGATTTACGTGCCCTCGGGTCGTTTTACGAAAAACGTTTTTATAAATTATGAATCAACGGCACAAAACGAATCTAATAAAAATTGTCTCATCAAAAACGGAGTTCGAAAACGCAAATACGTAATCCTAGGGTTTCCGGTTTAGTCGTAAAGGACGTTAAAATAAAATCGTAAGTCCTAATCTCTTCTCGTAAATTTGTGAGTTTATGAACCAACTCAAATTTAAAACTCCAAAATAATATTCATGGACAAATTTATTTTCTGAAATGTCAGACTGACACCAAAGACGGTGTATGTAAACGTAAGCACGTAACGTAGAATCCTCCGGTTTAGACGTAGTCGATGCTACTTCAAGACGTAAATCCAAATTACTTCCCAAAAATAAGTGAGTTCATATTGTAACATTAAAATAATGTTTTCAAATAAATATCGAGAATAAAATATCAACCATAAATTGACGGATTGTCACAAACATCGTGAACATTTCAAGCCAAATATCAATCCTAATAACCTTTCTTACAAGTCTCAAAATTACCTTACTCCACCGGGATTCACACCCCAACCACCCACCCAACTTCAAAAACATCCTCCTCAATTGTTACAAAGGAATCAAGGTCCAAGGCCACATTACCAAGGGAATAACTACAAGGCACCTAACAATTTTCAACATCAAGGAAATAACCTTTATCCACCACATCAAGGATTTAATCAACTACTTCCACCCGTCCCAAATCAAGGATATGGGCTACAAGAGACTCATGAGTATGTTGAGAAGAGAATTCGTGAAAGTGAAAAGAGAATGAATGACCAAATGAAACTTGCAATGGATGCACAAACCAATAGGCTTTTAATGGCATTCAATCAAAGACCACAAGGAGCTTTACCATCTAACACACAAGCAAACCCAAGGGCAAATGTCAATGCTATTACAACAAGAAGTGGAAAGTCAACAAAGGATCCTTCACCTCCTAAACCTCCTATTGTTAAACCCACTTTTGTTCCTACATTTGACAAGCCTTCTACATCTACTTCACCACCTCAAAATGCTCCTATTCAATCAAACACACCTTCTCAACCTATTCCCACTTCTCCTTTACCTTCTACAACTCCCAATGAAGAAGCTAACAAAGACAAATCTTCCACTACCACACCTACACCTAAACCAACTATTCCTTATCCTTCAAGGTTGAAAAAGGACAAGTTAAAGAACAAGGATGATATCCAAGTTTCAAATTTCTTAAGGATGTTCAAGCAACTCAACATAAACATCTCCTTTGTGGAAGCTCTTGCTTACATGCCAAAATTTGCTAAGATGTTCAAGGATTTACTCTCCAACAAGGAAAAATTGGTTGATTTGCCCAACACATCCCTTAATGAAAATTGTTCCGTCGTGCTACTTAAAACCTTACCAACAAAACTTGGAGATTCGGGCGCTTCTTGATACCTTGTAATTTTCCCGGTGTGGAAAATTGCATGGATTTGGCGGATCTAGGGGCAAGCATTAACCTTATGCCTTTATCGGTTTGGAAAAAACTCTCTCTTCCCGAGCTCACTCCCACTAGGATGACACTTGAGTTAGCCAACCGAACCATAGCTTACCCCTTAGGTATCGTGGAGGATGTATTTGTAGGTGTGGATAAGTATACATTTCCGGCCGACTTTGTAGTGGTTGATTATGACATGGATCCTAGAGTTCCTTTGATTGTTGGTAGACCGTTTTTGAGAACGGGTCGTACTTTGATAGATGTGGCGGAGGGAGAACTAATTATGAGAGTAGAGGATGAGAAAGTGGTGTTTAAGTTAGGGAAAGTTTGTGATAAGGAAGAGGTTAAGGAGTCTAAACCTTGTGAGACTATTAACATAGTTGATGTGCTAGATGAGGTGTGTGATGAGCATTTTCATGACACTTGAAAGAGTACTAGTGAGGATATGCCCCATGTTGAAACCGTGGCCTCAATTGCTCCTTCCTTAACACCTTTTGGAGAGATTGATTTCCTCTTGGAGGAATTTGAGTCCAATTTTCTTGGTGATAATGATTCTCCCATCAATTGGGAAGAAGATATTCTTACTATCTAAAAGTTGCTCAATGAGGACCCTATTCCTTCCCCCATTCCACAAGAAGTTACCAATGATGATCCTTCTATAGTAAAACCATCCATAGAGAGTCCACCTCCAATTGAACTTAAGTACCTTCCATCCCACCTAGAGTATGATTTCTTAGAGGGCAAAGACCAATTACCCGTGATCATTGCTAAAGATTTGAAAGAGGATGAGAAAGAGAAACTCATTGAAGTCCTTAAGAAACATAAGAAAGCCTTAGCATGGAAAATATCCGATATAAGGGGAATTGATCCACATTTTTGTACACACAAAATCCTTATGGAGGATGATTACAACCCGCCATTCAAAGTCAACGAAGGGTTAACCCAAAAATCCATGAGGTCATTTAAAAGGAAGTGATCAAACTCCTTGATGCGGGCATGATTTACCCCATTTCCGACTCTCCATGGGTTAGCCCGGTACATTGTGTTCCAAATAAGGGTGGAATCACGGTAGTACCTAATGAGAACAATGAGCTTATTCCTACGAGACTTGTTTCCGGTTGGAGAGTTCGTATTGACTATAGGAAGCTCAATGAGGCTACTAGGGAAGACCACTTCCCATTACCTTTTATGGACCAAATGCTTGAACGCTTAACAGGAAATGAGTACTATTGCTTTCTTGATGGCTTTTCGGGTTATTTCCAAATACCCATTGACCCTAAGGATCAAGAAAAGACCACATTCACTTGTCCCTACGGTACATTTGCTTACAAGAGGATGCCTTTTGGCTTATGTAATGCACCGGGGACGTTTCAAAGGTGCATGATGGCAATTTTCCATGATATGATATAGCAAACAATGGAGGTTTTCATGGATGACTTTTCCGTCTTTGGAGATTCATTTACCTCATGTCTCACCAATTTAGAACGAATGCTTAAACGTTATGAGGAAACACGTTTAGTTCTTAATTGGGAAAATGTCACTTTATGGTGAAAGAGGGAATTGTTTTGGGACACAAAATATCCAATAAGGGGTTAGAAGTGGATTGATGTGATTGCTAAGCTTCCCCCACCCACTACGGTTAAAGGTGTAAGGAGTTTCTTAGGTCATGCGTGGTTTTATAGGCGCTTCATACAAGATTTTTCTAAGATAGCTAGACCGATGACTCACCTCTTGGAAAAAGAGGCTCGTTTCATTTTCAACCAAGAGTGTTTGGAATCTTTTGACACTCTTAAGGAGAAATTGACAAAGGCTCCCGTTTTGGTTTCTCCAAATTGGGAATTACCTTTTGAGCTTATGTGTGACGCTAGTGATTATGCGGGGGGGGGGGGGGGGGGGGGGGTCTTAGGACAAAGAGTGAATAAACATTTTCAACCTATACACTATGCGAGTAAAACCATGACCGGTGCACAACTTCATTATACTACCACGGAAAAAGAGTTGCTTGCTATAGTCTATGCTTTTGAGAAAATTAGATCATACCTTGTGCTATCCAAAACCATAGTGTATACGGATCATTCCGCTCTCAAGTTTCTCATGACAAAGCAAGATTCTAAGGCTAGGCTTTTGAGATGGGTTTTGTTGCTTCAAAAGTTTAAGATAGAAATTCGAGACAAGAAAGGAGCCGAGAATTTAGCGGCGGATCACTTGAGTAGACTTGAGCATCCTTTTCAAAGAGATTTTCCTAATAAAGAAATCAATGAATCCTTTCTATTAGAGGAGCTCATGTCTATCTCTTCTCAAGAGGATGCCACCCCTTGGTTTGCGGATATAGAAAACTATCTTATGGGGAATGTGCTTATAGAGGGTCTTACTTCCCAACAAAAGAAAAAATTTCTTAAGGAAGTTAAGTACTTCTTTTGGGGTGATCCTTATCTTTTTAGGCAATGTGCGGACCAAATCATTAGACGGTGTGTAGATGGGCCCGAGGCATTTAAAATTTTAGAAGCTTGTCATAAAGGACCTACGGGTGGACATTTTGGGCCCAACTATACCGCCAAGAAAGTCTTTGATTCGGGTTACTATTGGCCTTCTATTTACAAAGATGCCCAAGAGATGGTGAAATTTTGTGATGTATGTCAAAGACAAGGAAAAATTACGCAACGTGATGAGATGCCACAAAATTTTATTCAAGAGTGTGAGATTTTTGATGTATGGGGCATAGATTTTATGGAACCTTTTCCCTCTTCTAAGGGAAACAAGTATATACATGTGGCGGTGGATTATGTGTCCAAATGGGTTGAGGCTAAAGCCTTACCTACTAATGATGCTAGAGTTATTGTGAAGTTCTTGAAGCAATTATTTGCTAGATTTGGTGTACCTCGGGCCATCATAAATGATCGTGGTACACACTTTTGTAATGATCAATTCACGAGAGTTATGAAGAAATATGGAGTTAATCATAGACTTTCTACCGCGTATCACCCTCAAACCAATGGTCAAATCGAGGTCACAAATCGTGGTTTAAAGAGAATTTTAGAGAGAACGGTGGGAGAGCATCGAGATTCTTGGTCGGATAAGCTTGATGATGCTTTGTGGGCTTTTAGGACGGCTTTTAAGACACCAATTGGTTGTACCCCTTATAGGCTTGTCTATGGAAAAGCATGCCACCTCCCATTCGAGTTAGAACACAAGGCATCTTTGGCTCTCAAGTGGGCTAACTTTGATTTAAACCAAACCGATTCACATAGAAAGGATCAACTTAATGAGATGGATGAATTGAGAGCCAATGCCTATGAGAATTCTTTACTTTACAAGGAAAAGACTAAGAAATTGAATGATGCTATGATCAAGAACCGTGAGTTTAAAGTTGGAGAGCCGGTTCTCCTCTTTAACCCAAGGTTAAAACTTTTTGCGGGAAAGCTTAAGTCGAGATGGTCCGGTCCATTCACTATTGCTCAAGTGTTTCCATATGGAACTATTGAGTTGTCATAACGCGATGGTCCAAATTTTAAAGTGAATGGTCACCGTGTGAAACATTATTTTGGGGAGGACATTTCCGTTGAAATGGTCCAAGAGATCCCCATTTTCCCCATGAATTAATTCATTGAGGGGAGAGTCGAGCTAGAGACTCCTTAACTCAAGCATCGTATAACTAGGTTTAGAGTGTTGTAGGTTAGAAATAAGGGTATAGAATTGAGGATAAGTGTAGGGGGAGACCTTCTTTTGTCTTCATGATGTTTGTAGGGTTTCTCACTCATTTCATGCCATGGAGCTTATGGAGGAGGCCCTTGTATCCGGTTCACTTCGTTACTATTGTGATTTTTCATAGACACCTTTTGCTTTAAAAATGAATTCACTATAGGTGATCTTTACTTAACTTGGGTTAAGCAAAGTCTATTCATTTTCATAAGTGTAGGGGATGTTTGTATACTTCCATGCTCTTAAACATTGAGGACAATGTTTAGCTTCAGTGTAGGGGGGTCTTCTATCGAAGTGACCTTACCTAGAACTTGTCATTGACCTTCATGATAACATCGAAAATTAATTTTTCAAACATTTTTCAAATTTTTGATCTACTTTGGCCACCAAAAAATATGCATTCATAATTTTTTGCATTAAACATTTTTTTTATTTGCATAACACATTTGCATTGTATATATTTCTTATTTTACTTTTCATCAAAAATATATAAAAAGAAAAAAATATATAATAAAAACATGGTTTAACAAATTTAGACTTCTTTGACATATTAGGCCCGCCATGGATATTTTGACTCAACCTGAGTTTGCTTATCTTAGCATTCTCTAGCTAGTATCCTTAACCATGTAGTCTTTCATTGGTCTATTAGGCTAAGCATCCACCAATCTCATTATTTGAGATTTTAAATTTGTGGAGAATGGGAAATGATAGATTTGAAACAAGTATAAAAGGGCTAGATAAACTTCATGATAATTACTTGTGGCTAAAACCTTCTTTTCTTTACCTCTAATTTCTTCGCATGTATATATGTTAATAAATAATCAAGAACGGTTTTAATCGGTTTGTAATCTCTTATGCATTTTTGACTAATCATTCATGGTTGATATAAGTACGTCTTAAGATTCTAAGTTAGAACGTTTTATGTGTACTAGACTTATGTCATGCTTAATACTTAGCGGGTGTTTTTCCTTTTATTCTTTTCAACTTTCTTTGTGAGGAATAAAGAAAAATAAGAGCGGCTTACAAAAAAATGAGGGCTAGAAAAAAGAAAAGAAGAAAAAGAAAAAGAAAAAAAGAATTATACCAGACTCCCAAGAGGGGCAGTGAAGTGTTAATTATAGTAACTATTAGATTCCAATATTACCTTGACGGTTTACGGGGATTTAATAGTTGCTCCAATCCAATATTACCTTGACAGGTTGCGGGGTTGAAGATCCAAAATCTCAAAAAGATAGCGGGTGTAAATTATTGCGTGAGTTTTATTTTTCTTTCCTTAGCGAGTGTGTAGCTACTTATTAATTCATGACATACGGATCTTACACATAAGGCGAATGACTTATTATTCTTGAAACGGACTTATATTAATTGTGAGCGGTTTTTCAAGTAATGGATGAGAGGATTACTTAGGATTAAAACCGTGCTTCCTTATTTTTGGATTTTGCATTTCTTATACTTCACGCTTGAAATAATGACAAATTTGCCCAAAAGCAATTTGCTCAATTAATAACCGGTTCCACATTCAATTGTCATGAATAAGTTGATGCAATTTTTACTTGTAAATACAATGATCCCATTTTTAAGCTTGGTATGGGAAAGTGAAACTTAAGGATGATAAGTATCCATGGTACCCAAGCCCTAATTAAAGTCATTGGTTTCTTTATGAGTTATTTCCATCAAAACCATTTCAAGAAAAATCCAAAAAGATATAAATAGAATTGTTTCTTTTACATTGCATTGTTAAAAATTAAAATCATGCGTCATATAGTATAGAGTAGTATAGATGCATTCCATAAAGGCCAAGGTGGATTAATTATGAGGAGAATGTATATTTCTGCTTTAAAATATAGCATTGCATGAGGACATGACAATGTTCAAGTGTAGGGGATTTGATATGAGCAAAAACTCATATCAATTAATCAACAAATCACCCTGAAACACAAGAAAAATACCTAAACTTTGTGCTATAAAGCGGAATTATGTGATATGTTTTGTGTTTGTGTACAAATAGGTAAGAATGATGCATTTTCAAGCAAACAAGAAGAAAATCAAGCTAACTCGGATGAAAAAGACAAAGAAGGATCAAGAGTGACAAGACTTTGAATACAAAGGACCTATCTTGACAATTTTCCAAAGTTGAAGGATCAAAAGTGTAAATTTGCCAAAGTCAAGATTAAAGTCAAACCTGGTCAAATATCAATTCAACCAAGTCAAAGGGCTCAAATGATTAAGAATGAAAGTTTAAGGACTGAAATTGTCAAAGAAATGAAGATTATAGCTCGAAAGATCAAACTGCCAATGTTGAGGGGTTAATTCTGCCATTTTTGGAAGTTATATGGTGCTTGATCCGTGTGTAAAAGAATGGACCAATGAGGAATCAAGAAAGAAGAAGCTTGGATTGCCAGCTGGCCACTAGCGCCGTTTTCCCATTAATTACAAGATCCCAACAGTGCAACGCACTACATCCATTTCAGCCAATCAGCTTTCGCCAACCAATAATATCTTTTATCCAATTTGGATAACGATCCGTGTGATCATTTCTTACTCAATAAGAAAGTGCCACATGGCCTTCTTCTTCAACACAGCCCAGGAGCGACTTTGAGCTAGAATGCATTTCAGAAGCAGATGTAAACATGAAAAGTGTTCAAAATCAAGTGACGAATTCATCCCACTTATCCAATTAAGATGAAATCCAGTCAATCAAAAAGGCCCAAATATGTTCTTCATCAGAAATTGCAAGTAACAGAATTAAGCCACGTGGAAGCTTGGGATTGGATGCAACACGTCACTCTCCCTCACCAACTCTCATCTGCACTCTATAAATACCCCTAGATAGCTCTCATTTCTTGTAATGTAGAAAAGTGTGAAAACACACACACTTCTTATTTTTCTCTCAATTCAGTTAGCTTTAGCATAACAACTCAAGAGATTGACAACCTCTTGAGTCTGTTATTAGTTGTAACCACTTTACCAGCTTTGTAACCACTTTTCCAATTCAATAAATAAAATTTCACATTAATCTTCTTCATCTACTGTTCATACCCTGCATCTTGTTACTTTGTTGATGTTTTTAGCTTGTTATGATCACCATTGATCATGATTAGCAATATGTGAAGACCTGTAGCTGTTGTTCTTGTTATGTTCAATCCAATTCAAGTTTGAGTAGATTTTGAAGAATTCAAGTTCATTCATGGAGATTAAGTTGTTAAAGGCTGTTTATTAGTTGATGATTGATTGATTCTAGTGCTAATGTGGTGGTTTAGCACTAGCTAGAAAGCTCAGCGCTTCTCTACTCCCCAAAGGAGGCCTAAGTTAGAAGGTGTTGATTTTCTGAATTTTTGTTCCTCTCAAATGTTGTCTGCATGCTTAATTCCTAGTGTAAATCTAATTGCCTGCATGATCAAGTGTGTTTAGCTGATATTGATTTGATTTTGATGATTGTGTAGCTTAATTGTAGTATAGCACTTGATCATTAGCTTAATTCTCATTCCTGTTTCCTTAATATCAGTCATTTTAGCTTATTAGAGAATTTAGAGTGTAAGTCTGTTTCATAGCTTGAATTTAGTTCTAATTCATCACATTTTAGTTACTAAACTTAGCTTGATATCTGTCTTGAATCAGTTTGGCTTTTAACTCAAATTTCCTTCACAAAAGTTTGATAAAGTTCAGATAACTAGTGTTTGGGACTAGGATTTTATCTATGTTCAAGTATTAGTAATTGGCTAATTCTAGTTCTTTTTTCAGTCATCAAGTCATAGCTTAATGTTTTCAGTCATTTTCAAGTCAAGTTTTTAGTCAAACAGGCAATTGGCAGTTTAAAAAGTCTGGGTCAGTTTTGGATAAACTTGTTTTCAGAAAGTGTTGATTTTCAAATCATTGACATTTCTTTGTTACTGGATGAATTTACTTGAAACCACTTTCTAATCATCACTCAACATCTGTAGTTTTAGTATGTTAAAGGAAAATCTACAGTATCTAGTTTTGAAAGAGAAATAAGCATTTGATTAAGCACTTGAGCAATTTTCATTCTCTGTGATAAATTGACATACTGTTTTCTTCTACAAGCATTTCTACTTCATAAACTTGGTAATTTTCTTTCACATTTCTAGTTAGAAAGTGTTCCTGGTTAAATTTTGAAGTTTTCAGCTTTTTGGAAATTTTGGTCAACGAAAGTCAAATAAGCACTCTTTTAGCTTAATTTCATTTTCTGAATTCATTACTTGTTAATTATTTATAAGAAAATACATTCTTGCTTCTTATGAGCTGATTAACAGGTTTTAACAAAAAAATTTGAATGTGCATGTTCAACTTATTAGATAGCTTAATATGGGCTTATTAGAATAAGCTAGTTTGAGTTTCACTTAGTTTCAACTTAATTCCTTTTATAGGCCTAGCTAAAATCAGATTTTAAATCTTTTGCAACTTATTAGAGCTTATTTTGTTGAGAATTCAGCTTAAACGAGCTTATTTCTCTTCCTAGCCCGTTTTTGTGAAAATTAGCCATTTAATTGCATTCAAGTCCTTTGGTTTTGAAGCTGTTTTTATTTGTAGCTAAATTGGCACTTAATTAGGTTTTGCAAATAATCAGTCCTTACAATTTTGGAACTTTACAAAAGTGGTTAGACAGTTTTAATAGTTTGTTAAAGTTGGTTATTTGTTAGTTCCATTTACACAATTAGTCCTTGTAGTTAACTGTTCTACATATCAAGCACTTTAATTTTCAGAATTTACATTTTCAGCCCTTTACTTTCATAGATTTAGATTTTGTCTTTACTTGAATAACAAATGTGGTATTTGACAATTTGTTTTACGGATACGTAGTTAATATTTTCCATTTTTTACTTGATTGTTCAAATAGAAATAGCAAAGCCAAATAACCTTACCAACCAAAAACGATTATAAACCCGATCTTGTTAGGACTTTCAATTTGTTAAGAACTGAGAAAACGAACATCAATTATACACAGTTTCAAATGGCGTCGCTGCCGGTTCTTTGACTTTACGAGAGACTATCTATTGACGGTTTTCATTGACTTTTGGGATCCGTTCACCTAGTGAACGTTATTTTTTACGTATCATAAATCAAAAATAATAAAAAATCAAAAATATAAAAATACATAAAAACTAAAAAATTAACAAAACAATTCTTTTCCTAAATAATTGACCAAACAAATTAAAAAATCCAAAAAGCAATCTTTTTCCTAAGAGATTGCACCCAAAAATATATATTATTGGATTCTCTCGGTTTTTATGTACATATAGTATTTTCTCTAAAAAACCCATAAATACAAAAATATTTTCCATATATTATTATAAGTAAATACGTATACGTATAAGAACAACCAATACACATATTCTTCATAAGTATTGCCAAGGAAATACACCGTGTTGAGGGGCGTTCCGGTCCTTGACACGTGTATCGATCAAACAAAATAAAGCAAGAATAGATAAATACTTCCAATAAGCACCAATTCGAAGAATACAAACAATTAAGTGAATATAAAGGCGATGTGCTATAAAATGCCATCTAAGGGTCAATAGGTACTTAAGTGCTTCGCGCCACCTAACCCCCCGTTCACTTGTGAGTATTCTAAGAAGGAAGGCTTCATTGGGGGTCTTGCACCCAAGTAGTACATACGTATATTATTATTTTCTTGTGGATATTTCATATTGAAACTCGAAGGGGATAATCCTTTTCTCTTCAAAGTCACACGAGAGCTTCTCTCTCATTCCTCGTATTGATTTGCATGCTCACTTGCGGGCGTGCACAAATATCGATTGGTGTACAACCTCTTACTCCGAAAAGGAAGAAAAAGAGAAAGAGTAGGAACGCTACCGTCCATCAAGCCGATCACGAGAATCGTGCTTTGATTCATCCACAACAAGAAGCCATGTCCGAAGTTGATACTCGTTCTTTGATGGAGCAATTGCAATCCAATGTACACGGATATGCCGATGCTATCAAGATACCCGATATTCCCGCAAACACATTTGAGCTAAAAACATCCATGATTAACTTGGTTTCAAACACACCTTTTTATGGGAACAAGAATGATAATCCTCATGATCACCTTAAGAGATTTCTTGCTCTTTGCAACATCATTAAGTACAATGGAGTTCCCCATGATGCCATTAAGTTGATATTGGTGCAATTTTCACTAGAGGGTCCGGCTAAGCATTGGTTAGATACACAACCACACGAGAGTATTACCACATGGGATGGTTTCACTACCAAGTTTTTGAACAAGTTCTTTCCCCCATCTAAGACCACGGCTTTGAGGAACTTAATTATAGGCTTTCAACAAAAACTTAGTCAAACATTTAGTGATGCTTGGGATGAGTATAGAGAGTTATTAAGGAGATGCCCTAACCATGGATTGGATGAAGCTTACCAAATCAATACTTTCTACAATGGCCTTAAACCTCATCACCAAGACTCACTCAATGCTTCCGCGGGAGGGAATATTCTTCTTAAATCCATTCAAGAGGCTTGGGATATTATTGAGACCAAAGCAATGGTGCAAATCAACACACAATTTGATGAAAGAGTACATGTCATTCAAGAAGGAGGTTCTAAACCAATGGAGACTCAACTTATTTCATGCATTCAAGCATTGACTCAAAAGATGCAAGAAACAATGATGAATGACTTTATGAAGCTTTCTATGGGCAATCATTCCACAAATGATGTGCATGCCATTACTCTTTCATGTGAGACTTGTGGAGGTCCTCATTCCTATAAACAATGTGATAAGGTACAAAGTTATCAAGGAGAATGTTATGCTTATCAAGAGGAACATCGTGAACATTTCAAGCCAAATATCAATCCCAATAACCTTTCTTACAAGTCTCAAAATTACCTTACTCCACCTGGATTCCCACCCCAACCACCCACCCAACTTCAACAAAATCCTTCTCAATTGTTACAAAGGAATCAAGGTCCAAGGCCACATTACCAAGGGAATAACTACAAGGCACCTAACAATTTTCATCATCAAGGAAATAACCTTTATCCACCACATCAAGGATTTAATCAACCACTTCCACCCTTCCCAAATCAAGGATATGGGCTACAAGAGACTCATGAGTATGTTGAGAAGAGAATTCGTGAAAGTGAAAAGAGAAAGAATGACCAAATGAAACTTGCAATGGATGCACAAACCAATAGGCTTTTAATGGCATTCAATCAAAGACCACAAGGAGCTTTACCATCTAACACACAAGCAAACCCAAGGGGAAATGTCAATGCTATTACAACAAGAAGTGGAAAGTCAACAAAGGATCCTTCACCTCTTAAACCTCCTATTGTTAAACCCACTTTTGTTCCTACATGTGACAAGCCTTCTACATGTACTTCACCACCTCAAAAAGCTCCTATTCAATCAAACACACCTTCTCAACCTATTCCCACTTCTCCTTTACCTTCCACAACTCCCAATGAAGAAGCTAACAAAGACAAATATTCCACTACCACACCTACACCTAAACCAACTCTTCCTTATCCTTCAAGGTTGAAAAAGGACAAGTTAAAGAACAAGGATGATATCCAAGTTTCAAATTTCTTAAGGATGTTCAAGAAACTCAACATAAACATCTCCTTTGCGGAAGCTCTTGCTTACATGCCAAAATTTGCTAAGATGTTCAAGGATTTACTCTCCAACAAGGAAAAATTGGTTGATTTTCCCAACACATCCCTTAATGAAAATTGTTCCGCCGTGCTACTTAAAACCTTACCAACAAAACTTGGAGATCCGGGGCGCTTCTTGATACCTTGTAATTTTCCCGGTGTGGAAAATTGCATGGCTTTGGCGGATCTAGGGGCAAGCATTAACCTCATGCCTTTATCGGTTTAGAAAAAACTCTCTCTTCCCGAGCTCACTCCCACTAGGATGATACTTGAGTTAGCCAACCGAACCATAGCTTACCCCATAGGTATCGCGGAGGATGTATTTGTAGGTGTGGATAAGTTTAAATTTCCGGCCGATTTTGTCGTGGTTGATTACGACATGAATCCTAGAGTTCCTTTGATTGTTGGTAGACCGTTTTTTAGAACGGGTCGTACTTTGATAGATGTGGCGGAAGGAGAACTAATTATGAGAGTAGAGGATGAGAAAGTGGTGTTTAAGTTAGGGAAAGTTTGTGATAAGAATGAGGTTAAGGAGTCTAAACCTTGTGAGACTATTAACATAGTTGATGTGCTAGATGAGGTGTGTGATGAGCATTTTCATGACGCTTGCAAGAGTACTAGTGAGGATATGCCCCATGTTGAAACCGTGGCCTCAATTGCTCCTTCCTTAACACCTTTTGGAGAGAGTGATTTCCTCTTGGAGGAATTTGAGTCCAACTTTCTTGGTGATGATGATTCTCCCATCAATTGGGAAGAAGATATTCTTACTATCCAAAAGTTGCTCAATGAGGACCCTATTCCTTCCCCCATTCCACAAGAAGTTACCAATGATGATCCTTCTATAGTAAAACCTTCCATAGAGAGTCCACCTCCAATTGAACTTAAGGACCTTCCATCCCACCTAGAGTATGCTTTCTTAGAGGGCAAAGACCAATTACCCGTGATCATTGCTAAAGAGTTGAAAGAGGATGAGAAAGAGAAACTCATTGACGTCCTTAAGAAACATAAGAAAGCCATGGAAAATATCTGATATAAGGGGAATTGATCCACAATTTTGTACACACAAAATCCTTATGGAGGATGATTACAAACCCTCCATTCAAAGTCAACGAAGGGTTAACCCAAAAATCCATGAGGTCATTAAAAAAGAAGTGATCAAACTCCTTGATGCAGGCATGATTTACCCCATTTCCGACTCTCCATGGGTTAGCTTGGTACATTGTGTTCCAAAAAAGGGTGGAATCATCGTAGTACCTAATGAGAACAATGAGCTTATTCCTACGAGACTTGTTACCGGTTGGAGAGTTTATATTGACTATAGGAAGCTCAATGAGGCTACTAGGAAAGACCACTTCCCATTACCTTTTATGGACCAAATGCTTGGACGCTTAGCGGTAAATGAGTACTATTGCTTTCTTGATTGCTTTTCGGGTTATTTCCAAATACCCATTGACCCTAAGGATCAAGAAATGACCACATTCACTTGTCCCTACGGTACATTTGCTTACAAGAGGATGCCGTTTGGCTTATGTAATGCACCGGGGACGTTTCAAAGGTGCATGATGGCAATTTTCCATGATATGATAGAGCAAACAATGGAGGTTTTCATGGATGACTTTTCCGTCTTTGGAGATTCATTTACCTCATGTCTCGCCAATTTAGAACGAATGCTTTAACGTTGTGAGGAAACACGTTTAGTTCTTAATTGGGAAAAATGTCACTTTATGGTGAAAGAGGGAATTGTTTTGGGACACAAAATATCCAATAAGGGGTTAGAAGTGGATCGAGCTAAAATTGATGTGATTGCTAAGCTTCCCCCACCCACTACGGTTAAAGGTGTAAGGAGTTTCTTAGGTCATGCGGGGTTTTATAGGCGCTTCATACAAGATTTTTCTAAGATAGCTAGACCGATGACTCACCTCTTGGAAAAAGAGGCTCCTTTCATTTTCAACCAAGAGTGTTTGGAATCTTTTGAGACTCTTAAGGAGAAATTGACAAAGGCTCCCGTTTTGGTTTCTCCAAATTGGGAATTACCTTTTGAGCTTATGTGTGACGCTAGTGATTATGCGGTGGGGGTCGTCTTAGGACAAAGAGTGAATAAACATTTTCAACCTATACACTATGCGAGTAAAACCATGACCGGTGCACAACTTCATTATACTACCACGGAAAAAGAGTTGCTTTCTATAGTCCATGGTTTTGAAAAATATAGACCATACCTTGTGTTATCCAAAACCATAGTGTATACGGATCATTCTGCTCTCAAGTATCTCATGACAAAGCAAGATGCTAAGCCTAGGCTTTTGAAATGGGTTTTGTTCCTTCAAGAGTTTAAGATAGAAATTCGAGACAAGAAAGGAGCCGAGAATTTAGCGGCGGATCACTTGAGTAGACTTGAGCATCCTTTTCAAGGAGATTTTCCTAATAAAGAAATCAATGAATCCTTTCCATTAGAGGAGCTCATGTTTATCTCTTCTCAAGGGGATGCCACCCCTTGTTTGCGGATATAGCAAACTATCTTGTGGGGAATGTGCTTATAGAGGGTATTACTTCCCAACAAAAGAAAAAATTTCTTAAGGAAGTTAAGTACTACTTTTGGGATGATCCTTATCTTTTTAGGCAATGTGCGGACCAAATCATTAGACGGTGTGTAGATGGGCCCGAGGCATTTAAAACTTTAGAAGCTTGTCATAAAGGACCTACGGGTGGAAATTTTGGGGCCCAACTATACAGCCAAGAAAGTCTTTGATTCGGGTTACTATTGGCCTTCTATTTACAAAGATGCCCAAGAGATGGTGAAATTTTGTGATATATGTCAAAGACAAGGAAAAATTACGCAACGTGATGAGATGCCACAAAATTTTATTCAAGAGTGTGAGATTTTTGATGTATGGGGCATAGATTTTATGGGACTTTTTCCATCTTCTAAGGGAAACAAGTATATACTTGTGGCGGTGGATTATGTGTCCAAATGGGTTGAGGCTAAAGCCTTACCTACCAATGATGCTAGAGTTGTTGTGAAGTTCTTGAAGCAATTATTTGCTAGATTTGGTGTACCTCAGGCCATCATAAGTGATCGTGGTACACACTTTTGTAATGATCTATTCACGAGAGTTATGAAGAAATATGGAGTTAATCATAGACTTTCTACCGTGTATCACCCTCAAACCAATGGTCAAACCGAGGTCACAAATTGTGGTTTAAAGAGAATTTTAGAGAGAACGGTGGGAGAGCATTGAGCTTCTTGGTCGGATAAGCTTGATGATGCTTTGTGGGCTTTTAGGACGGCTTTAAAGACACCAATTGGTTGTACCCCTTATAGGCTTGTCTATGAAAAAGCATGCCACCTCCCATTCGAGTTAGAAAACAAGGCATCTTGGGCTCTCAATTGGGCTAACTTTGATTTAAACCAAGCCGGTTCACATAGAAAGGATTAACTTAATGAGATGGATGAATTGAGAGCCAATGCCTATGAGAATTCTTTGCTTAACTAGGAAAAGACTAAGAAATTGCATGATGCTAAGATCAAGAACCGTGAGTTTAAAGTTGGAGAGCCGGTTCTCCTCTTTAACTCAATGTTGAAACTTTTTGCGGGCAAGCTAATGTCGAGATGGTCCGGTCCATTCACTATTTCTCAAGTGTTCCCATATGGAACTATTGAGTTGTCACAACCCGATGGTCCAAATTTTAAAGTGAATGGTCACCGTGTGAAACATTATATTGGGGAGAACATTTCCATTGAAATGGTCCAAAAGATCCCCATTTTCCCCATGAATTAATTCATTGAGGGGAGAGTCGAGCTAGAGACTCCTTAGCTCAAACATCGTATAACTAGGTTTAGAGTGTTGTAGCTTAGAAATAAGGGTATAGAATTGAGGATATGTGTAGGGGAGACCTTCTTTTGTTTCATGATGTTTGTAGGGTTGCTCACTCATTTCATGCCATGGAGCTTATGGAGGAGGCCCTTGTATCCGGTTCACTTCGTTACTATTGTGATTTTTCATAGACACCTTTTGCTTTAAAAATGAATTCACTATAGGTGATCTTTCCTTAACTTGGGTTAAGCAAAGTCTATTCATTGTCATAAGTGTAGGGGAAGTTTTTATACTTCCATGCTCTTAAACATTGAGGAAAATGTTTAGCTTCAGTTTCTATCGAAGTGACCTTACCTAGAACTTGTCATTGACCTTCATGATAACATGGAAAATTAATTTTTCAA
The DNA here is from genome assembly GCA_025667525.1 of Glebionis coronaria. Classification (NCBI taxonomy): domain Eukaryota; kingdom Viridiplantae; phylum Streptophyta; class Magnoliopsida; order Asterales; family Asteraceae; genus Glebionis; species Glebionis coronaria. The sequence goes on from CM046881.1 coordinate 276,155,497, forward strand.
ACATTTTTCAAATTTTTGATCTACTTTGGCCACCAAAAAAATGCATTCATATTTTTTTGCATTAAACTTTTTTTTATTTGCATAACACATTTGCATTTTATATATTTCTTATTTTACTTTTCATCAAAAATATATAAAAAGAAAAAAATATATAATAAAAACATGGTTTAACAAATTTAGACTTCTTTGACATATTAGGCCCGCCATGGATATTTTGACTCAACCCGAGTTTTCTTATCTTAGCATTCTCTAGCTAGTATCCTTAATCATGTAGTCCTTCATTGGTCTATTAGGCTAAGCATCCACCAATCTCATTATTTGAGATTTTAAATTTGTGGAGAATGGGAAATGATAGAGTTGAAACAAGTATAAAAGGGCTAGATAAACTTCATGATAATTACTTGTGGCTAAACCCTTCTTTTTTTACCTCTAATTTCTTTGCATGTATATATGTTAATAAATAATCAAGAACGGATTTGATCGGTTTGTAATCTCTTATGAATTTTTGACTAATCATTCATGGTTGATATAAGTACGTCTTAAGATTCTAAGTTAGAATGTTTTATGTGTACTAGACTTATGTCATGCTTAATACTTAGCGGATGTTTTTCCTTTTATTCTTTTCAACTTTCTTTATGAGGAATAAAGAAAAATAAGAGCGGCTTACAAAAACATGAGTGGCTAGAAAAAAAAGAAGAAAAAGAAAAAGAAAAAAATAATATACAAGACTCCCAAGAGGGGCAGTGAAGTGTTAATTATAGTAACTATTAGATTCCAATATTACCTTGACGGGTTGCGGGGATTTAATAGTTGCTCCAATCCAATATTACCTTGACGGGTTGCGGGGTTGAAGATCCAAAATCTCAAAAAGATGGCGGATGTAAATTATTGCGTGAGTTTTATTTTTCTTTCCTTAACGAGTGTGTAGCTACTTATTAATGCATGACATAAGGATCTTACACATAAGGCGAATGACTTATTATTCTTGAAACGGACTTATATTAATTGTGAGCGGTTTTTCAAGTAATGGATGAGAGGATTACTTAGGATTAAAATCGTGCTTCCTTATTTTTGGATTTTGTATTTCTTATACTTCACGCTTGAAATAATGACAAATTTACCCAAAAGTAATTTACTCAATTAATAACCGGTTCCACATTTAATTGTCATGAATAAGTTGATTGATAGGTGTGCAAACACCCATCCTTTTTACCACTTAATTGCAATAATAACCGAGCCAAAACGTGTATTTTATGTCATTTATGTCGGAATTATGCGTGGTTTGTGTTTTTGTTGTGATTTAGGACGAAAAGGTGAAAAGTGGAGAAAACACGGCATTCACGGGCTTTTATCGAAGAAAAAGACGAAAGATGAAGTCGAAAGATCAAGAGTGGAAAAAGAATGGAAGTCAAAGACCAATTCTGAAAATTTATCGAAGAAAAAGTTAAAGGACGGAAGTTTACTAAAAAGCCGAAGAACTCGAGTCTTATTTATAAAGAAAAATCAAGACGAGTTAAAGAAATCCCAAGACAAAGTCCAAGATTAACAAAAGATAAAGAAGAAAAGGACTTAAGTGTGCAATTAAGGCAAAGAGGAAAGAGGGAGGAAGCTTCCTAAGCTCCTCCCTAATCACCCCTATATATAGATGATCCTAGTTTCATTTTCATGTTGTTGGGTGGCTTGACAAACCACCCCTTCCACCATTTTTCATTCCTTGTTATTTTTATTGTATTTGCACCTTTAATTTCTTTCCTTTACTTCAAGTAAGTGTTTTTAATTTTGTTAACTTAAATCTTCTTTACCTTTGATCAAGCTTTTAATCTTTAATCTCTTTCTACCTTTCTTTATTATAGTTTACTTTTGGTGCGAATTACATATGATTCGTGTTGTTCATTAATGTGTTCGTGCTTAAAAAGTTCATCTTTTTATGTTTTGATTTCAATGTTTCTTTATTTAAAGTTTTGTTAAGTTGTTAATTGTGCTTATTGGTTCCGTTTCATTTTAGATTAGTTCTAGTTTTGGGAGTTAGCTTATCTAATAGCTTATTTCCCTTTGCTTAATTTTCGGATCACCATTGTAATCGGAAAGGGTAAACCCCTTTCCGATCAATTATTCCGACCAGCATACCCTTTTTCCGATCACCCAATCGGAAAAGGGTTTTGCTCATTCCGATTAGTGCCTCGTTATTCCGATTATAGGTTTTTGTTATATTCCGATTAGTAGCATTGTTAATATATTCCGATTCAGCATGTTTTGCTTATTCCGATTGTGCTTTGTTTTTCCTTATTCTGATTACATGCATTTTACGTTATTCCGATCTGTTTCCCTTTTAACATTCCGATTGCACCATTTCTAGCTACATTCCGATCATGTCCCTTTTTAATATTCCGATCATGCACTTTCCGATGGGTACATTCCGATCGGATTCCGATCGGATTCCGATCGGGTGTATTCCGATTGGTATTTTGTTTTGTTTTAATATTTTGTTTTAGTTTAAGTGTCCATTTTTCTCGTTTTATTTTTAGTCTATTTTAATTACGTCTTTCATTTTAATTTAGTTGTCAATTTACTTTTCGTTAAGTTTTAATTTCACGTCATTTAAATTCTCGTCATTTACTTTTAACGTTTTAAATATTGCACCGTTTTACGTTTCAACTAGTTTTAGTTTCAATTACTCGTCATTTATTTTTAAGTCTTGCACCTTTATTTTACCAAAACCAAAAATATTATTTTCACCAAGAACAACTAATCTCACACAATTAACCGGAAATCAATTCGAGAAGATACCGAGAAACGAACTTTCAACTAGCAAAAATCCTTACATTAAAATGGCGCCGCTGCCGGCTCTTTTCGTGAGGATCTACGGTTTTTTGTGAGAGACGCGTTGGCTTTTGGGATCCGTTCACTTGTGAACGTTATTTTTTCGAGTCAAAAATTTCCAAAAAAAAAAAAAAATCCAAAAACATTTGAAAAATCTTAAAAAGCGTTTCTTTTTCAACGTTTTGCACCAAAAATATTCTTCTTGCTCATCTATTTTTCTTAATGGATTCTTATGTCTATTGCGTTGGGTGCAGGAGACGATTGTACGGGAACGACTCATGTCAACGGTGTACATGTGAGCGGTGTGGCAACGATATCAACAATACACAATTCATAAGCGGATTTTGCCCTTTGTGCAACTCGACTAATTCGTCCTTCTTGAACCCACCTACTCTTTCCCCGTGCATCTATTGTGGAAGCGATTCTCATTGGCATGTTTCATGCCCGGTTCGATACCCGTATGATCACGGGCAAGAACCGGGGTACAATTATGACAATGATAATAGCTATCCACAAGACGCACCTGATTTTTCTCCATACCCGTTTTGCAACAACTGTGGGGGTCCTCACGATACCTATTATTGTCAACCAATGAATTATTATGAGCCAAATCCGTGTCCTCAGTTTTCTTCACCAATGGATTATTATGAACCAAACCCGGTTTATAATTCTTCTCAACCGATGAACTACTATGAGCCACAACCATGCTATAATTCAAGTTTTCAACATTTTTAGCCCCCACAACACCCCATCGATCATCAACCCTCCTTCGAACAATTGAGCTCCAATGAACAATGGGACACTCTTGTTAAACTAAGTCAACAAATTCAAGAAGCTTGCAACAAGATCATCGAGAAATGTCAAGAGGATCATCGACAGGAGCAAATATCAAATATCGAGACTTATATTCCTCCCCCGGTGTATCCATACTATTATGATGATGATGACGATGAGCCTACTATTTCTTGGAATGACCTTACTGCTCAATGTCCTAGTGCAATTGTCATCCCTCCTCTCAATATCCCAAACGTGTCTAAGGAGTGTGATACATTGAATGAGCTTAGTGATGTTGGTCTTGATAAAGTGTTTGATGATGAGGTTTGTGACATACCGACTGCTATGGAGCCTAAGGACGACGTTGCTCTTACGAAAGAGGTCGATCCTAATGATGACGATTTTTCTCCAAGCTATGAGAATTTAACTTTTGAAATTTCTCAATCTCCACCGGGAGATGCGGGTGATGACGATTTATTCTCCCCGGTTTACGAGAAGTTCACCGATGAACATGATCTTGTGGATAAGGTGGAAGACGTGCTTCTTCGAGATAGATTACGGAAAGTGCACCTTCTTATTGCTCAAATCGAAGCGTTGACTTCTCCTCCTCTTTCCGAGTCTTTGCCTTCATCTATTCCTCCCGTTGAAGATAATGACCCATTGCCAGAAGAAATCGACATTCACTCCATACCACCAGGTAATGATGACGATGACATGGAGGGGGACATTATTTTTGATAATTTGCTGCAGGAAGATATTGTCCCAAGTCCCCCTCCCGAGCACCTTTCATCCTCCCCTTTAGCCACTATCACGGAAGATGAGTGCTTTGACCCGGGAGGTGACATTGATTATGCTATGATTGTTAACAATACGGCTTTGCCGCTTGCTCAGCATCTATTGTCTTTGGGGGAGGACAATGTGCTTACTTTACCCACCCCACCTCCCGTGGATCTTGAATTCACATACTTCTCGTATGTTGAAAGGACCTTTCTCCCATTCAAGACTTATCCCCCCGCCTCTCCTTTGTTGATGTCAACCGGGAATGAGGACAAGGTCTTTGATCCCGGTATTGCATTCGAGGCTTCCCCATGGACCATTTAATTCGGGGACGAGTCAGGCTCGTGACTCGGTTAATATAAACAAGCGCTTTTTGGGAGGCAACCCAATTATCTATCTATCTTTACCATAAGTGTAGGGGGAGCCCCGTGGTGTTTCTTGCTTTCTTTATTATCATGTGCAGGGATTAGAGCTTCAAAGACACACTCTCGATGACTTTTGATGAACCATGACTCCGTGTTCCCTTCTTCCCGGTTCTATCCTAAACTCTTTTCGATTCACTATTTTATATTTTCTCAATATTATAATAGGAATCTCTTTAGTTGTCTTTTCCTTAGCGAGATTTAAACAAAAGTGCACAATGTCCTAAGTGTAGGGGAGTTTACTCTCACATGCTTAAACATTGAGGACAATGTTTATGTTAAGTGTAGGGGAGACTTCTATCGAAGTTAAGTGGCATTTTCCTTGTATTTGTCCTCATTTTAACAAGAAAATCAATTTTTCGACATTTTTCAAAAATTTTGATCTATTTTGGCCTATTAGTTTTTCCTTTTGTATAGTTATTTTCTTTCCTTATTAGAATAAATTTCAATAAAGTGGTTTTAATTTTCAAACGTTGTGAATCTTTTGACTCAACCCGAGTTTACTTATCTAAGTTACTCTAGCTAGTATCCTTAACGTGTTTAGGTCGAGTTTTGCTAGGCTTTTATATAGGGAGCTATAAAACGCGAAAGTCTTAACTCTCACGGGTTAAGAACAAGAACTTTTCGCAAGTTCCTATAATTGATCCTATAGAGTTGTTTATCAAGGGAACTTTAAAATGCGATTTCTAAAACTTGAAAAAGTCTAAGAATTTGCAAGATCCTATAGATGACTCGAAAACCCAAAACTTTGATTTAATAGGCTAAGCATCCATGAGTCTCATTCATTGAGATTTTAAACTGTGGAGAACGAGAGATGATAGAGTCAATTATAAGTTCGGTATTCTTTCGTGATTTATGTGAGTTAATTATAAGCCTATTCTCCCTCCGCTTGTTAATAAATGTATCTGCAATAAATAAGGTTGTACGATTTAAAAAGTTACTTAGCTTCTAGCCCAAGATCGTTTAAGTGTTGCTCGGTACGGATTAGAGTTCATAGTCAAGGCATAACTTATTGAAGCGGGATGCGAAGATTGGCGAGTCCGAAAAGGCCCTAACAAGGCATGAGGGCTACATTTTGTTGCTAAAGATCCAAAAGTGATGTGAAGAATCATTTATCAAAAATCAATATGAAGGATCGAGACACACGACGAAAAGCAAATACTCCCCTAAAGATCATGGAGAAGTCTATCCAAAAAGGCCCTAACAAGGTATGAGGATAAATAGATCCAAGTCCTAAAAGGAGGCGGATCGTTGTTTATCAAAGTCCAAAATAAAGATTGGAGAAAAATGAAGAAGTCGTGGTCCAAGTATGAATCTCTCAAAATTTCAAGTGAAGAAATTCCTATTATGAAGAGAAGACCATTATTTCATGAACGTCTCTCAAGATTTGAAGTATGAAGTCGCTGCAAAATATCGGTCCGAGAAATGTCTCAAATCGCGAAGCGAGTTATGCCAAGATATGAACTTTATGAAGTCCCGAGAAGCAGTTTTAAAAGATTTTGTCCTTTAGCTAACTATTGATTAAATCGTTCACTTTATTTTCGGACTAAATAACTATCGAAATAAGTCAAAAATCCATCCTCGTGATCATTCAAGACAACAATAAAATATAAGAGATACACCTAGGAATAAGGGAGTCTAAGTGAATAATTGGCCCACATGAGTTCGTGTTAGTTTACTAACTTATAACAACAATGATCTCGTTTTTTAGCTTGGTTTGGAGAAAGTGAAAACTTGAGGATGATGATCAGTCACGACATTTCCAAAACCCAAGGTATGTTTTTAATTTCTTTACTTTGAATGTTTATAATTTTCTATCTCTTTAATAAAGGCCAACGTGGATTGATTATGATGAAAAGTGTAAACTTGCTTTTTAACTAATGCATTGCATGAGGACATTGCAATGGTTAAGTGTAGGGGATTTGATAGGTGTGAAAACACCCATCCTTTTTACCACTTAATTGCAATAATAACCGAGCCAAAACGTGTATTTTATGTCATTTATGTCGGAATTATGCGTGGTTTGTGTTTTTGTTGTGATTTAGGACGAAAAGGTGAAAAGTGGAGAAAACACGGCATTCACGGGCTTTTATCGAAGAAAAAGACGAAAGATGAAGTCGAAAGATCAAGAGTGGAAAAAGAACGGAAGTCCAAGACCAATTCTGAAGATTTATCGAAGAAAAAGTTAAAGGACGGAAGTTTACTAAAAAGCCGAAGAACTCGAGTCTTATTTATAAACAAAAATCAAGACGAGTTAAAGAAATCCCAAGACAAAGTCCAAGATTAACAAAAGATAAAGAAGAAAAGGACTTAAGTGTGCAATTAAGGCAAAGAGGAAAGAGGGAGGAAGCTTCCTAAGCTCCTCCCTAATCACCCCTATATATAGATGATCCTAGTTTCATTTTCATGTTGTTGGGTGGCTTGACAACCCACCCCTTCCACCATTTTTCATTCCTTGTTATTTTTATTGTATTTGCACCTTTAATTTCTTTCCTTTAATTTAAGTAAGTGTTTTTAATTTTGTTATCTTAAATCTTCTTTACCTTTGATCAAGCTTTTAATCTTTCATCTCTTTCTACCTTTCTTGATTCTAGTTTACTTTGGTGCGAATTACATATGATCCGTGTTGTTCATTAATGTGTTCGTGCTTAAAAAGTTCATCTTTTTATGTTTTGATTTCAAAGTTTGTTTATTTAAAGTTTTGTTAAGTTGTTCATTGTGCTTATTGGTTCCGTTTCATTTTAGATTCGTTCTAGTTTTGGGAGTTAGCTTATCTAATAGCTTATTTCCCTTTGCTTAATTTTCGGATCACCATTGTAATCGGAAAGGGTAAACCCCTTTCCGATCAGTTATTCCGACCAGCATACCCTTTTTCCGATCACCCAATCGGAAAAGGGTTTTGCTCATTCCGATTAGTTCCTCGTTATTCCGATTATAGGTTTTTGTTATATTCCGATTAGTAGCATTGTTAATATATTCCGATTCAGCATGTTTTGCTTATTCCGATTGTGCTTTGTTTTTCCTTATTCCGATTACATGCATTTTACGTTATTCCGATCTGTTTCCCTTTTAACATTCCGATTGCACCATTTCTAGCTACATTCCGATCATTTCCCTTTTTAATATTCCGATCATGCACTTTCCGATGGGTAAATTCCGATCGTATTCCGATTGGATTCCGATCGGGTGTATTCCGATTGGTATTTTGTTTTGTTTTAATATTTTGTTTTAGTTTAAGTGTCCATTTTTCTCGTTTTATTTTTAGTCTATTTTAATTACGTCTTGCATTTTAATTTAGTTGTCAATTTACTTTTCGTTAAGTTTTAATTTCACGTCATTTAAATTCTCGTCATTTACTTTTAACATTTTAAGTATTGCACCGTTTTACGTTTCAACTAGTTTTAGTTTCAATTACTCGTCATTTATTTTTAAGTGTTGCACTTTTATTTTACCAAAACCAAAAATATTATTTTCACCAAGAACAACTAATCTCACACAATTAACCGGAAATCAATTCGAGAAGATACCGAGAAACAAACTTTCAACTAGCAAAAATCCTTACATTATTGATGCACTTTTTACTTGTGAATACAATGATCCCATTTTTAAGCTTGGTATTGGGAAAGTGAAACTTGAGGATGATAAGTATCCATGGTACCCAAGCCCTAATTAAAGTCATTGGTTTCTTTATGAGTTATTTCTATCAAAACCATTTCAAGAAAAATCCAAAAAGATATAAATAGAATTGTTTCTTTTACATTGCATTGTTAAAAATTAAAATCATGCATCATATAGTATAGAGTAGTATAGATGCATTCAATAATGGCCAATGTGGATTAATTATGAGGAGAATGTAAATTTGTGCTTTAAAATATAGCATTGCATGAGGACATGACAATGTTCAAGTGTAGGGGATTTGATATGAGCAAAAACTCATATCAATTAATCAACAAATCACCATAAAACACAAGAAAAATACCTAATCTTTGTGCTATAAAGCGGAATTATGTGGTATGTTTTGTGTTTGTGTACAAATAGGTAAGAAGGATGCATTTTCACGCAAACAAGAAGAAAATCAAGCTAATTTGGATGAAAAAGACAAAGAAGGATCTAGAGTGACAAGACTTTGAAGACAAAGGACCTATCTTGACAATTTTCCAAAGTTGAAGGATCAAAAGTGTAAATTTGCCAAAGTCAAGATTAAAGTCAAACCTGGTAAACTATCAAGTCAACCAAGTCAAAGGGCTCAAATGATTAAGAATGGAGGTTTAAGGACTGAAATTGTCAAAGAAATGAAGATTATAGCTCAAAAGATCAAACTGCCAAAGTTGAGGGGTTAATTCTGCCATTTTTGGAAGGTATATGGTGCTTGATCCGTGTGTTAAAGAATGGACCAATGAGGAGTCAAGAAAGAAGAAGCTTGGATTGCCAGCTGGCCACTAGCGCCGTTTTCCCATTAATTACAAGATCCCAACAGTGCAACGCACTACATCCATTTCAGCCAATCAGCTTTCGCCAACGAATAATATCTTTTATCCAATTTGGATAACGATCCGTGTGATCAATTCTTACCCAATAAGAAAGTGCCACGTGGCCTTCTTCTTCAACACAACCCAAGAGCGACTTTGAGCTAGAATGCATTTCAGAAGAAGATGTAAACATGAAAAGTGTTCAAAATCAAGTGACGAATTCATCCCACTTTTCCAATTAAGATGAAATCCAGTCAATCAAAAAGGCCCAAATATGTTCTTCATCAGAAATTGCAAGTAATAGAATTAAGCCACGTGGAAGCTTGGGATTGGATGCAACACGTCACTCTCCTCACCAACTCTCATCTGCACTCTATAAATACCCCTAGATAGCTCTCATTTCTTGTAATGTAGAAAAGTGTGAAAACACACACACTTTATATTTTTCTCTCAGTTCAGTTAGCTTTAGCATAACAACTCAAGAGATTGACAACCTCTTGAGTCTGTTATTAGTTGTAACCACTTTACCAACTTTGTAACCACTTTTCCAATTCAATAAATAAAATTTCACATTAATCTTCTTCATCTACTGTTCATACCCTGCATCTTGTTACTCTGTTAATGTTTTTAGCTTGTTATGATCACCATTGATCATGATTAGCTATATGTGAAGACATGTAGCTCTTGTTCCTGTTCTGTTCAATCCAGTTCAAGTTTGAGTAGATTTTGAAGAATTCAAGTTCATTCATGGAGATTAAGTTGTTAAAAGCTGTTGATTAGTTGATGATTGATTGATTCTAGTGCTAATGTGGTGTTTTAGCACTAGCTAGAAAGCTCAGCGCTTCTCTACTCCCCAAAGGAGGCCTAAGCTAGAAGGTGTTGATTTTCTGAATTTTTGTTCCTCTCAAATGTTGCCTGCATGCTTAATTCCTAGTGTAAATCTAATTGCCTACATGATCAAGTGTGTTTAGCTGATATTGATTTGATTTTGATGATTGTGTAGCTTAATTGTAGTATAGCACTTCATCATTAGCTTAATTCTCATTCCTGTTTGCTTAATATTAGTCATTTTAGCTTATTAGAGCATTTAGAGTGTAAAAATACTGAAGGAAAGGACTAAACAATGTCCAAATAAGCAGAATAATGTAAGTACATAAAGTAAGAAGTCTGGATAGCTTTCATTCAATGCACATGCTCTCAGAATCCTAAGAGCGTCCTGGTGTACTTGCCGTTAGAACATGAAAGAACTACGGCTGAGCATAACGCTCAGTGAACGGATATAAAGCATGATAAGGAATTACTGAAATGAAACAGATGATGAAATACTGGAGCTGTAAGTCTGATAAGTAAAGTTGTAGCGGAAATCTGTGTATAATCTATAAAGTCCGATTTATAAATAATAAAGTTGAACTGTTATCTGTTAAATCTGAAAACATGCATTTACTGTATTTTAATTGCCAGAGCTTATATAGGTCATGTGTTGTAACAACGGTGCATGAATAACTGGAGGGGTGACCTCGTCATGCTGTAGAGGGGTGACCTCTAAATAACTGTAGAAGGGTGACCTCTAAATACTGTGCTGGGTGGAGGGATCAGCTCCAATGTGAAGGATGTAGAGCACACACCACATTCACCCTGATAACTTGTAAACTGATAAGCCTAGGATGCATACATACGCCCCACTAAACATACATATAAAAATGGCCAAACTGAACATGAGTGGGACGATGCAGGATATCACTCTCCTGCATGTGAGTCACGACACCGGTGCCTCTAGTGCCGTGGTTACGGTACCTCCGTAAGTAGTACATAAACTGGTCATGCTTGTATATAATGCTCAGGCAATTTATTTAGTTATTAACATGATTATTGATAAGCTTAAACATATACGGGGGAAAAACATTTGGCTGAAGACGGGGAATCCTAATCATGCATAGAAAGGAATTCCTTACTGAAAGGACGGAAAATCCGTACCTCGTGTCCAGTAATGAAATAAGACTGAAAGCTGAAAGATCTATCCGACTTCATGGTTACTACATAAATAACGTACACGAAATTAAGTTGACTGATGTTATATATTTTACTGCTCTTAACTGTTTTCGTTGGATTTAATTTATACTTGTATTACTATTTGTATATAATCTACTAAATTCTGTCTGTTCATAAATATTACTGATTTAATGTACTCTGTATTTCTGATTACTGTATAATGTATAATCTGGCATTACTATAAATAGTAACTCATTATAATTAGAAAGTTTTCTAATTTAGAAGTATTTCCAATTTAATATCTTTAAATTAAATTATTTATAAGTAATAAGTTTTTAATAGGATAAAAATGATAAACTATAACTAATTTAATTTTATTAATTAGATTAATAAAATTGGACAATATAATTAATTTATTTATATAACTCATTTATAAATTAATATACCAATTCAATTAATTCGTGGTTCCAACTGTTTTGTTTATTTTCCCACTGCCAAAGCAGTTTTCCCACTGCCAATGGAGTTTTTCCACTGCTAGTTCATGGTTCCCACTGTCTAGTATACGGTCCCCACTGTTAGCCTTAGTGTTCCCACTGCTTTTGTTGTATTCTTTGTTTACAAACCCAAACAGACCCTTATTGCTTATACCCACTGATTTTCTGACCCAAACACCCTTGGTTGACTTTTGGGCTGCAGATCAACAGCAAACCCACCACACTTGGTGGCTTATTGTTGTTGTCGTCCCTTGCTAAACCAGACCGCCCCTTGTGGGTCACGGCCGACCCTACAACGACTACACCGAGACCATAATGGTCTCGGTTTTTGTGCAGCCACACAACCCGACACCATTTTCTGTTTATTCTTTCGAGATGACCATAACTAGCATCATTGATTTGCTCCTTGATTACCAATTCGTGAATTAAATGAAATGAAAAAAAAGGATTACCGTGTCATATAAAAGATGGATGACAACACCCACAATCAATCGATACAACAAAAGAACTCGTGTTTTTCCCCTTTTGTCTTGCTTTCTGTCTGGCGACCAACACAGACACAACCCTAATTTTATTTTTCTTCGTTGTATGAGGGGAAATCCCCCTTTTTTTTTCTTTCTTTACTCAATCTGGGCCGACCCATCACCCCCCTTTTCCTTTCTTTTTTCTTTCTCTAAAACCGGGCCTAAAGCCCATTTACTCTTTCTTCTCTTTTTTTTAATACGGGCCTAACATATGCATATTTAATATATTTATTATTTTTATTTCCGTAATTCGTATTTGATTTTCGCGTTCTAGTTTTCTGAAAACAATATAATCTTTTCTGTAATATATTTATATCTACGTCATATAATCTTCTGAATAATTACTTCTCGAATTTTTTTAATATAAACTGAGACTGTGTAAATACTGTTAACGTTTAGGTTAAAGTTTAAGTTGACTGCGCGTATCTATTATTCTGGAATTTTTTAAATACGGGTTTTACAATTCTTCCCCTCTAAAAAAAGTAATTAGTCCCTGAATTAAGGATACGACTATACTGGGTTTTACAATTCTTCCCCTCTAAATAGGAGAATTCGTCCTCGAATATAAAGTTATTCAAGCTGATTGGGTAAAAACTGAAAATGCTAATAAGCTGAAAGATGTATAAGCTGAAAGACCATTTGTCCTTAGTATAGAACATACTGATGCTAAAAGGGTATAACGTGACATGACTGAAGTGAACATGGAACGTGACATGACTGAAAGGACATATTATTTAAGGAAAAGGAAAGAGATGTCAAGATGGACTCCTCTGTTTCGAGTGGCTTCCCGAAAGGATTCCTTCAAAGGTCTAAACATAATGAACAAATCTTGGTCTTGATGACCATGTCGTGATGATGCTGAATAGTTTCTGGTTCTAAACTTAAGATGGATTTTCTGAACCTGAATGAATAAGCTATAGCATGTAGTATACATGAAACGGTACGTACAATTATCCTGAAAAGATAACATATATATATATCTGAACAAGCTGCTGAGAATATATAGGCACGAACTACGTGAACAATTGTGAATGTGCTAAGTGAGCAATTGTGAACGTGATTCATAATTATATGAGGAGCGCTGGCATGGAATATATCATGAATGTGATACATGAATCATACTGTGAACGTGATACTAGAACATATCATGAACGTATGCTGACGGAGGAAGGAATGCCACACAATACGGCCCAAGACGTGAAACGTCTGCCTGGGTATGGAAAAGATGTGCTAAACTTGAGTCTAATTTCTCAAGCTTTCTGTAACCGTATTCGGTAATAACTGCGAAACGTGTATCACGACATGGCACACGAACTTGAATGTGAATAATGTTATAAATGCTAACGTGAGCTTAAATCATGAAGTAGAACAAAACATGAACTGAAAAAGCATCTTACTGTGAATGAGACGTAAACGTGAAAGTGAAAATAAACGTGAACGTAAGTGAACGTAAACATACACGTGATCGTGAACATGAATTTTGTCTGATATGATGGTCGATGGAATACCTTGAATTCGTACAATTTACTGATAAATTTTCTACAGGTCCACTACTGCGTAATCCTTTCTAATGGGAGAAAACGCACAGGTTAATTACATGGTTGACGATGACTTAGATAGTATCATATTTTCCTAAGTCTGTGGTAACTAATAAAAATTTCATGGAATTTCGTCTAATTTCTGCTCAAGAATTTCTAAGGATTGTAGTAACTCACTAGCATGACGGCGTTCTATCTTGAACCTGCGTTATGTCAGGGATCGAGATATGAACATAGTTGCATCAATGTGTGATACTGCTTCTATCAAAATTCTGCCTGGGATTATGGGGCGTTCTGGTGAAAATCTGGTTGAATAGTTATGGAAGAATTTTTAGTGAGAACTGTCAGCAATTTTTGTGGTAGCAGTCAATTAAGTTCTAGAAAATTTGGTACTTCGTTCACAGGTGTCGGTCGGGACCATCAGGTGATGGAATTCACATTCGCAGGGTTGTCTGAAATTTCTTTCTGCTGAAATAGGGTGGCTCAGAAATGCCACTTTGTTCAAGTGAAATTTATATCTGGAAAGTTGTATATAAAAATTACTCCTATTGAAGATTTTGTACAACTGTGAGAAGATGCGTCTCGTGTTCTTCTCTAGTATTAGGCAGATCAAAATGTGATCAATAAATATACTGACGATTTTGTCTGAGAGTCATGGAAAAAAAATTATTCATAATTTCATAATATAGCTGGACCATCAGGGAACTCAGAAGTATAAAATCAAAAATTTTAGAGAGACTGTAATATGTGCAACAACAGGAAACGTCATGTTCTTTCTCTCACCACTGATGGTAGCATGATCGGAAATTGTTCTGGAAAATGTTAAGAATGGTGATCTTGTAAAATTTCCAGTGATCGATACATGATCTCATGTTACCGGCCTTCTTTTTGATGGACGGAAACGGTACACTTCCTGGTGGTGCGCTAGGGAGAATAAAGCCTCGTTCTGGTAACTTTTGCAGGAAATGTTGCAACTCTTTTAAACTCAGTTTAAACTCTGCAATAAAGAGTTTTGAAAATAGGTTCTATTTTTAGACAAGCTCGATTTTAAATTATGTCTCGTGGTCAGGAAGGAATTTCTAGAACACCTTCTGGAATTGCTTCTGGAAAAGCTGGAAAAAAAATCTGCTAACCATAAATTTTAAGAACTTCAGAAGTGGATTATAACTGGTGGTTCGAGAGTCTTCGTAGCTATGGACTGATAAGTCACGCGCTTGTAAGGCAGAATATTTTTTTTCTTATTTTTCGGCAGAAAACATAATAAATATATTTGGGATTTAGTAAGACGGATCTCGTCATTAACTGAAAAGAAACTTTAATAAATATGGGTGATACTATGGAGTCTTTTCGGCTGGAGTTAGGAAAATACCTGATTTAAATAAAGCTGACATAGGAATACGTGGAGTAACATGGCGACTTTTTACTGAATGTGTTTGTCTGTAACCTCACATAATGAATACTGTTTGTTTAATCTGAATAATACTCTAATGGTGGTGACTGAATTTTTAATGATCTGATTCATTCGTGGCATAATTGAACGGGTATACCCCTTGGAGGGTACCCTGAATTTCTGAGGGTTTAGTTTAGAAGATATACTGATGTTATGAGTCTTGACTCGTACCTAGAGACGACATGACTGGTGTCTTGAAAAATGTCTTCAGAAAGGGTACCTGAGGTCTGTGTCTTGACTGATGTGTTAACCTGTGTTTTAGTAGGTGAAACTAAACAAGGCTGGAAATTTTGGTAACTGCCAGGGTTGGCGAACCGGTTAGACTGTGGACCTCTATATTTCTTGTCATGTCCATTCTGGAGCTCGGGTGGTTACTGATTAGTTAATTATTAGCACGATGTTGTCACCACTGCCTTGTTTGTCAATTTAATGACAGTCAATATCATGACCATGATTCAAGTAACTATTTATGTTGAGTGGCTGGATGGTTACCAGTTCTTACTATTCCGCCTGAAGATTAGCTGAGTAACGGGTGGCAGCTAACTGAGGAAGTAAGGCATGGAACAAAATTCTAGTGTCTGATGGTTGAAATTTATTCTTGTCAGAAATTTCAAATTTATAGTTTTTGTCCTTGCTCTACGGAGTCTTTATAGTATAAACAGCATCAGCATCAGCATCTTGAGAAATCTCCAAAGTATCAGTAGCATCAGCAATTGTGAGGTCTTCAAAGTGTTAGCGACATCAGCATCTGGTAAAATCTTCAACTCACGAGCAGCATCAACACCTGGTAGAATATCGACAAGTGGCAACGCCTGAGATGATTGAGGATCGATTAGCAATATCCATGGAATAGGGTACCTAGAGTACACCTGGACTACTGTACTTGAAGTACAAAATGAATATTGCACATGGAGCATATCTGAGGCACTGTACGTGGAGTACACATGAAATACTGTACATGGAGTATAACTGAGACACATATGGAATACTGTACATGACACTGGTGGAAATTTTATGGGATGATCGATACTAGTGTCGCTTGTCTTACATGATCAAAGAAATAATCTGATTTAAACGGTAGTAGATTGAACTGAAATGAGTAACATGATAGCCTGGTAATTCCTGCGTAGACTTAATGCTAGTTGTATAAAGGTTCGAGAATATGATTAAACAGAGTTTCAACAATGGTCAGCATGAAGACATGACTGATGAAGAACAAACATGATTTATTATGAAAACAAGATTTTACTGTAATCCTTCTGTATCTTAGAATGAAAAATTATTATTCTGATGAAAACATAATCCTTGTAAGGAATCATGAAACTGAATCCTCCTGAAGGCGACATTGGCTTGAGATTGTGAAACTGGATTGTTACAAAGAACATAAGAGTATGATCAACTGAGGTTAAACAACAACTGGTGTGGATTGCTATAGTTCAATTCATAGAGTTTAAGGAAGAAAACATGTGACTAAGTATGGGTGATTCTGGTTCGACCCATACTTGTCAAAATTTCATGAGAACTGTCGTGTATAGAAATTTACAATCTGGAATTAAATATGGTTGGCTGTAGTCCAATCCATACTTGTCAAAATTTATGAAATGTCATGATATGTAATGTTTGGATTTTTGCAATCCTGTTTAAACAATGAATGTTCGTTTCTCGGTATCTTCTCGAATTGATTTCTGGTTCAAAATGCGACTCAATTGTTTTTGGTGAAAAAGAATATTTTTGGTTGTTTTAAAATAAATGTGCAAGACTTTAAATAAAAATGACGTTAATTTAAATCTAAATCTAATTGAAAATAAATGACGGGAATTTAAAAGCGTGACGAAAATTAAAAGGCACTTAAAGTAAATAACGCAAACTTAAAACTATCTAAGGCAAACTTAAAATGCAACTAAAATTTAAACTAAGGCAAGGCTAAAATAAATCTAAGGCAAGTAAACTTAAAGTGCAACTAAGGAAAAAGGCGGGAAAAGTAAAGCTTAAAAATAAAAATTTAAAACATAAAAACAGAAACTTAAAATAACCTGAAAACAACTCATTCAGAATAATCCTTCTATCAGAATAAATCACTCGTTCGGAATGTCACCTTCGTCCGGAATAATTTCTTCTTTACTCGGAATAATTCTTCATGCGGAATAAAACACCCTCATTCGGAATAACAAGACCAAAACCTTTCATCCGGAATGTTCCGAGTGAACGTCTTGATCCAGAATGTTAGATGTTCCGAATGAATCAATCTGATCCGGAATATATTCTGAATGAAGACCTTGATCCGGAATGTTTGAAGTTCCGAATGAATCGCCTTTATTCGGAATAATAAATGTTCAGGATGAACAAACTTTGGTTCGGAATGTTCCGGATGAACTCCCTTGACTCGGAATATTCTGCTTATCCGGAATTAATCCTCAAACCTTGATTCGGAATGCAAGTTGGTTCCGAATGAACTCCTTCACTCGGAATGTTCCGAATGAGCACCCAATGAATCCTTCGTTCGGAATGTTCCGAAAGAACTCCTTCGTTCGGAATGTTCCTCTGGTCCGGAATATTTTCTTCACTTGGAATAATTTGGGCCTTGATCCGGAATGTATCTGGGAAAATGAACAGAAACGAAGAACACGGGACAAAGAAAACACTAATCTAATCGAAAACTAATCAAAATCAACCAAAAGATTAAACAAGATTAATAACAAATAATCAACTAATGATAATCTATCAATCCAAATCAATCAAACTAATAATACTAACCACAATAATCAAAACCCACTTTAATCAAATCAATAAAACATCAAAAACATAAACATGAACAATAAGCATAAAGATTAATGATCAAATAAGAAAGGAAGATAGGAGATCAAACAATAAAAGTAAAGATTGACAATAATTAAAAGGAAACTTACTTGAAATTAAAGGTATTTAAGGTGCAAGACAATTAAGAAAATGACATGTAATTAAATGACAAGTAATTAAAATGGTGGAAGACTAATTGTGACACTTAGCCAACAAAATGAAATGTAAATCCTAATGATCTATTTATAGGAGGATTAGGGAGGTGCTTAGGAAGCTTCCTCCCCTCTTTCTTCTTCCTTTAATTGCATCATTAAGTGCTTAATCTTCTTAGTGCTTCGACTTTAATGACTTTGTCTCGGGATTTCTTTAAAATTGTCTTTGAATTTTCTTCATAAATAAGACTTGAGTTCTTCGGCTTTAAGTAAACTTCCGTCTTTTGACTTTTTCTTCGATAAATCTTCAGAATTGGTCTTGGACTTCCGTTCTTTTTGCACTCTTGGTTTCTTGACTTCGTCTTTTGTCTTTTTCTTCGATAAAAGCCCGTGAATGCCGTGTTTTCTTCCCTTTTAACCTTTTGAACCTAAAATCACAACAAAAACACAAACCATGCATAATTCCAACATTTACGACATAAAATACACGTTTTGGCTCGGTTATTATTGTAGTTAAGTGGTAAAAAGGATGGGTGTTTACACACCTATCAAATCCCCTACACTTGACCATTGGAATGTCCTCATGCAATGCATTAGTTACAAAGCACGATTACATTTTCCATCATAATCAATCCATATTGGCCTTTATTAAAGAGATAGAAACTTATAAACATTCACAGTAAAGAAATCAAAAACATACCTTCGAGTTTTGGAAATTTCATGAATGATCATCATCCTCAAGTTTTCACTTTCTCCAAACCAAGCTTAAAAATGAGATCATTGTTATTATAAGTTAGCAAACTAACACGAACTCATGTGGGCCAATTATTTACTTAGACTCCCTTATTCCTAGGTGTATCTCTTATATTTTATTGTTGTCTTGAATGATCACGAGGATGCATTGTTGACTTATTTCGATAGTTATTAAGGCTGAAAATAGAGTGGAACGATTTAATCAATAGTTAGCTAAAGGACAAAATCTTTAAAAACTGCTTCTCGGGACCTTATAAAGTTCATATCTTGGCATAACTCGCTTCACGATTTGAGACCTTTCTCGGACCGATGTTTGGCAGCGACTTCATACTTCAAATCTTGAGAGACGTTCATGAAATAATGGTCTTCTCTTCATAATAGGAATTTCTCACTTGGAATTTTTAGAGATTCTTCATATTTGGACCACGAATTCTTCATTTTTCTCCAATCATTATTTTGGACTTTTATATACAACGATCCGCCTCCTTTTTGGACTTGGATCTATTTATCCTCATACCTTGTTAGGGCCTTTTTGGATAGACTTCTCCATGATCTTTTGGGGAGTATTTGCTTTTCGTCATGTGTCTCGATCCTTCATATTGATCTTTCATAAATGATTCTCCACATCACTTTGGATATTTAGCAAAAAATGTAGCCCTCATGCCTTGTTAGGGCCTTTTCAGACTCGCCAATCTTCGCATCCCGCTTCAATAAGTTATTCCTTGGCTATGAACTCTAATCCATACCGAGCAACTTTTAAACGATCTTGGGCTAGAAGCTAAGTAACTTTTCAAATCGTACAACCTTATTTATTATAGATAAATTTATTAGCATGCGATGGGAGAATAGGCTTATAATTAACTCACATAAATTCACGAAAGAATACCAAACTTATAACTGACTCTATCATCTCTCGTTCTCCACAGTTTAAAATCTCAAGGAATGAGACTCGTGGATGCTTAGCCTATTAAATCAAAGTTTTGGGTTTTCGAGTCGTGTATAGGATCTTGCAAATTCTTAGACTTTTTCAAGTTTAGAAATCGCATTTTAAAGTTCCTTTGATAAACGACTCTCTAGGATCAATTATAGGAACTTGCGAAAAGTTCTTGTTCTTAACCCGTGAGAGTTAAGACTTTCGCGTTTTATAGCTCCCTATATAAAAGCCTAGCAAAAATTGACTTAAACACGTTAAGGATACTAGCTAGAGTAAACTTAGGTAAGTAAACTCGTGTCGAGTCAAAAGATTCACAATGTTTGAAAATTAAAACCACTTTATTTAAAATTTTATTAAAGTAAAGAAAGAAAAATAACTATATAAAGGTAAAACTAATAGGCCAAAATAGATCAAAAATTTGGAAAAATGTCGAAAAATTGATTTTCGGGTTAAAATGAGGACAAATACAAGGAAAAGACCACTTAACTTCGATAGAAGTCCCCCTACACTTAATATAAACATTGTCCTCAATGTTTAAGCATGTGGGAGTAAACTCCCCTACACTTAGGACATTGTGCACGTTGTTTAAATCTCGCTAAGGAAAAGACAACTAACGAGATTCCTATTTTTTTAATTCTGGAAAATATAAAATAGTGAATCGAAAAGAGTTTAGGATAGAACCGGGAAGATGGGAACACGGAATCACGGGTAGTCAAAAATCATCAAGAGTGGATCATTGAGCGCTCAAATCCCTGAATAGAAGAAGAGAGGAAATAGCAAACACCAACGGGTCTCCCCTACACTTAGGATAAAGAAAGCTAAAAGATAGATACATGGGTTGCCTCCCAAGAAGCGCTTGATTTTTGTTCACCGAGTCGTGAGCCTGACTCGACCTTGATTAGCATAGGAAGAAGCATGAAACATATCCACCGGGATCAAAGACATAGTTTTCGTCCATCAAATAGCACAAGCTTAAGGCGAACAAGGCAAGCGAAAGAAGAATAGGAAAGGTTCCCTTAAGCAAAGATGGAGCATGGTGGAAACAAGGGTGAAGTGGTGCAAGCATATCTTCAAAAGTTCCAAATATTTTTCCTTATATTTCATCAGATGGATACTGAGATGGCTAAAGAATATCGATACCGGGGTCGAACACCTTTTCCTTTAAGGGAAAATAGCACTCAGGCTCAGCAGCATGTGAAGAAGATCCGCGAAGAAAATGCACAACCTCGTCCTCAGAAGGTGGACAAAGAGGTGTTAAATCATACGTGCTGCGGATGTTGGTGTCGTCTGGTTGCTTCTCCTTTGAAAGAATTTTCTTCAAATCCGAAGTAGGATCAAGACCATAATCATCAAAGTCTAAAGGAGGAGCATCACTCTCATGAGGGAAGTATGTATTAAGAAAAGTAGAAAAGTCTTTCTCAAATGAGTAGTCATCCAAAGTAGGATTAAGCATGGATGGCGGAGGATCTTCATCATGAGAAGAATCACTCGAGAGAGTATCAGCCTCATCAAAATCATCATAGGTGGGCATGTCGGGATACTCGGAAGTAAAGTCATCATAATCATCTCCATCGAAGTAAGAATCATCATCATAAGCATCATAGATTGGTGGAGACTCATATATGGGTGAAGGTTCCAAATTGGAGAGAGAATTATCCACATCATTTTGAAAAAGTGGATTATCATTGCAAGAATCGAATAGAGGATTGTTGTAGATGACAAAATCATCGAGCACATTAATCATATTCGCTGATTCTCTTCCATAGGATTTGTTTGTAAGCTTCCCCATTTCAAAAACTTGTGCATCATCCACATCAATTAAAGCTCTACCGGTTCTCAAAAATGGGTGCCCAAGTATTAACGGAATACGAGGGTCCATTTCATAATCAACAACGACGATGTCGACCGGAAAAGTGAATGTGCCAACTTTAATGAACACATCTTCGGCTATACCAACGGGGTAAGCGAGAGTGCGATTGGCTATCTCAAGATTCATTTTGGTGGGTGTGAGGTCGGGCAATGATAACTTTTTCCAAACACTTAAAGGCATCAAATTTATACTTGCCCCGAGATCGGCTAAGGCAGTAAATTTGTCGGTTTGGTTAAAAGTACAAGGAAGCACAAAACGACCGGGGTCTCCAAGTTTCTTCGGAAGTTCTTTAAGAAGGATTGCAGAGCAATTTTCATTCAATCGAGTATTAACAAACTCGGCCATCTTCTCCTTCTTGCTAAGCAATTCCTTAAACATCTTGACAAATTGTAGCATTTGTGCAAGAGCTTCAACAAGGGTAAAGGTGATTTTCATGCCGGCAACCTTTTCCAAAAGGTGGGAGACTTGAATGTCATTCTTAGTCAAAATTCTAGCCTTGTTGAGTCGAGAAGGGTAAGGAATGCTGGGGTTGGGTGGTGGAGGTGTGGAAGGTGAAGGTTGAGATGTTTAAGGGTTGTTCTTGGGTACATCGTCATGACAAGGCAGAGACAGTAATGGTGTACTAATACTAGGTGTGGGAGGAGTAGGGATAAGTGGTGGTGGAGGAGGTGTAGATGATGGAGGCGGGATAGGTGGTCCTACTAAAGTGACTACACTACGGGTAGTAATAGCACTCACATTCGCTCGCGGATTGGTGACGGTGTTTGAAGGTAGAGAACTCGAAGTAGAGGGTTGAGTGGTGGGTAAGAAACTAGCCAACATATTCTTCAAATCATTCGTTTGATTGCTAAAGGAGGATTGTATATTATCTCGAAGCTCGGATCTAATGTCATTCCCTTGCTTGGTGATATCTTCTTTCAAATTGATAATTTGGCTCTGTAGATTCTTAATTTGCTCTCCTTGGGTTCTCATTAAGGCTTCAACATCTTGATGAATGGGTGGGGCTTGTTGAGCGGGTGGGTGATAAGGATTAGAAGCTCTAGGTGGGATTTGGTTGCTTCTATTGTAGTTGTTGTTGGGATTTTGGTTTTGAGGAGAAAAACCGGGTGAAAGATAGTTGTTGGACCGGTAACTTAGCAAATTTCTATCCCCTTGAGGTCGGGCTTGGTAATTTTCCGGTGAATAATTACCATAAGCCGCATACACATTTTCCGGATTTGCTTGAGTAGAAGGACAATCAGTGTATGAGTGTGGACCGCCGCATGTCTCACAAGGATTGGTTATTGCTTTTACTTGTTGTTGGTTTGTAGCGAGAAGCAAGATATTTTTGTTCATTTCAGCCATCATGCGGGTGAATTCGGTCATATCGGGGTTTGCTGAAGTAGAAGAAACATTGAATCTCGGGTTGTTCCTTGAAGAAGCGGAGGAATCCCAGTTTTTGTGATGAGTAGTCATGTTCTCAATAAGCTCTCTACACTCCTCGGGTCTTCTTTTCATAAATGTTCCACCGGTGGCTGCATTAATCGTATCATGATCACGAAAAGTCAAACCGTTGTAGAAAGTATCAATTAAGGTCACAGGGAGCATGTTGTGGTTTGGACAACGATCGATCAAAACATTATATCTTTCCCAAGCATCAAAGAGAGATTCATCAGGTTCTAGCATGAAATCGCTGATTTGATTGCGAAGGCTCGTGACCATGGATAGTGGAAAGTAGCGCGACAAAAAGCGTTGAGTCATGTCATCCCAAGTATTAATTGAATTCTTCAGGAGACGATCAAACCATTTCTCGGCGTGGTGTGATAAAGTATGTGGAAAGAGTTGAAGGCGAAGGACATCCATTGTGGCACCGGGCAATTTCATGCTTTGAGTTATTGTAATGAATTTGTCGAGGTGTTTGTTGGCATCATCATCAGGCATTCCGGCGAATGGATTAGTTTGCACTTGCTGGATCATGTGATGCTTCAACGAAAACTCCGGAGCCGTGATTTGCATCGGCGCTATCGGTCCTCCTCGTCCAAACATGGTAGGTTGACAAAGCTCCCCCATTGTCCGAAGATCGGGCTGTGGAAGAACATTGTTGTTGTTATTATTGAGGTGCGGTGGATTATTGTTATTGTTGACACCTGCCATAGCTAAATCTTCAGGAGTCTCGGGCTCTTGATAATTTGAAGATCTAGTACGCATACACCTGCGAAAGCAAAAGAAAACAATACCAAACACAAAGAGAATATATATACACAATAAAAATAAAATCTTTTTGGATTTTTGAAATTTTTTAATTTTTATGAATTTTTTGAAATTTTTGAGCAAGAAAAATAACGCTCACGAATGAACGGATCCCAAAAAGCAACGCCTCTCTCACAGAAAACCGTTAATCTTTACGAAAAGAGCCGGCAGCTGCGCCATTTTAATGTTTGGTTTTTTGCAATCCTATTTAAACAATGAATGTTCGTTTCTCGGTATCTTCTCGAATTGATTTCCGGTTCAAAATGCGACTCAATTGTTTTTGGTGAAAAAGAATATTTTTGGTTGTTTTAAAATAAATGTGCAAGACTTTAAATAAAAATGATGTTAATTTAAATCTAAATCTAATTGAAAATAAATGACGGGAATTTAAAAGCGTGACGAAAATTAAAAGGCACTTAAAGTAAATAACGCAAACTTAAAACTATCTAAGGCAAACTTAAAACGCAACTAAAACTTAAACTAAGGCAAGGCTAAAATAAATCTAAGGCAAGTAAACTTAAAGTGCAACTAAGGAAAAAGGCGGGAAAAGTAAAGATTAAAAATAAAAATTTAAAACTTAAAAACAGAAACTTAAAATAACCTGAAAACAGCTCATTCGGAATAATCCTTCGTTCGGAATAAATCACTCGTTCGGAATGTCACCTTCGTCCGGAATAGTTTCTTCTTTACTCGGAATAATTCTTCAGGCGGAATAAAACACCCTCATTCGGAATAAAAAGACCAAAACCTTTCATCCGGAATGTTCCGAGTGAACGTCTTGATCCGGAATGTTAGACGTTCCGAATGAATCAATCTGATCCGGAATATATTCTGAATGAAGACCTTGATCCGGAATGTTTGAAGTTCCGAATGAATCGCCTTTATTCGGAATAATAAATGTTCCGGATGAACAAACTTTGGTTCGGAATGTTCCGGATGAACTCCCTTGACTCGGAATATTCTGCTTATCCGGAATAAATCCTCAAACCTTGATTCGGAATGCAAGTTGGTTCCGAATGAACTCCTTCACTCGGAATGTTCCGAATGAGTACCCAATGAATTCTTCGTTCGGAATGTTCCGAATGAACTCCTTCGTTCGGAATGTTCCTCTGGTCCGGAATATTTTCTTCACTTGGAATAATTTGGGCTTTGATCCGGAATGTACCTAGGAAATGAACAGAAACGAAGAAAACGGGACAAAGAAAATGATCGACGTCGAAGTGCCGGTCAAAAATAACCTAATTACCTTATACTAGATAGGGTAAGCGGGTATCGATCCAAGAGGACTATGTGGTTTTAGTTTAAGTTTTAGGGTGATCACTGATCAATAAAAAATTTGGCTTTGAAATCTAACAACTAAAATACTTTTGATAATAAAAATACTGATTAAAAATTAAAATACTTATTAAACTAATAATAAAGCTATAAAAATATAATAAGGATTTAAACAATTAAAAGAAAAATGTAATCCCTTCCAGCTCCTAATATTTATGGTTGATTACACTTATGGATTATCGAAACTTTTCAATTCGTTTACAAAGATTATTTCGACTTAATATGAATGAATTAACGTCGGCATTTATTATGTTTATCTATGACTCGCGATAATAAATCTTATATAAATCCAACCAATAATTATGTTTTAATAATTTATTTAGGTACAACTTATGTTTATTATACGACCATCTTTTTTTTAACTAAATAAAATAAGTATGAATGGTTAACTAACAATAAATTGTCTCACAAATAATTAAACATAATTTTAAATCGATAAAAAAATAATTTATAAATAAATCATAAATCAATGTAATAAAAATATGATAATCCAAAAGTAATGATCAAACCATAAATAAAGTTACCGGAAGGAATTACAACAAAATTAGCCGGACATCGCGATATACCCGACACACTTCATATGAACCCTCATAATAATAAAACAATGGGAATCTTCCTATTTTTTTCTTGCCGCAACAATATACTCCCTAAACCCACTTGATGTCACGTCTATTTTTATCTCCCAAGGAAAACAAAAAAAACCGCCCCACTAGTTGCAACCAATTGCCACCAATTGCAACCTTTCTTCTTTTTTATTCTTTTTGATGCGTCTGTTTTCTATCCTCAATGCCGACTCCTTTTTTTTATATATTCGGCTCTTGTCCCCAACTTTTCTTTTTAATAATCAACTCCTTTCCTGTCTTGTCACCTTTTTTTTTCTTTTATAATTTGTGGTTGGTGTCGGTTTAAGCTTTTGGGCCATTGGGTCCAAATGGGCCAATAACTATATTTTTTTTTAATTCTTTTAACATATAATAACTTTGGCCCAATAAAATATAACCCAATGCCAACAATTGCTCAAACGAAGCCCGGACAAATAAAAGATGACCGAAAATATTGCGACGCGCTCAAATCTTTTTCTTCAATATTTTTTCTTCATTTATCGGCGCTCACAATATCTTTTCTCCAAAAAAAATTAATTAAGCGGCCATATTATTCTATTTCGCTCGTAACCTACATAATCACAAAACACACTCAAAGTACATATATAACAACAAATAAATATTTAATTAAGCTAAATTAACATGCTATTAAGTGTATGCAAAATACACCAATCAGATCCCCTCGCACTTAACCTTTTACGTGTCCCAAGTAAAATAAAATAAAAATATACAAGCATGTTAATTTCATAATTTTTAATCATACTATTGAAATTTAATCAAAAAGATCACATTCAACCTAATACACTAATAACCATCCTACATGACAGATAATCCAAAATGATTACCAATATTTTTGTCCTTCTTAAACACTTAGCATAACCATTCCCATTGACTCCATTTACTTTATGTGTCATATAATTAACCATGTGTCCAACGTACCTAATGCACACCTATAATCAATATAAACATTAATCTAAAACAAGAGGTGAGAATATCGTACACTTTTTATGACATTGGAGTTTTTATACCATAAGAGCACATCATAAGCCATCATACTTTAACTTACATACTTCCACCTTTTTCTCATTTTTTTTCACTTTTTTTTCTTTTTTGTTTTTTTTCACTTCTTTTTTTCTTTTTTGTTTTTTTTCACATCACACATAAGCTCTCTCTTTTTTAGCCATTCGAGACCGTTTCTTATACGAGTCATCCCGAACGCTTTATACACTCCTTTTAAGGTTGATATAAAGACCAATTATTAAAAAAAATGAATATCTATCCTATAGGTGCATACTAAGACACATTGGCACATAAGAACCAGTTAATTAAGTCTGTTTAATTAAATGGGAACAGTTATACTTCGTGCCTACTGGTACACCACATGATGAAATTATCTACCACATAGTATAATTATACAATGCACTAAATTAAACTAATCTTTCTAATTTCATTACAACAATACAAGGATTGGGTTATATCACATAAAATTGTCTCAGCTAAGTGCAATGCTATCCATCATAAAAATTGGCGTCTGGCCCATGCTAACAACTAAAGTATCACCTTGCGCGGGTGACGAATCAGATAGGCAAGCCCAACATATGACTACCACCAATAATTATGACAGTTCTCCAGCTCTTTTCTAAGGCCATCGTGCGCGGGTGGCGAACCGAATAAGATCAATTCTAAATGTCCTAACCCAACTATTACATTACTATATTTCATATTGTTTATTCAAACTTTCTACTCGATCTAAGCAAAGGTAAGTAGAGGGAATTCAACCGGCGTGGTTTGATCATCTGAATTATATATATGCCTAACTACATGCAAACAATCAAATCAATTTAATAACCAAATTAAACAATAGAATCGGGTGCACCTGATAATTATGTCCAAATCCTCTATCTTGTTCCAATAAATCATCCACAAACTAATCTTCAGATCTGCAAACACTCAACAAACATATATGTAGAAGAAACCTCTACATCTAATTAGCACAAGACTCTTATAATGTGATTTAAAATTTTAAAATTTTTTAATTTTTCCCAAAAATCACATTTTAACCAATTTTGACCAAAATTTCACACAAAAACATGTAACACATGTGCCACCCCCCTCAACTTAAATCATTGCATTGCCCCTAATGCAAAAACTTTAAATTGAATTTTTGGTTAAAAATCAATTTGACAAACTCACAAAAAAAAAACCTAACTCACTTTTGTAGGAATCACGGTTGCATTTAGGGTATGCAACAACCCTTTAAACCACTCGGTAGCCCGACTGGACGAGTTTTCTCTCGTGAGGGTTTGTAGTGAACACACCCACAAAGTTCCACAAACCACGGGTTTCCTCCCGTGAAGCGCTAAGTTTACCGTCTTCAGCCAGACATAACTCAAATGAGCTATTGAGACAGTTGGAGTGGTTCCAAGTAAACCACTTCCACCGTTTCCATCTGATCACTCTCCAACTCAACATACGGCTTTAAACGGTTTCCATTAACTTTAAACGGCTCTCCACCCACCATATTTTTTATTTCAATGGCTCCGTATGGAGAGACTTGAGTCACTATGTATGGACCCGTCCATTTACTTCTCAACTTTCCAGGAAAAAACTTAAGTCTAGCATTGAATAATCAAACTTTTTGACCAACCAAGAACGATTTCTTGGTGATGTGTCGATCATGAAAAGCTTTGGTTTTCTCCTTATAAATCCTAGAACTTTCATAGGCATCACGTCTAATCTCATCTAGTTCAGATAATTGAAGTTTCCTAGAACTACCCGCTTTCTCTAAATCCAGATTAACGGTCTTAATCGCCCATTCAGCCCTATGCTCTATCTCAACCGATAAATGACACGCCTTGCCATATACCAACTTATACGGTGACATACCAATAGGAGTCTTAAAAGCTGTCCTATATGCCCACAAAGCATCATCTAACCTCAAGGACCAATCTTTCCTATCACCACGAACGGTCTTTTCCAAAATTCGCTTAATCTCCCTATTAGATACTTCCACCTGTCCACTAGTCTATGGGTGATAAGGGGTAGCTATCCTATGATTAACTCCATAGTGTTTTAACAATTTTCCAAATCTAAAGTTCTTAAAGTGGGAACCCCATCACTAATGATAGCCTTAGGAATTCCATGTCTAGCAAATATATTCTTCTTAACAAACTTAAGAACTAAACTATGATCATTGGTTCTAGTAGCCTCAGCCTCTACCCACTTAGACACATAATCAACTGCCACTAAAATGTACACATTTCCATGGGAAGTGGGGAATGGTCCCATAAAATCAATACCCCACACGTCAAAGATCTCAACAACAAGTATGGGATTCATAGGCATTTGATCACGCCTTGAAATCCCACCAACTTGTTGGCAATGAATACATGCTTTCACAAAAGGTTGGGCATCCTTGAATATAGTCGGCCAAAAGAAACCGCTTTGTAGGACTTTATGCCCAGTTTTCGTAGCACCAAAGTGACCACCACATGCATAAGAATGGCAATGAGCCAATATGTCCATATGCTCATGGTTGGGAACACATCTCCTAACAATTTGGTCAGCACACATGTTATAGAGCTCCGGATCCTCCCAAATATAACGCTTCAACTGGGAGAAGAAGTATTTTCTTTGTTGCTTGGACCAAAACTCCGGAAGTTTTTTAACTACTAAGTAATTAACTATATTTGCGTACCAAGGAACCTTAGAAACCTCAAATAAGCTTTCATCCAGAAAGCTTTCCTTAATCACATCAGAATGGTTGAACGGCGGAGGGATAATTCTAGACAAATGGTCGGCAACTACATTTTCTGACCCCTTTTTATCCCGAATTTCTAGATTAAATTCCTGTAAAAACAAAATCCACTTAAGCAACCTCGGTTTTGTCTCTTTCTTAGTCAACAAATGTCTTAAGGCACTATGATCTGAAAATACTATCACCTTAGAATGCCCCCAAATATATGACCTAAACTTATCAAGAGCAAAAACCACGGCTAACAACTCTTTTCAGTAGTGGTGTAATTCATTTGAGCTTCTGAAAAAGTGTTACTAGCATAAAATATCACAACGGGTTTCTTATCGACCCGCTGTCCTAGAACCGCCCTAGCGGCATAATCACTCGCATCACACATGATCTCGAAAGGCTTCGACCAATCAGGTGATTGCAGAATAGGGGCTTCTACAAGATTTTGCTTAAGCATGTTGAATGCTTTAAGACATGATTCATTAAAATCAAAGCGTGCATCTTTTAAGAGTAGATTACAAAGTGTTTTTGATATTGCACTAAAATCTTTAATAAATCACCTATAGAACCCAACATGACCAAGAAAAGAATGCACACCTTTGACGGTAGTGGGAGGAGGAAGGGTCGAAATTACTTGAACTTTGGCACGGTCAACCTCAAATCCTTTTTCAGACACAACATGCCCTAATGCAATTCCCTCTCGAACCATGAAATGGCTCTTCTCCCAACTAAGCACCAAATTAGTTTCGGTGCATCTTTTTAACACACTTTCAAGCTGATCAAGGCAGCTTTCAAAGGATTGACCAAAGATGGAGAAATCATCCATATATATCTCTACAGATTCTCCAACCATGTCAGAAAAGATACTCATCATACACCGCTGAAAGTTAGCGGGTGCATTACACAGGCCAAAAGGCATTCTTCGAAATGCAAACGTCCCATATGGACACGTAAACGTAGTTTTGGCCTGGTCATCAGGATGGATGGGTATTTGATTATAACCAGAGTACCCATCCAAGAAGCAATAGAACTTTTTACCCGAAAGCTTCTCAACTATTTGATCAATGAAAGGTAGTGGGAAGTGATCTTTAGATGTGGCATTATTCAGCTTACGGTAATCTATACAAACTCTCCACCTAGTAACTGGTCGGGTTGTGAGCTTTTCCCCATTGTCGGTTTCTACAACGGTGATTCCGGCCTTATTAGGCACCGTTTGAGTAGGACTTACCTATTTACTATCCGAGATGGGATAGATGATACCAGCATCTAACCATTTAAGAACTTCCGTCTTCACCACCTATTTCATATTAGGATTCAGACGCCTTTGCGCATCTCTTGCTGGCTTAATATATGGGTCCGTAACAATTCGATGCGTACATAATGAAGGGCTAATCCCTTTCAAGTCTGCAATCGTCCATCCTACTGCTGCTTTGTACTTGGAAAGCACTTTTAGAAGTGCTTCCTCTTGTGATTCAGAAAGATCAGAAGCAACAATAACGGGTAATGTATTGTTAGGACCTAGAAAAGCATATTTGAGATTGGATGGCAAAGGTTTTAGCTCAAGAGTTGGAGGAACCTCTAGACACGGCTTCGTGGCCGTGTCAAAAGTAGAAGGCAATGGCTCCACTTTATAAACCCAAGGTGGTTTTTGATGGTCCAAGGAACTGACCAAACACTCTTGAATCTCTTGAACTTCAGCAACATCAAGAATTTCCTCATTATCACCAGTTAAATATAATTCCAAAGGATCATCCTTAAGCATACGGGATGCATGCTTTTGGATTTCCTCGTCAATCACATCTACTTGGTAACATTCATTCATCGTAGGAGAATTCATAGAATTAAACACATTCAGTCTTATCTTTTTATTACCGAATGCAATATCCATGGCGCCAGTTCGACAATTAATCCTAGCATCTATCGTGGCTAAGAATAGGCGCCCAAGGATAATAGTTGGTTGAACATCTTTGTATTGTGACTCGGTGTCCATAACAAAGAAGTCAACTGGGTAATAGAAATCATCAACTTTCACAATAACATCCTCTAAGATACCTCTAGGAATTTTGGTAGATCAATCGGCTATGGAAATAATGGTGTCTGTCTTACGAAGAGTTCCTAAGTCATACTTATCAACCAAACTAGCAGGAAGGATGTTGATACTGGTACCAAGATCAAGGAGCGCCTTCTTAATGGCAATATTTCCGACCACAACTGAAATCAACGGTGCTCCAGGATCTTTGAATTTAGGAGGAAGAGAGCTAGATAAGACTGCACTAACATGCTTAGTTAGATCAATCTTTTTAGGCAAAGACGCCTTCAGCTTCCTCTTCTGAGTACATAAGTCCTTTAAAAACTTGGCATAAGCAGGAATTTGCTTGATAGCATCAATAAGGGGGAGATTGATTTTAACTTGCTTGAAAGTCGCCCACATATCCTCAACATGAGGACCCTTTTTAGCTAACTTTGCATATGTCGATTTCTCCAAAGCCGTAGGGTAAGGTGTGCTGGACACACCACCCTTCCCAACTTCGGGAGATTCAGTAGCTTTAGGATTTGGTGTTGTTGGTTTAGGAAAACCATTCAACAAATCATTTACCAACTCAGAACCGGACTTAACATTATCAGAATCTTTACCTTTAACAATGATTTCGTCATCGGTAAATGTGACAACCGTGGTTTTGAGGTTCGTCACATGGTCTTACTTTTAGGTTATTTTATGTGTGACTACTTGATTTTTGTGCTTACGTGTTTATTTTGTCTGAACGAGGTTGGTGTGATTATCGTTTATGAGTATAGAGTACTCATAAGTAAATCGAGGAACGGTTAATTCATGTTCATGAGATCACAATTAGTGACTATGAAATGAAATGGTGATATTTTGGTGGTTACGTATACGTATAAGTATTATAGTAATAGTGTATTTTTTTTAGGATTTACGGTTTAGCATTTAGAGGTCTCGGAAGAGGTAATTAGTCATATGAATATTTTTCGGGATGATTTTAAGTCATTTAGGACTTAAATATAAAGTTTATTTCAAAATTTGAGATTTTTTTATAAAAGTGTATATTTTACGACTTTTACGGTAAAACACGTAAATTTGACTAGTTTTACGGTTTTGAGGTTTTGGAGGCTTTAGGAGCTGAAATAAATTAAGGAAAACTAAGTTAATAATATTAATACATATATTAAATATAAAAAGGAAAAAAAAAAGAAATTAAGGGGCATATGGGTCGGTTTGGACGATTTAAAGAAAAGGGAAGGAGAAAGAAAAAAGGAAAATGGGCTTATACTTAGACAAGGATCTTTGTTCTATAAAAAGAACATCACACACCACATCAAACGTTTTTATTCTTTTCCTGGAGTCTTTGACAGTCGGTTTTGAGGAGTGGTTTTAGGGTTTTCATTGTTTTTTCATCCTCCATTGAATTAAAGGTAAAACCTTCAAATCCCTTTTATATTCAATTGTTTTAATGATTTCTTAATCATTCTTATGATGGATTAGGGTTAGGGTTTATATAAAATCTGTAATTAATGATGTTATAATCATATTATGATGATCATATAATCTAGGGCTTGTATTAGATGGGGTTATGGGTAATTAATTAGTTCAATTTGTTTAAAACCCGTTTTTAAAAACTGGGCAGATTTTGAGTCAATTGTTTGGATCATATCGGGAGTTTTATAAACTCTTATTTAACGATCAAAGTACCCCTGGAAAGCTATTTGAAGTGGATTTCCAATGCAAGAAACGAGAACTAAATTGGAGGTCGGGAAGTGGGTCAAAAACAGGTTACAACAGTCGGAGGTCAAAACAGTTTTGAATTCAGCCTGTTTTCTTTTTAAGTTTTGGGTTGTTTGGGGCACATAGGGTTGCATTGGGATCTTCTCACGAACTTGAGAGATGGTTTATATATTGTAGTTAATATCTGGACTTGGGCTAAGGTGGTGGTTTAGGGTAAGACCCCTTAATGGTAACAAACTTTTGGTACGTTTAAAATCAGGAAATCTGGAATGACAAAAGTAGATATATATATATCGGGGCCTTAACAGTAGCTTTAAGGTTAGGTCAAGTGGGAGGTGTTAGCAAACATATGTAAGGGTATGAATATTCCTTTTACAGAAACCATGGGTATGTTTTAGTGGACGTTTGACTTAAGGTTTTGAGACCTAAAAACTGGGACTGTTTTGGGTAAAATACGAACGGGTTAGTTATTAAACTTAACCAAGTTAAGGACTTGCTAAGGAAGGGTATTGGGGTAATTAGAGCTTATTAATGAGGTATATATGTGAGAATATGCTAGAAGTCCATCATAGGTTAATGAGCCATCTTAGTGATTGGTTCGTTTATTGATTTCGTTGTTTTGGTTTGTTAGCTTGTTGCTAGTGCAAGGACGTGTGAAGGAGCTATCAGGTGAGTTTCATAGTCCCATGTTTCCTATTGATTTTGACTTCCAGATGGGTGGAAGAGACACTGTGTTGAGTTATTTTCTAAATTGATGTTGTGAATGTGTTTGTGATTTGAGATGGACTTGTGTGTACATTATGTAATTAACTGCTATGTGATTTTTGATTGTGTGTGATTTGGATTGGGGGACACGTGCCGTCTCAGTTATTGTGGTTTGACAAGGTAGTGGCCTTGTGGTTTGACAAGGTAGTGGCCTTGTGGTTTGACAAGGTAGTGACCTTGTGGTTTGACAAGGTAGTGGCCTTGTGGTTTGACAAGGTAGTGGCCTTGTGGTTTGCCAAGGTAGTGGCCTTGGGATAGGTACATAGTGTGATCATCTATGGTACCATGATGTTGTTTGGCAAGGTAGGAGCCTTGGATTGGTTTGGTATGATTAATCTTGATTGATAGTTGTTAATGCATATTTGTAGCACATTGTCCATATGTTATTGTATTGATGGTTTTTATTCACAGCTTATAACTGTTTTAGTGTTGGAGTCTAAACCTATGACTCTCACCAACTTTATGTTGACGTGTTTTAGTGTCTCTTTCAGGTGATACTATGGTTAAGCATGAGAACATATGTGGCTAGGATTGAAGAAGCTTAGGATTGCATATAGAAGGAGAATCCCCGTTTCCTTCTCAGTTTTTATTTGATTTTTCTTTTAATAAGCGATACATGTTGGCACCTATATGTTTGTTTGGTTTATGTTTATTGTTTGTCTTGGGTAAGTGGTAGGACTGTTACCTACTTACCTAGACTCCTGCATTTATTGAGATATTGTCATGAATTTTGTGTCACCATTTATGACATTTCTTATATCATTTAGTTATCTCTATAGACACGCTATTGTTGTGATGATATCCATACGTCGCGCCCCATATTCTGCCATGGTGGGGTGTGACAGAATGGTAATCAGAGACAATGGTTATAGAGAATTAGGTTGCCTAGTCGCGTAGCCTAGTCTATAGCTTAAGGGTCCCTACATATAGGCGTCATAGGAGTATGTGTGCATTTTATTATAATTGATGTGTTTGAATGTTATTTATTGTGATGTTTTGACTGGTATGAATTGAACCATAGTAAATTCATACTTAGCCACATGTTATTTTCTTTTCGAGTTGTGAGTAGTGCGGGTTTAACCATAATCGTCCACGCTAGTCATTGTCGTATTTTACTTATAATGTACATTATAGTACATAATTTGGTACATAGTAGTTTCTATCTTTTGTTGGGTTATTTTATGTACCTGAGGGGTATTATTTTCTTTTGATGTTTAAGTCATGTTCTCTAAGAATCATGTGGTGGTTCGAGTTATTAGGAGTAGGTGAATATGAAGGACCTTATGCTATTTCCACTCTTATGGGCGACATGACCTATAACTGATTATGTTTTCGTTTTAGATTTAGTCTAGGCTGTTTTAGCTAGACTATGGATTTTTGTATTCCAAGAGTTTTATTATGTTATTTTATAGATGGAGTTTTGGACCTTATTAGTTATGTGGTTATGAGCTTATGTGAGTAGATAGATTTATGTGTTATATGTTGTATTGATTCTTATAAGTGTCATCATAGGAGGGAGTGCATTGGGGAAAGGGTAATTGTATAAGTATGGTGGCCAACATAGTTATACAAGTACCACAACTTCAATGGGTTCTCAAGTATGATTGCATGAAAGAGGGTTAGTACATGCTTGTATATGGTGAGATGTAGAATTTGGGTATACGTATTATATATGAGTTTATGTAATGGCTGCCTATGATATGGATATTGTTCTTTTTGTGTTATATGTTTTGGATTATAGTTGTGTTGTGTGATTATGGGGTCACACGATATGGTTTGGTTTTGGAGGTGGGCTTTATGTTTTGTTGTGGCACGGTGAGATGGTGATTACTCGTATGGAAAAACGAGCGTATAAAGCAATTGATTGACTTGACATGTATGATAATGGGTATGTTTGGGAGATTCGATAGGTATATATATGCGGATGTATATATACTACTACGTGTTAGGTTATGGTATATGGTCGTTCACTAGTTATTATAACTTGAACGTACCTTGTGTTTGTCGTGTTTTATGGTGATGGAGTTTGTTGGAGTTCCAACGATGTTTTGAATCTTTTGAAGTGTGTCTTGTAGCGTATTCTTTGAGTTTCGTATTTCACGTGTACGTTTTAAAATGGTGTTTTTGGTTTCAAGTCTATTGAAACAACTTGGGATTTCTTTTGTGATAATGAAATCTTTTGTGTTGGGTCTTGCATTTCTTTTGGTCGGTATATATCGAGTTAGATGGTTGGTTGTGTTCGGTAAAATAAGGGTAAGGTGTTGGAGTCGTGTTTGAAACGAGATGTAACATAAGACTTCTTTTTAATCAACACTTATATATTTCAAATTCTAAAGGACTTTCTTTAAAATAAAGCGAAGTAAAATTTCTTTCTACTTACATAGTTTATATAATTGGGTTTAGCCGATTCACGTCATTTATAATTATTAATACAAGGTTAAATTGAGTTTATAAAGGTTACACATACAATTATATCTGTCGTTTAAAAGGATTACATTAATCATTAAGTTTATTCTTTAGTTTTTTAAAACAACTAGTATAAAACTGATTTGGTCATAACTTGTTCGTTTTTAGAGCTTTTTGAGTGATTCAAAAGCCAAAAATTATGTACTCGGAACGTACTTTTCAAATATTCAGAATATATAGTCATGGGAGGTTAGTATCTTGGCCGAAATTTTGTGCAAGTGTCGGGTTAGAGGTTGAGTTTGAATAGTAGTTTTTTTTTTGATATGGGATGCACGGGATACCTTGTTTTTTAGTTAAGTTTTGAGTTCGTCAAGAGGGTTGTTTGTAGATTGTTTGAGTCACATGGATGTGGGAGGTAATAGTAAATAAAAAAAAGATATATATTCTTTTGGAAAAGTCGATCTTTTGCACGGTTTAAATAATATGTCGCGGGGCGTAATATGTATGGTTGCCATTGGGTGTTTCTTGGATTATTTTTCGTTGTCATGGGTCATTTTGAATTGATACACGTACTGGGTTTGAGTTTTCTTTTGAGTCTCGTGGTTTTGACTTGTTTTAACGGGTGCACGTGAAATGTCGTTAGTTATCCGTGGGTTTGATTCGTTGATCGTATCTGGTGGATTCAGGATGTAGTTTTGGTTACGTATTGTTCAGGAGCGTTAAAGTAATCGTATGAAAGACTTGGTCGCGCCTACACGCTTAAGTAGGTGACCATGAGAGAACGGTCGGAATTCCCTTAGTGGGGAGGAAAGAAGTTAGACGAACTAATGTGGTCATGAGGTCTCTTAGGAGTGTCAAGGGAGATGAATAGAGGTTTGCAGAATGTATGGTTATTCGTACAAGTAACGCGCCATAGAGAGTGTTGGGAGGGGATATTGTTCGTAAGGCATGTATGCTTTCTGAAAATTTCCTGAAACTTAGTAGGTTTGCCTATTACTTTGAGGAAGTACCGGTCTTTTAAGATGCGTGTAGAATTTTGCAAGTAGAACGAGGTAGAAATTTATTCGTATTGCTTCTAGGAGAGGGTGCAAGGAGGACGTAGTTGAAATTGCTAAGGATGTTGTATGAACGCTTTGGGTTTACGATTATGATTTTGGCATCGCCAAAACACTAGCGGTTTCCATGGAGTCAATGAACCGAGTGTGCATAAACGTATATAAACGAGTTGTCATCGGGAGCATCGACGACATCTTGACATCTGGAGTGTTTAGGATTAAGTTGGCCAGGACGAGTGGTCAGAGATGATGGCATATCAAGGAACCAACAAAGGGCGAAGTGAAGAATGATGAGGAAGCGTTTTGGAGACTAAGGAGGTAGATTGGATAATGAGCAGATCTTGGCATTATCGGAAGGACTGGCTGAATTCGCGAAGCATGACGATACGTGGAGCAAGGATTTGGACGCGTACGAGAACGACAAAGAAAGGCGATTGCTTATACGTTGCAGAACTGAAGACTTGGAAGAACTAGATAAGACTTAGTTAGTGGAGCTGGATTGTTATATCTGCCTAGAATGCTAGAGGAATTTGGTGTACGAGACGTGGAGAATGATCTATACGGATCATGAACATCTCCAACACATATTTAATCATCTTGATTGAACATTTGGCAAAGGTGATGGGTGGAGTTAATTGATGGAAGAAAATTGCAAAGCCAAGTACCATCTGGGAAAGGAAAGCATGGTTGATGAGACATGGAATAAGAAGAATGAAGTGAAGCAAAGATGAACTTGAACTATAGGGATGACGTATTAGGGCGGCTTGGATGAAAGATGTAGGTTGCACGAGTTGAGTTGTCTAAAGCAGAGAACGCGTCAACATGTATGTTGCGTGGCTTGGACAATCATATGGAGAAAAGGACGTAGACTATACTTCCTACATAGATAGGATTAGCATAGAAAGGGGCGATGTAAGGACGAAGTTGGTGGAAGGGATACATAATGCGTTGGACGATTAAGTACGATGAGAGTTGGGTGATAGTCGATAGACTGACTAATTCATCACCTATTTCCAGAGGAATGAGAAGTCACGTAGTTGGGAAGCTGGAAGAACTAATGGATCTATGAAAGACCGTCGTAGGTCACTTTGTAAGGAAATTTGAATTTTTAAGTAGTTTGGAGTACGGACTGAAGGGAGTTGATGAACATGATTGGATATGAGTAAATCCAGCTAACTGGGAAAAGGATAGACAAGTGAGATATTTGTACAACCTTAGGAGTTACACTGAGGGCATGGGTGATTGGTTTAGAGGGAGTTAGAAAACTCTTTAGCGATGGCTGAGTTTTCATATAACGATAGTTATCATACTAGAAGTCGATAAATGCCATTTGAGGCACTATGTGAAAGGATAGGGTGAGATGTCCCCATTGTGGACTAGAAATGGTAAAAGAGGCTACTAATGTGGTAGTGATGTTTGTGGAAAGGATGAGTGCAACAAGGGATGCTATATATAAAGGAGGAAACCACTAGAGTTAGTGACAGAGTTATGTATGAAGTTTCACCCATAGTAACGGGTGGTATGATTTGGTAAAATAGAAGAGTTGATGTAGAGTTTTGTAGGTCCATTTATGATCTTTGGAAAGATCGGACTAGTAGATTATGGGTATAGAATTACCTGGGGGAAATGAGTTGTATACATGATACATTTCATGTATTGGGGTTGGTAAATGTTGTTTGAGGATGCATATTTGCATGTTCGGTTATTCGGGTTTTGTGCTAATAAGAGTCTTTGTTTTATCGAAGAGTCATTTGCGAGATTTATTGACTGTGAGGTCAAGAGTTTGGCAATGGGTTTAATTATTTTTGGTTTGTACATGTGGTATCTTGAAACTTGAACTAAAGTTCACGTGGAAATGAGAGGAGTTCATTTAGAACAAGTATCCTCGTGTGATTTGTTGTCTGTGTGTTGATCCTAAGGAGTAAATCTCGGGACGAGATTTCTATTAGGAGGGAGTGATGTGACAACCGTGGTTTTGAGGTTCGTCACATGGTCTTACTTTTAGGTTATTTTATGTGTGACTACTTGATTTTTGTGCTTACGTGTTTATTTTGTCTGAACGAGGTTGGTGTGATTATCGTTTATGAGTATAGAGTACTCATAAGTAAATCGAGGAACGGTTAATTCATGTTCATGAGATCACAATTAGTGACTATGAAATGAAATGGTGATATTTTGGTGGTTACGTATACGTATAAGTATTATAGTAATAGTGTATTTTTTTTAGGATTTACGGTTTAGCATTTAGAGGTCTCGGAAGAGGTAATTAGTCATATGAATATTTTTCGGGATGATTTTAAGTCATTTAGGACTTAAATATAAAGTTTATTTCAAAATTTGAGATTTTTTTATAAAAGTGTATATTTTACGACTTTTACGGTAAAACACGTAAATTTGACTAGTTTTACGGTTTTGAGGTTTTGGAGGCTTTAGGAGCTGAAATAAATTAAGGAAAACTAAGTTAATAATATTAATACATATATTAAATATAAAAAGGAAAAAAAAACGAAATTAAGGGGCATATGGGTCGGTTTGGACGATTTAAAGAAAAGGGAAAGAGAAAGAAAAAAGGAAAGTGGGCTTATACTTAGACAAGGATCTTTGTTCTATAAAAAGAACATCACACACCACATCAAACGTTTTTATTCTTTTCCTGGAGTCTTTGACAGTCGGTTTTGAGGAGTGGTTTTAGGGTTTTCATTGTTTTTTCATCCTCCATTGAATTAAAGGTAAAACCTTCAAATCCCTTTTATATTCAATTGTTTTAATGATTTCTTAATCATTCTTATGATGGATTAGGGTTAGGGTTTATATAAAATCTGTAATTAATGATGTTATAATCATATTATGATGATCATATAATCTAGGGTTTGTATTAGATGGGGTTATGGGTAATTAATTAGTTCAATTTGTTTAAAACCCGTTTTTAAAAACTGGGCAGATTTTGAGTCAATTGTTTTGATCATATCGGGAGTTCTATAAACTCTTATTTAACGATCCAAGTACCCCTGGAAAGCTATTTGAAGTGGCTTTCCAATGCAAGAAACGAGAACTAAATTGGAGGTTGGGAAGTGGGTCAAAAACAGGTTACAACAGTCGGAGGTCAAAACAGTTTTGAATTCAGCCTGTTTTCTTTTTAAGTTTTGGTTTGTTTGGGGCACTTAGGGTTGCATTGGGATCTTCTCACGAACGTGAGAGATGGTTTATATATTGTAGTTAATATCTGCACTTGGGCTAAGGTGGTGGTTTAGGGTAAGACCCCTTAATGGTAACAAACTTTTGGTACGTTTAAAATCAGGAAATCTGGAATGACAAAAGTAGATATATATATATATCGGGGCCTTAACAGTAGCTTTAAGGTTAGGTCAAGTGGGAGATGTTAGCCAACATATGTAAGGGTATGAATATTCCTTTTACAGAAACCATGGGTATGTTTTAGTGGACGTTTGACTTAAAGTTTTGAGACCTAAAAACTGGGACTGTTTTGGGTAAAATACGAACGGGTTAGTTATTAAACTTAACCAAGTTAAGGACTTGCTAAGGAAGTGTATTGGGGTAATTAGAGCTTATTAATGAGGTATATATGTGAGAATATGCTAGAAGTCCATCATAGGTTAATGAGCCATCTTAGTGATTGGTTCGTTTATTGATTTCGTTGTTTTGGTTTGTTAGCTTGTTGCTAGTGCAAGGACGTGTGAAGGAGCTATCAGGTGAGTTTCATAGTCCCATGTTTCCTATTGATTTTGACTTCCAGATAGGATGGAAGAGACAGTGTGTTGAGTTATTTTCTAAATTGATGTTGT
Organism: Glebionis coronaria; assembly: GCA_025667525.1. Lineage (NCBI taxonomy): Eukaryota > Viridiplantae > Streptophyta > Magnoliopsida > Asterales > Asteraceae > Glebionis > Glebionis coronaria. Next base: position 276,196,941 of record CM046881.1, read on the forward strand.
GAATATGTTTGTGATTTGAGATGGACTTGTGTGTACATTATGTGATTAACTGCTATGTGATTTTTAATTGTGTGTGATTTAGATTGGGGGACACGTGACGTCTCAGTTATTGTGGTTTGACAAGGTAGTGGCCTTGTGGTTTGACAAGGTAGTGGCCTTGTGGTTTGACAAGGTAGTGGCCTTGTGGTTTGACAAGGTAGTGGCCTTGTGGTTTGACAAGGTAGTGGCCTTGTGGTTTGACAAGGTAGTGGCCTTGTGGTTTGCCAAGGTAGTGGCCTTGGGATAGGTACATAGTGTGATCATCTATGGTACCATGATGTTGTTTGGCAAGGTAGGAGCCTTGGATTGGTTTGGTATGATTAATCTTGATTGATAGTTGTTGATGCATATTTGTAGCACATTGTCCATATGTTATTGTATTGATGGTTTTTATTCACAGCTTATAACTGTTTCAGTGTTGGAGTCTAAACCTATGACTCTCACCAACTTTATGTTGACGTGTTTTAGTGTCTCTTTCAGGTGATACTATGGTTAAGCATGAGAACATAAGTGGCTAGGATTGGAGAAGCTTAGGATTGCATATAGAAGGAGAATCCCCGTTTCCTTCTTAGTTTTTATTTGATTTTTCTTTTAATAAGCGATACATGTTGGCACCTATATGTTTGTTTGGTTTATGTTTATTGTTTGTCTTGGGTAAGTGGTAGGACTGTTACCTACTTACCTAGACTCCTGCATTTATTGAGATATTGTCATGACTTTTGTGTCACCATTTATGACATTTCTTATATCATTTAGTTATCTCTATAGACACGCTATTGTTGTGATGATATCCATACGTCGCGCCCCATATTCCGCCATGGTGGGGTGTGACAGTAAAGAAATCCTCGACATCAGGAGAATTTGGAATTCCCTTGTCCTTATGGTAGATTTTACCGTTTCGAAGAGACATCACCATATTCACATGCTCATTTCCGTTTTTCTTGTGTGCGGGATTCATGGTGGGGTAGCTCGGTAGCCTTCCCTCACCTCTTTTGCTTAATTGATCCGCTAATCGACCAACTTTTCTCTCAAGAGCTACAATAGATTTAGTAGTGGTCTCGTGTCTTTGATTAGTTACCTCAAATTTTCTATTGATCTCTTGATTATTGGTAGACAATGAATCCATAAGCCTATCAAACTTTTGGTCAAGGTTCAAGAGACGGTTATCATCTTGGCCTTTGCCCTGATTTGGATATTGTTGGTGTGGCCTATGATTGTAAGAATTTTGTTGGAAGTTAGATGAATCGCCACCCTCATACCTTGGTTTGTAACCATAGTGTTGTTGTTGGGCATTATTAGGGCGATTGCCTTCATCTTTCCAACGGAGGTTGGGGTGATTGCACCATCCAGGATTGTAACTTTCGGAGAATGGGTCATTTCGTGGACGACCACCATAGACTCCATTTACCTCCTCATTTGGTGGTGCCCCCAACTTTGACAATTATCGACAGAGTGACTCGGATCACCACACATTGAACACCCACTATGCGACACATTAGACACATTCGGAAAACCTTTTCCTATATTTTTCAACAAAAGATCAACTTTCTTACTTAACTCGCTAATTTCAGAATTTGTGCCACGTTGGTTAGACACATATTTGGCGGAAGATGGGTGGTTGTTTCGATCTACTGAAGCTTGGGTCTTAGAACCTTTTCTTAGTTTCTCAAAAAACTCCCATTCTTCCTCCATAGGTCGCGAGAAAAACATACCCCCACTAGTGGCCATCACAAATTGTTGGCTGTTATAATCCAACCCATCATCGAAGACTTTGACCAGCTCCCATTTTGGAACATCGTGATGAGGGCATGTTCTTAATAACTCCTTAAGTCTATTAAATGCTTCATGAAACTGCTCGCCTGGGATTTGACGAAAGGATTTAATCTTATTCCTAATGGCAGCAGTTTTATTTATAGAATAAAATTCCTCAAGAAAAGCAGATTGCATTTCAGACCATGAGTTAATACTACCTGGCTCAAGAGATGAGAACCAGTCCTTAGCTTGATCTTTAAGTGAGAAAGGAAAAAGGCGAAGTCTTACCTCATCCTTGGTAATGTTATTAACCTGATGTGTGTCAGAAATTGAGAAGAATTCTCGTAGATGTGCGTATGGCTCCTCACGACATCTAAACACTGGCAAGATTGCTATGAGGTTCGGCTGGATCATGAAGTTACTTGTAACCCCTCATACCGGATCCGGATAAACTATAGGCGAGGGATCCTCGAAGATCCTCGACATGTAATAAGAATCAACACCCCGTGGTGGAGATTCTTCTCCGCTACTACTGCCGCTAGCACTTCCGCCAACGTCTTCGTCACCTGGCATTTCAGCGAAAAGCTCTGCTAAACCTGAAAAATAAAGATTAGTAGAAAACTGTCGAAACGTCTTCCTTCTTAACCTTGCACTTTTCTCAACCTCAGGATCGTAAGCTAACGGTGATGTACGTTCCGATCTACGTGTGCGCATACACTAACCTGCACAGTCACAAGAAACAAACAAAACAAGAAACAAACAAACAAACAAGAAAAATAAAATCTTTTTGTATTTTTTTATTTTATTTAAGAAAAATATTAACAAAAACTTAAACGAAAAGCTCACTGAGTCCCCGGAAGTGGCGCCAAATTTTTGATCGACGTCGAAGTGCCGGTAAAAATAACCTAATTACCTTATACTAGATAGGGTAAGCGGGTATCGATCCAAGAGGACTATGTGGTTTTAGTTTAAGTTTTAGGGTGGTCACTGATCAATAAAAGTTTTGGTTTTGAAATCTAACAACTAAAATACTTTTGATAATAAAAATACTGATTAAAAATTAAAATACTTATTAAACAAATAATAAAGCTATAAAAATATAATAAGGATTTAAAAAATTAAAAGAAAAATGTAATCCCTTCCAGCTCCTAATATTTATGGTTGATTACACTTATGGATTATCGAAACTTTTCAATTCGTTTACAAAGATTATTTCGACTTAATATGAATGAATTAACGTCGGCATTTATTATGTTTATCTATGACTCGCGATAATAAATCTTATATAAATCCAACCAATAATTATGTTTTAATAATTTATTTAGGAATAACTTACGTTTATTATACGACCATCTTTTTTTTAACTAAATTAAATAAGTATGAATCGTTAACTAACAATAAATTGTCTCACACAAATAATTAAACATAATATTAAATCGATAAAAAAATAATTCATAAATAAAACATAAATCAATGTAATAAAAATATTATAATCCAAAAGTAATGATCAAACCATAAATAAAGTTATCGGAAGGAATTACAACAAAATTAGCCGGACATCGCGATATACCCGACCCACTTCATATGAACATATTAGATTTAAATAAAACAATGGGAATCTTTCTAATTTTTTCTTGCCGCAACAATATACTCCCTAAACCCACTTGATGTCACGTCTATTTTTATCTCCCAAGAAAAACAAAAAAAATCGCCCCACTAGTTGCAACCAATTGCCACCAATTGCAACCTTTCTTCTTTTTTATTCTTTTTGATGTGTCTGTTTTCTATCCTCAATGTCGACTCCTTTTTTTTATATATTCGGCTCTTGTCCCCAACTTTTCTTTTTAATAATCAACTCCTTCTCTGTCTTGTCACGTTTTTTTTTCTTTTATAATTTGTGGTTGGTGTCGGTTTAAGCTTTTGGGCCATTGGGTCCAAATGGGCAAATAACTATATATTATTATTATTATTTTTATTCTTTTAACATATAATAACTTTGGCCCAATAAAATATTACCCAACGCCAACAATTGCTCAAACGAAGCCCGGACAAATAAAAGATGACCGAAAATATTGCGACGCTCTCAAATCTTTCTCTTCAATATTTTTTCTTCATTTATCGGCGCTCACAATATCTTTTCTCCAAGAAAATTAATTAAGCGGCCATATTATTCCATTTCGCTCGTAACCTACATAATCACAAAACACACTCAAAGTACATATAAAACAACAAATAAATATATAATTAAGCTAAATTAACATGCTATTAGGTGTATGCAAAATACACCAATCAGAAAACACGAATCTAATCCAAAACTAATCAAAATCAACCAAAAGATTAAACAAGATTAATAACAAATAATCAACTAATGATAATCTATCAATCCAAATCAATCAAACTAACAATACTAACCACAATAATCAAAACCCACTTTAATCAAATCAATAAAACATCAAAAACATAAACATGAACAATAAGCATAAAGATTAATGATCAAAGAAGAAAGGAAGATAGGAGATCAAACAATAAAAGTAAAGATTGACAATAATTAAAAGGAAACTTACTTGAAATTATAGGTATTTAAGGTGCAAGACAATTAAGTAAATGACATGTAATTAAATGACAAGTAATTAAAATGGTGGAAGACTAATTGTCACACTTAGCCAACAAAATGAAATGTAAATCCTAATCATCTATTTATAGGAGGATTAGGGAGGTGCTTAGGAAGCTTCCTCCCCTCTTTCTTCTTTCTTTAATTGCATCATTAAGTCCTTAATCTTCTTAGTGCTTCGACTTTAATGACTTTGTCTCGGGATTTCTTTAAACTCGTCTTTGAATTTTCTTCATAAATAAGACTTGAGTTCTTCGGCTTTAAGTAAACCTCCGTCTTTTGACTTTTTCTTCGATAAATCTTCAGAATTTGTCTTGGACTTCTGTTCTTTTTTCACTCTTGATTTCTTGACTTCGTCTTTTGTCTTTTTCTTCGATAAAAGCCTGTGAATGTCGTGTTTTCTTCCCTTTTAACATTTTGAACCTAAAATCACAACAAAAACACAAACCACGCATAATTCCGACATTTACGACATAAAATACACGTTTTGGCTCGGTTATTTTTGTAGTTAAATGGTAAAAAGGATGGTGTTGACACACCTATCAATATGACAAATGTGAACAACTATGGATCGGTTCACAAAACAACAATCGACTAAAAAGCATGAAATTTATCTTGAGAAATGGTAAACGCATATGGGTCAGTTCGCCTAATAACATTCGAATGGAAACATGAATCTGTCATGAGTATGGATGAACGCCTATGAGTCGGTTCACCAATACAAAATTCGCAGAAAGCACATGCGAATAAATATGGCCAGTCATGTACCAACCTTTTAATTAGTCAACAGAAATTTAAGAAAACCGATTGATAACTAAAGAAAACTGACTGATAAATGCATGAGAAACATGAAAGGTAACAACGCCAAAATCTGGGAAGTTCCTGGTGACTACCCACTAGTCACAGGTCGAGTTTTAGAGCCTACAGGTCGAACCTTGCGCTCTGATACCATAATTGTAACACCCCACTTGGATAAGTAGACCGTTACGTGTATTTATGGCGTGTCATCAAAGCATAAGGTAAATGTCCTAAAACATTAACTGACCATAAAGGAAATACAGGAATCAAACATCAGCAATCCAAACATAAGCCCAAAACATGAAAAGTAAAAATACTGAAGGAAAGGACTAAACAATGTCCAAATAAGCAGAATAATGTAAGTACATAAAGTAAGAAGTCTGGATAGCTTTCATTCAATGCACATGCTCTCAGAATCCTAAGAGCGTCCTGGTGTACCTGCCGTTAGAACATGAAAGAACTACGGCTGAGCATAACACTTAGTGAACAGATATAAAGCATGATAAGGAATTACTGAAATGAAACAGATGATGAAATACTAGAGCTGTAAGTCTGATAAGTAAAGTTGCAGCGGAAATCTGTGTATAATCTGTAAAGTCCGATTTATAAATAATAAAGATGAAATGTTATCTGTTAAATATGAAAACATGCATTTACTGTATTTTAATTTCCAGGACTTATATAGGTCATGTGCTGTAACAACGGTGCATGAATAACTGGAGGGGTGACCTCGTCATGCTGTAGAGGGGTGACCTCTATGTAACTGTAGAGGGGTGACCTCTAAATACTGTGCTGGGTGGAGGGATCAGCTCCAATGTGAAGGATGTAGAGCACACACCACATTCACCCTGATAACTTGTAAACTGATAAGCCTAGGATGCATCCATACGCCCCACTAAACATACATATAAAAATGGCCAAACTGAACATGAGTGGGACGATGCAGGATATCAATCTCCTGCATGTGAGTCACGACACCGGTGCCTCTAGTGCCGTGGTTACGGTACCTCCGTAACTAGTACATAAACTGGTCATGCTTATATATAATGCTCAGGCAATTTATTTAGTTATTAACATGATTACTGATAAGCTTAAACATATACTGGGGAAAAACATTTGGCTGAAGACGGGGAATCCTAATCATGCATAGAAAGGAAGTCCTTACTGAAAGGACGGAAAATCCGTACCTCGTGTCCAGTAATGAAATAAGATTGAAAGCTGAAAGATCTATCCGACTTCATGGTTACTACATAAATAAAGTACGCGAAATTAAGTTGACTGATGTTATATATTTTACTGCTCTTAACTGTTTTCGTTGGATTTAATTATACTTGTATTACTATTTGTATATAATCTACTAAATTATGATTGTTAATAAAAATTAATAATTTAATGTACTATGTATTTCTGATAACTGTATAATGTATAATCTGGCATTACTATAAATAGTAACTCGTTATAATTAGAAAGTTTCCTAATTTAGAAGTATTTCCAATTTAATATCTTTAAATTAAATTATTTATAAGTCATAAGTTTTTAATAGGATAAAAATGATAAAGCTAGAACTAATTTAATTTTATTAATTAGATTAATAAAATTGGACAATATAATTAATTTATTTATATAACTCATTTATAAATTAATTTACCAATTCAATTAATTCGTGGTTCCCACTGTTTTGTTTATTTTCCCACTTCCAATGCAGTTTTCCCACTGCTAATGTAGTTTTCCCACTCCAAGTTCATGGTTCCCACTGTCTAGTATACGGTTCCCACTGTTAGCCTTAGTGTTCCCACTGCTTTTGTTGTATTCTTTGTTTACAAACCCAAACACACCCTTATTGCTTATACCCACTGATTTTCTGACCCAAACACCCTTGGTCGACTTTTGGGCTGCAGATCAACAGCAAACCCACCACACTTGGTGGCTTATTGTTGCTGTCGTCCCTAGCTAAACCAGACCTCCCCTTGTGGGTCACGGCCGACCCTACAACGACTACACCGAGACCATAATGGTCTCGGTTTTTGTGCAGCCACACAACCCGACACCATTTTCTGTTTATTCTTTCGAGATGACCATAACTAGCATCATTGATTTGCTCCTAGATTACCAATTCGTGAATTAAATGAAATTAAAAAAAAACGGATTACCGTGTCATATAAAAGATGGATGACAACACCCACAATCAATCGATACAACAAAAGAACTCGTGTTTTTCCCCTTTTGAGTTGCTTTCTGTCTGGCGGCCAACACAGACACAACCCTATTTTTTTTTCTTCGTTGTCTGAGGGGAAACCCCCCGTTTTTTATCTTTCTTTACTCAATCTGGGCCGACCCATCAGCCACCTTTTCCTTTCTTTTTTTCTTTCTCTAAAACCGGGTCTAAAGCCCATTTACTCTTTCTTCTCTTTTTTTTAATACGGGCCTAACATATGCATATTTAATATATTTATGATTTTTATTTCCGTAATTCGTATTTGATTTTCGTGTTCTAGTTTTCTGACAACAATATTATCTTTTCTGTAATATATTTATATCTACGTCATATAATAATTATCTTCTGAATAATTACTTCTCGAAATTTCTTTAATATAAACTGAGACTGTGTAAATACTGTTAACGTTTAAATTAAAGTTTAAGTTGACTGCGTGTATCTAATATTCTGGAATTTTTTTAAATACGGGTTTTACAATTCTTCCCCTCTAAAAAAATAATTCGTCCCCGAATTAAGGATACGACTATACTGGGTTTTACAGCTTTTAACTCAAATTTCCTTCACAAAAGTTTGATAAAGTTCAGATAACTAGTGTTTGGGACTAGGATTTTATCTATGTTCAAGTATTAGTAATTGGCTAATTCTAGTTCTTTTTCAGTCATCAAGTCATAGCTTAATGTTTTCAGTCATTTTCAAGTCAAGCTTTTAGTCAAACATGCAATTGGCAGTTTAAAAAGTCTGGGTCAGTTTTGGATAACCTTGTTTTCAGAAAGAGTTGATTTTCAAATCATTGACATTTCTTTGTTACTGGATGAATTTACTTGAAACCACTTTCTAATCATCACTCAACATCTGTACTTTTAGTGTGTTAAAGGAAAATCTACAGTATCTAGTTTTGAAAGAGAAATAAGCATTTGATTAAGCACTTGAGCATTTTTCATTCTCTGTGATAAATTGACATACTGTTTTCTTCTACAAGCATTTCTACTTCATAAACTTGGTAGTTTTCTTTCACATTTCTAGTTAGAAAGTGTTCCTAGTTAAATTTTGAAGTTTTCAGCTTTTTGGAAATTTTGGTCAACGAAAGTCAAATAAGCACTCTTTTAGCTTAATTTCATTTTATGAATTCATTACTTGATAATTTTTTATAAGAAAAGACATTCCTTGCTTCTTATGAGCTGATTAACATATTTTAACAAAAAAATTGGAATGTGCATGTTCAGCTTATTAGATAGCTTAATATGGGCTTATTAGAATAAGCTAGTTTGAGTTTCACTTAGTTTCAGCTTAATTCCTTTTACAGGCCTAGCGAAAATCAGATTTTAAATCTTTTGCAACCTATTAGAGCTTATTTGGTTGAGAATTCAGCTTAAACGAGCTTATTTCTCTTCCTAGCCCGTTTTTGTGAAAATTAGCCATTTAATTACATTCAAGTCCTTTGGTTTTGAAGCTGTTTTTATTTGTAGCTAATTTGGCACTTAATTAGGTTTTGCAAATAATCAGTCCTTATAATTTTGGAACTTTACAAAAGTGGTTAGACAGATTTAATTGTTTGTTAAAGTTGGTTATTTGTTAGTTGCATTTACACAATTAGTCTTTGTAGTTAACTGTTCTACATATCAAGCACTTCAATTTTCAGCCCTTTACTTTCATAGATTTACATTTTGTCTTTACTTGAATAACAAATGTGGTATTTGACAATTTGTTTTACGGATACGTAGATAATATTTTCCATTTTTTACTTGATTATTCAAATAGAAATAGCAAAGCCAAATAACCTTACCAACCAAAAACGATTATAAACCCGATCTTGTTAGGACTTTCAATTTGTTAAGAACTGAGAAAACGAACTTCAATTATACACAATTTCAATAACTTCACTGTTAACAACTTTGGTTAGCAAGGGACACTTGAGGACAATTATGTCTATCTTGCTTAAGCAAGTGAGCATGATTGGACAGTGCTTGCCACCCTATAGTAATTTTCAGTCTATAGGTTATCTTCACTAGGATAAATCACTTTGTTAAGGTCCTTTTTCTTTTTATTATTTTTATTTTTGGACGTTGACAGTTTTTATTTCCAAACGTCGTTAGGACCAATTTTGACGTTGACATGGCAAATTCCAACGTTGTCAAGAATATAGCTGTTGAGCGTTAATAGGTTATTTTTGACCGTTGACAAACATTGGGCCCTACCCAGTTGTTATTTTTGACGAAAATTTGGGCCGTAATTTTAGGAGTTGGTAACTTTTTATTAATGCACAAGATAAGTTATATCTTTTCAAGATTTTAATAATTATATTTTGAAAAATAACTGCCTCATTTTTGACCAATCACATGTGCTTACCTCTCCTATATATTTGCCTGATTCTTTTGAAACAGGGTAACTGCTTATTCTTGTCTAACTAAATTTTCATACACTTTAATCTTTCATAACATATATCAAAGCTTTCTACATCAATGGCGCCTAAGTTTAAACCGAGTGATTTGGTATTGGGGTTCAGAAATCAGCACAACATGGTTGCGTATTTAGAGGCTGACAACACTCTGTTTCCTCAATATACTTAGATGGTGGAGTATTTAAATGCATCCCCCTTAAGGTATGCACTTTCTCATGCTCCTCTTATCACTGTCACTCATATTAAACAGTTTTGGAATACTGTCACTTCCTCAACGATTAATAATGTGACTACATTGACTGCTACAACCCATGGGCTTCAATGGGTGGTTACTGAAGCCTTGGTTCGCCAGGCTTTGCATCTTAATGATGCAGATGGTATAACCACCCTACCCATTGGTGAGCTAGAACAAGGACTTCAAGCTTTGGGTTATCCTTTCCCTGAAGAGGGAACTTTAAACAAATATTCAAAACAGGAATTTCCCCCAGCTTGGAACTACTTGATACATGTCATTCTTCAATGTTTGAGTCCCAAATGTACTGCACACAATGAAATTAACAGATCAATTGGGAGTGCTATTGTGTGTATTGCTACTGGGCAAAAATATAATTTTTCTAAAATGATTTTTGATGGCATGTGTAAAAACAAGGGTAGCAAGATGACTCTTGCTTACCCAAGATTTTTGCAAATGGTTTTTTGATGCACAAAGATATTGCAACAGGGATCATGATTATTTTTATACGATCCCTGTGCAAAAGAAAGCAATTTTTGGAAAGATGAATACACCCCCAAATAGAGACTTACCTCTTACCCAAGCCATGCTTGCTGTTATTGCAGCAGCACAACCTCAATCAGATCCCCATCCACAACCAGACCCATTACCTGAACCATCACCATCACCCCAGCATATGGAAATTCACCAAGATCCCTTCAACGCTGACACGTTAAATGTTGGCGTTTACACTCCAAATCCAAACGCTGACACCCTCTTACAACAAACCTAAACACCCCTTAACCTCCAAACTGAAACCAATCCACATCATCCTCTTCACCCCCAAACTTTAGGATGGAAAAACGCCAAAGGACTATTGGAGTGTTCTCCTCTAGTGGTCCTAGCCATGTTACAGAGAGAACCACCATTACAACTGTGGTTGGTGACATGGGTGGGGCTAGGACTATTGGTACTTGCTTAGATGCAGGCCAAGCCAGTCCTAACATTATTAAGACCCCATCCATGCCCCATGACTCTACTTTGGGAGGTCAAATTCCCATTCTAGAGGAGGGCAGATTGGAACCCTATACATTGTAACACCCCACTTGGATAAATGGACCGTTACGTGTATTTATGGCGTGTCATCAAAGCATGCAAGGCAATGTATTAAACATTAACTGACCAAACGGAAATACCGGAATCAAACATCGGTAGTCCAACAAGCCCAAAATATAAAGATTAAAGTACGGAAAGGAAAAGGACGAAACAGTGTCCAAACAACCAAAGTAAAGTAACGTAAAGTGTGCATAAAAATAAAGGAGTCTGGATAGCTCCCATCCAAATGCACGTACTCTCTTAGAAGTCCTAAGATCGTCCCTGTGTACCTGCCGTTGGGGAACATGAAAGGAAACTACGGCTGAGCATAACGCTCAGTGAACGGATATAGCATGATAAGAAATGCACAGAAAGATAATGCAATAGAGTCAATAATGAAGCTGTAAGACTGATATGTAACATGTGGTATAACCTTGCATAAAATCTGTAAAACCTGGTTCATAAAACTGATACTGAAATATAACCTTTAATTTCTGAAAACATGCATTTACTGTATTTTATTTGCCAGAGCTTATATAGGTCACGTGCTGTAACAACCGTGCATGAATAACTGGAGGGGTGACCTCGTCATGCTGTAGAGGGGTGACCTCTAAATAACTGTGCTGGGTGGAGGGATCAGCTCCAATGTGAAGGATGTAGAGCACACACCACATTCACCCTGATAACATGAAACACATATAGCCTAGGATGCATCCATACGCCCCACTAAAACATACATATAAGAATGGCCAACTGAACATGAGTGGGACGATGCAGGATATCACTCTCCTGCATGTGAGTCACGACACCGGTGCCTCTAGTGTCGTGGTTACGGTACCTCCGTAACTAGTACATAAACTGGTCGTGCTTGTATATAACGCTCAGGCAATTCCATTTAGTTATTAACATGATTACTGGTAAATTAAACATATACTGGGAAAACATTCGGCGGAAGACGGGGAATCCTAATCATGCATAGAAAGGAAAGTCCTTACTGAAAGGACGGGAAATCCGTACCTCTAGTCCAGTACCGACTGAAAGGAAGACTGAACGAATACTACTCGGGCTTCACGCGTGCTACATAATTATAAGACGCGAGTAAGTTAACTGGTATCCGTTATCAAATTTTCTGATCTTATTGGTTTCTTATATTTATTTTAATGTATTAACGTTATACTAATGGTTACGTACAATGTATATCTGTCGGTAATTAATTTCATAAAAATATTTCGCTAATATAAGTACGTTCTTAATTTGTTTAATTCGTTTTCCCAAAATATACCCTTTTTATATTTTTATAAAACCAGTTTATATTTAACTTACTAAATGCATTTTACAACGTTTATTTCAAGTGAACTCATAAAAAGAAATGAGATTTAACAGTCCCAAACGCACTCTTAACTGTTTTAAAAACCGGTTGCCAAACAGCCCGTTACCCCTGTAGCCAAACAGCCCTATTCCCTGTTTAAAACCCACTGCCAAACACCCCGTTAGTGTAAACCCCAAACCAAACCCTAATGTTTTGCGGCTGGTTGTGTAGTCAATCACCATAACAACATCCCGACATACAGCCCGGATCATAATATTTATTTAACATGTTTTAAACCCCAATAAATCGGATTAAAAGAAAAGAATAAAACGAATTAGGGTTTACATATGCTTACTAACCGTTTAGGGTTTCAAAACAGCAAATCTATTGTTCTCCTAGGATCAATCCTCGATCCCTTATTCGTGTTTCTTGATGTGGGTCGCGGCAGGGAAGGAGAGAACACAAAGAAAATGTAGGCGGCTGTTTGTTTTGATTTTAGGGTTTCATATGTGTGTTTGTGTCGGCTGTAGAAAAGAAAAGGTTACACTCCCGTCTGTTTTATTTCCTTCACACGGGCTTGGCCCAGACTACGAGTTGCGGCGCAATACACATCAGTTGCGGCGCAACAGATCTGCGGATCATGAGTTGCGGCGCACGACACGTGAGTTGCGGCGCAAATTGAAGGGCCTGCAGATCATGGTTCTGCGAATCAAGAGTTGCGGCGCAAGATACATCTGTTGCGGCGCAACATATGCTGCTGGCAATAATCCCACGTAAATTAATAATAAACCGCGTATTTATAATTTCTCGATTTAAAATACGGGTTTTACAATTCTTCCCCTCTAAAAGAAATAATTCGTCCCCGAATTAAAATGCGGCGTACTGGGTTTTACAATTCCTCTCCTCTAAAAGAAAAATTCGTCCCCGAATTACAAGGTATTTAAGCTGACTGAAGTAAAGGCTGAAATGCTGATAAATTGAACGACATAAAAGCTGAAAAGACATACCCGAATCAAAACTGAAAGTGAGGATAAGAAGTCCGTATAGACTCCTCTGTTTCCCAAGTGGCCTCTCGCTCTGTATGATTCCTCCACAGGATCTTGACGAAAGGAATGGTCTTCCTTCTCATGACTCGATCCTGGCGATCTAAAACCGCTTCGGGTTCCTCGATATAAGATAAATCCTCCCGAATCTGATCGAGTGGATAATTTACTTTGTGAAGCTCATGATAGTTGTACCCCCTGAGCAATGAGACATGAAACACGTTGTGAACGTGTGAAAGCTGAGGCGGTAACGCCAATCGATATGACACTTCACCAATACGTTCAAGGATCTCGAACGGTCCGATGTAGCGAGGGCTAAGTTTGCCTTTGAGGCCAAAACGTCTGACGCCTCGTGCGGGTGATACTTTGAGGAACACACGATCCCCAGTCTGAAAAGATAGATCTCTGCGATGCTTGTCGGCGTAACTCTTCTGGCGAGTACGCGCTTCTTGCAGCTTCGCCCTAGCGATGGCGACCTTTTCATTGGTCAGTTCTATTAGTTCAGGTCCTTCAATTAAACGTTCTCCCACCTGATCCCAACAAATCGGAGCACGGCATTTTCTACCGTATAACATCTCGAATGGAGCACGCTTGATACTAGCATGCCAACTGTTGTTGTAAGCAAACTCGACCAAGCAAATGTAGTCATCCCAGTGTCCTGTCCATTCTAATGCACATGCGCGTAGCATGTCCTCCAAGGTCTGGATAGTACGCTCTGACTGACCGTCCGTCTGTGGATGGAAAGCTGTGCTGAGCTTGAGCCTAGTTCCCCAAGCTTTATGCAGGCCTCCCCAGAAATGAGAAGTAAACCGTGGATCTCTATCTGATATAATTTCGGAGGGTGTACCATGTAACCGTACAATCTCCTCGGTGAATAGTTTCGCCAATTTACTGACTGCGAAATCTTTACGAATAGGAATGAAATGTGCTGACTTGGTCAAGCGGTCGACAATGACCCAGATTGCATCATGTCGCCGCTGAGTCTGTGGTAAACCGGTAACAAAGTCCATAGAAATCTTGTCCCATTTCCACATTGGAATTTCTAATGGCTGAAGTAACCCGCTGGTACGCTGATGTTCTATCTTAACCTGCTGGCAGGTCAGACATTTAGATACAAATGTTGCGACATCCTGCTTCATGCCGCTCCACCAGAAATGCTGCTTAAGATCATGGTACATTTTTGTGGAACCCGGATGAATGGAGAACGGAGAGCTGTGAGCCTCAGTCATCAAGGCTTCTCTAAGAGCAGGATCTTCTGGAACGCAGAGTTTGGTACCCTGCCATACAATACCGTCGTCATCGATGCGAAATTCGGTCTGACGGTCAATGTTCTGGATGATCGCCCAGATCTCACCATCATCCTTTTGGGCGTCTTTAATCCTGGAGAGTAAATCTGGTTCTACCCTCAAACTAGCCCAGTATCCCCTCTGTCCGCGTACTAAGAGCTCAATATCATACTGCTCTAAATCCCGAATAATTTCTTCCTGAACTTTGATGCCATTTACCATACCTGACTTTCTGCTAAGGGCATCTGCCACGACATTTGCTTTACCTGGGTGATACTGGATGTTAGTGTCATAGTCTTTCAGCAGTTCTAACCATCGCCGCTGTCTCATGTTCAGCTCTCGCTGTGTAAATATATACTTGAGACTTTTGTGATCGGTGAAGATATCACACGACTCACCGTATAAATAATGCCTCCAGATTTTAAGGGCGAAGACGACTGCTGCGAGCTCTAGATCATGAGTAGGATAATTTTTCTCATATGGCTTTAGTTGACGCGAAGCATAAGCGATGACTTTCCCATGCTGCATAAGAACACAGCCTAAGCCTTTTCCCGATGCGTCGCTGTATATCTGATAACCACCTGTACCGGATGGGAGAGTAAGTATCGGTGCTGAGATCAATCGATGCTTGAGTTCCTCGAAACTCTTTTCTCTCTCCTCGGTCCATATAAACTTCTCGCCTTTTCGCATAAGTTGGGTCAATGGTAACGCTAAGCGTGAGAAGTTTTTCACAAACCTGCGGTAGTAACCTGCCAACCCAAGAAAACTACGTATCTCTGTGACAGACGTCGGTCTTGGCCATTTGGTGATAGCCTCCACCTTTGCAGGATCCATGGTGATTCCGTCCGCAGACACAATATGACCTAGAAACGCCACTGTATTCAGCCAAAATTCGCACTTCGAAAATTTAGCGTATAGCTTTTCTTGTCTGAGAATCTGCAAAACTGTACGGAGATGATTCTCATGTTCCTCTTTGGATTTGGAGAAAATAAGGATATCATCGATGAATACGATCACAAACTTGTCTAAAAATTCGTGGAAGACTCTGTTCATTAAGTCCATAAATACTGCAGGCGCATTCGTGAGACCGAATGGCATGACAACAAACTCGTAATGACCGTACCTCGTGCGAAAAGCAGTTTTGGATATATCCTGCTCTTTTACACGCAACTGATGGTAACCTGACCGTAGATCGATTTTTGAGAAGTGCTTAGCACCCTGAAGTTGGTCGAATAAATCGTCAATACGAGGAAGTGGATAACGGTTACGAATAGTGAGCTTATTCAACTCACGGTAGTCAATACACAAACGCATACTACCATCCTTCTTCTTGACAAACAAAACTGGAGCGCCCCAAGGTGACACGCTGGGACGGATGAAACCCCTTTCGAGAAGTTCCTGAAGTTGATCCTTCAGTTCCTTAAGCTCTACAGGAGCCATACGGTAAGGAGCTTTAGATACTGGTTCTGCACCCGGAACGAGATCGATACCAAATTCTACCTCTCGCATGGGAGGTAAACCTGGAAGTTCCTCTGGAAAAACATCCTGAAAATCTGACACAACTGGCTGATCATGAATCGAAGGTGTTTCAGAAGTCGTGTCATGGACTGTAGCTAGGAAACCCTCGCAACCATGATATAGTAAGGTACGAGTCTGTAAAGCTGAAATGATCTGAACATGTTTTCCTGGTAGGAAGCCTCGGTGAATATACTCTGGTGTCTGGACATCACCAAAAATAACCTGGTGAGCATGGCAATCTATGGTGGCATGATGAACCGATAACCAATCCATACCCAGAATAATATCGAATTCACACATATCCAAAGGAAGAGCACTGACTGGACGGATTTTATCGTCAAACTCAAGAGGGAGATCCTTATATACTTGGGTAATGAGTACAGAGTCTCGCATGGGGGTAGATATACTAAGTGCACTGTCTAGTGGCGTAGGGGTCATGTTTATTCTAACCACATATGAAGTAGATATAACCGAGTGCGTGGCGCCTGTATCGAAAAGCACGCATGCAGACTGTCCGTGTATAAACAAAATGCCAGTAATAGTACCTGTGGTCTTATTTGCTTGTTCACGGGTAGTAGTGTAGACACGACCGGTGGTTGGTGGTATCGGTGGTGGCGGGGGTAACATCTGAGGAGTCTGGCCTGAAGTACCGGCAACATCCCCGCTCTTGCAATCCCTCTTCAAATGGCCGGGCTGACCACACTGGTAGCAAATACCCGAACCACGACGACAAGGTCCCGAGTGTTTCTTCCCACACGTGATGCAAGTGGGGTAAGTAAACCCGGTGGAAGTAGCTCTGGTTTGCTGAGCACCTGATTTATGATGATATATACGTGTCACGATTCTGATAACTTAACTGAAGTAAGGCTGACTGACTAAATTTTAAAATTACCAGAATTTGACGGTCGGGCAACCTGTTGACCCCTGTTGTTTTGGTCACGCCCCTGTCCGGCATCTCTGTTGGAATTTACAAATAGATTTTTAGATCTGTTTTACACGATAGCTTAGTATTCTTGGAGCTCAAAGGCTCACCTGTAGCTGCCAGAGGAGTTGGAACTACCGCGGTAATTATCACCGCCGTTCCTCCTATCTGACCGATTACGGTCATATGACTGACCGTGGTTCCTGTAGTTCTGATGCGGAGGAGCCGATTGGGATCGGTCTCCTCCTCTGTGTCTGCAAGGTTTTAATAACATATAAGTTGCCAAGCAATAATGGCTAAAATGTTTAAGTCTGTTGGGTGAGATGTACCTCTTCTCCGGGCGCTCTAAAATCTCGAGCTCGTCCCTCTCATAAAGCATCTCGATGTCCCGAGCTGCATTAGCTACTTGTGACACATTAGTGAATGTGGCACTCATCAATCTATCTGCAGTCCTGGTGTGAAGAGCCCAGCGAAATTGCTTCACTTGCTCCTCTACGGTACCCGCAGCCTCCCCCAAGAATCCAGCCATCCTGAGGTATCGGTGCATGAACTCGATACTGTTCTCGCCATTATTCTGACGAATAACGTGAAAGTCCCTCTTCATCTTAGCTTGTTCCGCATGCGGGAAAAACTGGTCATAGAACATCGTCTTGAAACGTGCCCAGGTCAATGCAAGCTCCCAAGCATCTCCCCCGTTGGACTGTTTCTGAGACCTCCACCAATGTAGAGCAGGACCCTCCAGCTTATAAACTGCAAGCCTAACTTTGAAAACATCACCACAACCCATAGCTCCAAAAATTTTCTCTATATGGTAGATCCAGTCTTCTGCATCAGTTGGAGCTACAGTCTGCTCAAACAGTCGGGGTTTCTGCTTGTTGAACAGATCCAGCCACGCGGGTAAAGTGGCAGGTGGTGGAGCAGGAGGGTTGTTATTCTGCTGAGGTCCATTCTGATATTCAGCTCGGATCTCGTCACGAATTTGGGGTAACATGGCCTGTATAGCAGCCTGAACAGCAGCAGCAATGGCAGCTGCGTTAGGATCATTCTCGGTTTCGCGTCTGGGTGGCATCTGAAATATAATAGAATGAGTTGATAAAACTGCAAAAATCTGGGGTAATATATCTGAATATGCTTAGTGTAATTCATGGTGGTATAACTGACAAAACATGACATGAATACTGGTGAACGCCTAGGGTCAGTTCACAAAATGATTTCTGAAACATAAATCTGACATGAGTAAGGATGAACGCCTATGGTCAGTTCATCCATACAAAATTTAAATAACAAGGGTGAACGCCTATGGTCAGTTCACCAAAACAAAATTTTGCTGAAATCACATGCGATTAAATATGGCCAGTCCTGTACCAGCCGTTTACTTAATCAAAATTTTGAAAAGCTGACTGATAAAATACATAAATAGCATGGAAGATAACGACGCCAAAATACAGGAAGTTCCTGATGACCACCCACTAGTCACAGGTCAAGTTTTAGAGCCTACAGGTCGAACCTTGCGCTCTGATACCATAATTGTAACACCCCACTTGGATAAATGGACCGTTACGTGTATTTATGGCGTGTCATCAAAGCATGCAAGGCAATGTATTAAACATTAACTGACCAAACGGAAATACCGGAATCAAACATCGGTAGTCCAACAAGCCCAAAATATAAAGATTAAAGTACGGAAAGGAAAAGGACGAAACAGTGTCCAAACAACCAAAGTAAAGTAACGTAAAGTGTGCATAAAAATAAAGGAGTCTGGATAGCTCCCATCCAAATGCACGTACTCTCTTAGAAGTCCTAAGATCGTCCCTGTGTACCTGCCGTTGGGGAACATGAAAGGAAACTACGGCTGAGCATAACGCTCAGTGAACGGATATAGCATGATAAGAAATGCACAGAAAGATAATGCAATAGAGTCAATAATGAAGCTGTAAGACTGATATGTAACATGTGGTATAACCTTGCATAAAATCTGTAAAACCTGGTTCATAAAACTGATACTGAAATATAACCTTTAATTTCTGAAAACATGCATTTACTGTATTTTATTTGCCAGAGCTTATATAGGTCACGTGCTGTAACAACCGTGCATGAATAACTGGAGGGGTGACCTCGTCATGCTGTAGAGGGGTGACCTCTAAATAACTGTGCTGGGTGGAGGGATCAGCTCCAATGTGAAGGATGTAGAGCACACACCACATTCACCCTGATAACATGAAACACATATAGCCTAGGATGCATCCATACGCCCCACTAAAACATACATATAAGAATGGCCAACTGAACATGAGTGGGACGATGCAGGATATCACTCTCCTGCATGTGAGTCACGACACCGGTGCCTCTAGTGTCGTGGTTACGGTACCTCCGTAACTAGTACATAAACTGGTCGTGCTTGTATATAACGCTCAGGCAATTCCATTTAGTTATTAACATGATTACTGGTAAATTAAACATATACTGGGAAAACATTCGGCGGAAGACGGGGAATCCTAATCATGCATAGAAAGGAAAGTCCTTACTGAAAGGACGGGAAATCCGTACCTCTAGTCCAGTACCGACTGAAAGGAAGACTGAACGAATACTACTCGGGCTTCACGCGTGCTACATAATTATAAGACGCGAGTAAGTTAACTGGTATCCGTTATCAAATTTTCTGATCTTATTGGTTTCTTATATTTATTTTAATGTATTAACGTTATACTAATGGTTACGTACAATGTATATCTGTCGGTAATTAATTTCATAAAAATATTTCGCTAATATAAGTACGTTCTTAATTTGTTTAATTCGTTTTCCCAAAATATACCCTTTTTATATTTTTATAAAACCAGTTTATATTTAACTTACTAAATGCATTTTACAACGTTTATTTCAAGTGAACTCATAAAAAGAAATGAGATTTAACAGTCCCAAACGCACTCTTAACTGTTTTAAAAACCGGTTGCCAAACAGCCCGTTACCCCTGTAGCCAAACAGCCCTATTCCCTGTTTAAAACCCACTGCCAAACACCCCGTTAGTGTAAACCCCAAACCAAACCCTAATGTTTTGCGGCTGGTTGTGTAGTCAATCACCATAACAACATCCCGACATACAGCCCGGATCATAATATTTATTTAACATGTTTTAAACCCCAATAAATCGGATTAAAAGAAAAGAATAAAACGAATTAGGGTTTACATATGCTTACTAACCGTTTAGGGTTTCAAAACAGCAAATCTATTGTTCTCCTAGGATCAATCCTCGATCCCTTATTCGTGTTTCTTGATGTGGGTCGCGGCAGGGAAGGAGAGAACACAAAGAAAATGTAGGCGGCTGTTTGTTTTGATTTTAGGGTTTCATATGTGTGTTTGTGTCGGCTGTAGAAAAGAAAAGGTTACACTCCCGTCTGTTTTATTTCCTTCACACGGGCTTGGCCCAGACTACGAGTTGCGGCGCAATACACATCAGTTGCGGCGCAACAGATCTGCGGATCATGAGTTGCGGCGCACGACACGTGAGTTGCGGCGCAAATTGAAGGGCCTGCAGATCATGGTTCTGCGAATCAAGAGTTGCGGCGCAAGATACATCTGTTGCGGCGCAACATATGCTTCTGGCAATAATCCCACGTAAATTAATAATAAACCGCGTATTTATAATTTCTCGATTTAAAATACGGGTTTTACATACATTGTTGGAATTGATGGCTGTCTACATTAGCTTGGAAAAGAAAAATGCAGACCTTGTACATACTGTCTCTACCCAAGGCCTTGAACTCAAGCAATTGAGGGAGAGGATTTTTGTTTTGGAAGCTGCTGAGACTAGGAGAAGGCAGACAAGAGTCCGTTCATCAGGGGAAGATTCTTACAAAGGGGAGGAAGATGCTACTGAGCCAATTAATTTAAGTGACAAAGGCTCAGGTGGTTCTATTGGTGTGGAAATGGCTGAAGCATTGACCAGCTTGAAGGAAAGGCCAGTTATTGATGTTTCATTGGCAACTCCAACAAAGATTTCGTGTATGGAGATGCTGGAACAGGTTTCTAAGTCAAGCGCTGACAAGAGTAAGTTAAGCGTTGACAGTCAGTTTTTTGACGCTGACAAGCCAAGCACTGATAAGTGTAAGTTAGGTGTTGACACACACGTTTTGATGTTGATAGACCTGTAGGTATGGTTGATGTATTCCAGTCATCAGCTATCATCAAGGATGTGTCTACACAGGTATCATCATCTTCTTTACCCACCACATATATATTAGATAAGGGTAAAGGGATTATGGTAGAAACAGTAGTTCCCAAGGATGCAGCCTAAGTAAAATTTGTTTCCATGATGGCGGCACAAGTTGAGAAAGAAGAAAGGATGAAGGAGACTGCTATTGAGAGTAAGGAAATCAGTGGTGATGACAGCACAAATTCAAGTGTAATGATTATTGAAGAACCAGAGAGGCTTGAATATGATGATGAGTTGGCAAAGGAAAAGCTTGCAGAGTTAATGAATCAGGAGGATTATGAGATGCCTGAAGTTGCTCAGATGTACTTTGCATGGGAGAATAAGGTAATGGAGAATCCAGACATGACTTTATAATATCAAATTTGGGGTTTGGAGATTCTACTAAGAGTTCAAAGGGATTGCAAGGTGATTCTAAAATATAAAGCTAGCAAAGTTCTTTCACAGACCAAGATAGCTAGAAGGGAGCTCTATTACATGTTGCTCAGATGACATCAAATAGGTTGGACCTTTAGGAAGTTACAGGGATTGTCCTTTGATGAACTGGAATATAAGGCTTATCCTATATGGGCAAGTGTGCAAGAGCAGAACACTATTAGACTTCTTTTAGATGAAATAAAAGAAGAACTTGCAGAAAAGATGGAGATCCAAAAGGCTTTTGTTACACCAAGACCATTGAAGAACATAGTTCCACTTGAGTTTCCATAAAATTTGGATAGAGTGAATCCTAGTGAAGCTGTTATTAGAAAGAGTATTAAGCTCTCACCCTTGGAAATTTCACATATGGTAGAAGTGTTACCTCATGATTCCAGAAACCCTATAGTTAGCTATGAGGAAGATGCAAGTGGGTTTTGGATGATTGGCAGATATGGGAAGAAGGTACATACTTTCACTACTCTTATGTCTTTGTTTGTAAGCCTGGATAGGGAAGACTTGGCAGACCTTTGGAGGTTGATGCAGGCCAAGTATGAGACTGAAGTACCTACTTCAGTCAATGGAATAAAGATTTGGTCAACATTCAAGAGAATGTGTGCACCAGATGAAGAAGATCCAGTTTGGAAGGATCTTGATAATGTCAGTGGACTACAATGGCGTCTACATTCAGCAGCTGGTGTGTATCATTTGAGTACTACAAAGTTTTCTGAATATCTTCTTGTGGATGCTGAATATCCTATGTCCAAAGAAGTTTTGAAGAAAATGGTGTCAACACAGCTGGAGATGGATTACACAAGTGACGTTGGCAAATATTTGATTAGATATATTTATTTCCAACTTAATAAGATTTGTAAGAATCCTCCTTGTACTTAGTTTTATTCAGAAACTTGATTACTAGAGTAGATATCAAGTTTAGGGGAGGATTGTTGGGAATAAAATGTAGCCAAGACACTTGGACGCTGGCAAGAGGAAATTGGACGCTGATAGGAAGAAATCAAGCGTTTTCAAGACAAGAGTTGACAGGAAGAAGTCAAGCATTGATAAGAAGAAGTCAAGCACTGATAGAATACTTAGTCTACACGTTTTATGTTTCTAGTATGTTTTTAGTAAAGATATGTTCGACAATGTATTTCTTATGTTTATCTTTACCTAAAATAACTGATACGTAGACTCTTGTACAAGGTTCCTTAATCTATAAAAGGAGGCCTTTAGGTTTAGTTCAATAGATGTTTTTCATACTTTCATTGTACGCAAGTTCGATTAATCAATAAAAGTGAAAGTTTGATTTATCTTGTTTGTGTGTTCTTGTTTAAGTATTAATTCTGCATAATACTTAAATTGTTTCATATACAACAAAGTTTCTCTACGTGTTTAACTTGATTTAATCTCGTTTACACAAGCTAAATCGATCTAAGTTTGGGATCAACAGAAACTATGTACGTGTTAGTGCATGATAATTATTAAGTACGTGGTGTTACATGATAATTATTAACCATAATAATTATAATAACGTACATGAAATCATGAACATTACATCATGAACATGTAACTATGTATATATTTATTATTACACGTTAAAGATCGATTACGTACAAGCATTATTATAACACGCATAAATAATTACGAACTAACACGAAAAACACTAACGAATGAACACGTAAATTATAAAATATGATAATTGAAGGGGTTTACCCGCGTGGGCCCTTATAACCACGGACACAAGGAAGGAAAAGTGCCAAGCCCAAGTTGATTTCTACCAAAAGGGAAAAAGGAAAAACACAGACCTTTGCATTCACATTATTTTTACAAAAAAATAAAACCTTAGCCTTTGTCCTCCTCCTTTCCGCCGGCTACCAAGAACACCACCAAGGTGTTGGGTTCATTTGAATTATTAAATTCGGGGGATAGTGTTCGTGTTATTAGTTCTCATCAATCACGCATTCGGTAACCTTTTTAATGCTTTTCTTTTAATTCTTTTAATAGAATCATGAATATATGATTGTAAATCTTAAAAACATGGATAAACAAGTAAAACTAATCATGGAAATCATAGAAAAAGGATTCGATTTGGGGGTTTATTCGACCGACGCACGCAAACCGAGAGCCGAAGCTCTCGGTGTCTCGCGTTTTACCACAGCCGAGACCTTATGGTCTTGGCGTGGCCTTTGTGGTTCGACAGCAGGATAAAACAAGGATCCCGACTCGCGTCGGGGTGGCCTTGTGGTTTGTTGTGGTCTCAGCGCAGCAGCAACAACACCACCGGCTTATGCTGGTGGCTGTTTTTGGTCTAGCAGGGGGAATGACAGTAGCAGGGGCACCACCGGCTAACTGCCAGTGGGAACCTATTGTTGTGGGTAGTGGCTAGCCGAGGCAGACCAGGGGCAACCACCGGCTAACAGCCGGCGGTGTTTTATGAACCAGCAGCGAAAACCGGTTGAGCCGGTTAGCCACTGTTAAGGGGGTGTTTGTTTTGGGCCGGTTCATGAGGAATTTGGTCCGGTTCACGCTAGGTCCAAATTAAAAACACGGGTTCGGTTCATGATTAATATTTTTACAAGTTAATATTTTTACAAGTTATATTATTTTAGAAAGGAAAATTAAATTACACAATTCATGGCTAGTAACTAATTTAATTAAACATGGACTTAGGTTATTTTTATTTAGTAAAAAATACATGTTTTAACCTAAGTATTTTATTATTTAATTTAGAGTATTCTATTAATTAATTATTTAAAACATGGAATATAATTAATTAATAAACATGACTTAGGTTATAATTAATACATTATTAATACATGTTTAACCTAAGTATTTTATACACCTTAATTTAATTAATCATGCTTATATTTAATTAAATCGTATAACCTATATTTTATTTAATTAACATGTTATTATTAATAAACTGTACAAATTATTACATGACTTATGATATTTAACCAGTAAACTTAAGCTTATATTGTTAGCTTATTAACCCAGCTTATTTCTAAATATGGAAACTTTCTATTTCACGAAACTTACTATTTTTGGATACTTTCTATTTTTAGAAACTGATCTATTTTGAGAAGCTAATCTATTTTTGGAAACTTTCTATTTTTGGAAACTTTCTATTTTAAGAAACTTGCTATTTTTAGAAAGTTACTTATTATTACACAACAAGTATAATAATACAAGGGAATACAAGTTAATACTTAACCAGAATACATAGAATACAAGATAAACACAGTATAACATTAAAATCAGTAAAACAAGACAAGAACATATAAAACAAGCTACGACATGATATAATCAGTTACGTACTCAGTAAACATAATACTTATACATGTCCCCTATTTATGTAGCATTAGTGAGATCGGAGTAGGCTTTCATCCTTTCGTCCTTCTTTGTTCACTGGACACAAGGTACGGATTTCCCGTCCTTTAGTATGGACATTCTTTCCTTATTAGGATTCCCCATTTGCAGCCAACTGTTTTCCCATTGTTTTTTTATATGTTTGATTACTTATGTTAGTTTAAGAGCCTAATCCATATACATGCATGACTAGTGTCACCTAGTTATGGAGGTACCATAACCATAACACTGGAGGCACCAGTGTTATGACTTCCCCACGGCGGAGTGATTGCTCGTGGCGTCCCTTTCAGTTATTTGGCCATTGTTATTATACTATCACGTGGGGCGTATGGGTTCATCCTAGTTACATGTTTTATAGGTTTTTCATGATGAATGCGATGTGTGCGTTGCATCATTCACAAGGAGTTGATCCCTCCTACCCATACTAAGTAATTAGAGGTAACCCCTCTAAATGCATTACGAGGTCTCCCCTCCAAGTATTCATGCACGGTGGAACCTCATGACCTATATAGGCTATTGGCTAATTAATACAGTTTTCATATAAAAACATAAGTCTTTTCAAACTATAAAACTAGTTTTATGAACTTGTTCCAGGTTTCCAAGACTTATCCATTTCCACTGTTTTTTAGATTTTACTTATATTTTAGCCACTCATACCATGTTATATATCCGTTCACTGAGCGTATTGCTCAGTCGTTACTTTCCTTTCCATGTCACAAAACGGAAGGTACCCATGGACAGACTCAAGCATTTGGAGGACGCGCATAGGATGGAAGCTGCCTTAGACTTATTCTCCTTTTTGCCTTCATGTACTTATGCTTGTTTGGACACTTGTCTTGTCCTCCTAGTTCATTTACTTTACTTATGTTTTGGGCTTATGTTTGGGGACCGATGTTTGATTATGGTTTTCCCTATGGTCATGTATGTTTTAGTACATATTAGCTTGCATGCTTTGATGACACGCCATAAACACGTGTAACGGTCCACTTACCATAGTGGGGTGTTACAATTATGGTATAAGAGACCAAGGCTTCGACCTGTAGGCTCTAAAACTCAACCTGTGACTAGTGGGTTGTCACTAGAAGCTTCCTAAGTCAACGCTTATTATTCTACGTATTGATGTTTTAACCATGATGTTTTCATCGGTATTGTTTTACTAATATGGATGGGCAATCGTCATCCATACTTAGTTATGTGTCATTGTTTCATGCATGATGTTCTTTGTGAACTGTGGCTAATGTGGACTGAACCCCTGTAGTTCATAATTGGTCACATATATTTTTTTCTGTTAAGTCTGGACAACTGATTTTCACTCATTTATTCCATGTATTATTGTTGAAGGTATTTTGACTAGGTAATGGTTGGTACATGACTGGCCATATTTAGTCGCATGTTCTTTTAATCGAATCATTTTGTTTTGATGAACCTACCCATAGACGTTCATCCTCGCCATGTCATTTTGTTTAGATGAACCGACCCATACACGTTCACCCCAAACCTATGTCATTTTCATTATCATGCATCCATACACTGTTTTCATGCATAAATTCTTCATGTTTACATGCATAATTTTTTTTCATGATTATGTATTACGTCCTAATCAAATAAATCATGTCAAACTTTATTTTATGAACCGACCCAAGGTCGTCCACACCAGTGATCTTCGGATTCCTTTCATTACAGTCATAAATATTTTTTTATGTCCCCTCATTAGTTACTATGTCTCTTTATGTCAAGTATGTTTTCATACTATCATGGTTAACTTCGTTTTCATGATGAATATGTTGTATACTCCTTCATGTTATGTTTGTTCCATGTTTCTTCATGATGAATTCGTCTTCATGCTGATTATGTCTTATGTTTCTTATGTGGATTATGCTTTCATCATGTTGATTATGCTTTCATGCAAGACAATGATGTATTTCATGTAATGCTACTATCATGATAGTCATGGTTGGTTTTGATTAATCATGCTTTCATGCAGATCATCGTTAAATTTCGTTTAACCACACTTTTAGCGTTTATCTATGCAACCAGAAAGATGTCTAGGCTGGTATTGCCAGGTTATCATGATGGTAACCGTTTAACCAATTATTTTTTCCTTTAACATCATGTCAAATGATCGACCCTATACCGATCATTTCATGTGCATTCCATTTGTACACCATGTACCGTATCCCATGTGTATTACACGTACCTTAATTCATGTGTATTTCACTTGCAATACTCCACGAGTATTCGCTAATCAATTTTAAATCATCTCAGGCGTATTACACTTGTTGATATGCTACAAGATGCTGATGTCGCTCATAACCGGGAGATGTTACTAAATGTTGATGTTGCTGACTATTTCGAAACGCTACGAGATGTTGATGCTGTTCACAACCTGGAGATCCGACAACACGAAGACAAATGCGTTGGATCAAAGAGATCGGAGGAGAAGATGCTTCACCACCAGACGATTTCCATCACAAACCATTCTTAATTCTTAGTTACATCTCATGCGTCATTCAGTTGTCTTTTCAGTCATATGAGTGAGAACCGGTACCAGTCGGCCACTCAGCTAAATAAGTTACATGAATCACCGTCATGAGTATGACCGTCATGAAACTGACCAAAAAGAAAATCGTATCCACTACTGTGACAACAACTATCCTAGCGATTGCAACAGAAGCTCCGACCACGTATGTGATCATAAATACAAAAGGTTAGCAGTCCAACCGATCCGCCAATTCTAGGCATGATAACCTAAGATTTGCAGTTTTATTTGTTTCATACCTCGAGACACATGTCAAGACATCAGTCAAGACACGTGTCTCACGTATATTTTTTGCATAAACATGTCAAGACTATAACACCCCAAATTACCACGTAGCGGAATACCACTTTAGGCGTTATTTCATAGCACATCACACACAATCATAGAAAACGACCTCAAAAGAGACGTTTAGAATAAACATAACAGAATATTTACAACCATTGTCTAAAACATTTCCAACCCAAACATTTAGTTTTCATCAAATTAGCGTTACTTGTCCCCAAAGATCTCAACTAAAACACAAAAATATTTTTACCAAGACATGAAATTAAATAATTTGATAAAAAGGGAAGGAAATACATAAGTTTTAGACCAATAAAGCACCAACTCCCTCCATGCATGCTCTGCTGCTATCAATCTTGATTACCTGAAACACATGCTTAAAATCGTCAACACAACGGTTAAGCGAATCTATATGTTTATCAAATCATAAGTTGAACACAAGTAATAAAAACCAATCATGACCATTCAATAGCATTGTGGCCATACAATCTATTATTCAAGTATTTCATATATAGCAAAGCTAATTGATTGTATTTAAGCTCATGACACCAACCCGTTAACTTAATCACCCGCGCCAAAGTGTCGGCATGATCAAAATGAAACCATTGCCCCTCTTATGGTATTAGTTGCCAGATTTATACCTTATCTCTTATCACAAGTTATCCGTCCACAGAGCGTACTCAACGTACTAGCTCTCGTCTCGGATAGGGTCGTCAACCCCATAGTACTATCAGTTGTATAAGTGGTTATTTCCAACCCACACAAGGGCAAGACAATACTTAATGGTTCATGAAATTAGGGCCTTTAGCAACAAGTTACTCAATACAATCCAAACAACATTCGGGTCCAAACATTCATTTATGACTTGTGTTTAATTATATTTCAAATAGCATGTATTCCCCTCGCGGGTTAAAATCATTTATAAGATAGTATAAAAGCGAGACTATAGACTCACCTTAAGTAGTAATGATAGTCGAAGTATTGAAGACGTAGACGAAGACAATCACCGACGATGTGGATGCCCGAGAAATCAAATACAACACCTAACAAACAAACGCGAAATGAATCAACACCTCCAAGTACCTTCAAGTACTGTAGGTACATAATTAAGAACACTCAAAGTTCACATAAACTCACGCCAAAATCCAAACAAGTGATATTTACTAGACATGTTCATTTTTATACATTATTAAAACTATTCCTCATTTTACCATTCTGCCGGTACATACCAAATGTACGGGCTGTTTTTCTATACTTAGACTTCACCAAAAATTATGAGAAAATTTGTAAAACTCATTTTGACCTTCTTAAGCATTCCCGTCACTGCTCGTCACATTTCATAAAAAGATCTCACTTCTAAGACCCACTGCTCGTCACATTTCTAAACTCAAATTTTGGACAGTTTTGTACCTTCGCGTTGTAAAACTATTTTGACCTTCTTAAGCATTCCCGTTTACAAATTCGACTATTGATTATGAAAATAGACTCAAAATGATAAGTTTATAGCCTGAGAACAGCCACTAATTGTTTTTAAGACTCAACTTATTGTCCCCGATATTTGACTCAAAATCGAACACAATTTCGGATTGAGTCGACTTTCATCTCCCGGTAAACGAAAATTCAAAGTATCTTAACTTTTGACTCGTTTGGAGTTAAAAGCTCTATCTTATACCAAAACGAGCGTATCTACGAACACTACAACTATATCCTATAATCACAACCTGGACTAAAAATTAAAACCACGAAATGTAGCTTTAACATTTTGTTTGAAAATGGCACTTTAAAAACCATACCAAATCATTTTTCCAATCACTACCATTGATTCCTATACCTCTAATATCATCAACCAATCATTCTAAACTAACCCCATCATCCTAATCACTTGTATGAATCATCCTTCAATGAAAACCCATTTCATAAAACCAACATACAATATAATTAAATTAATTAAAAATGAAGAAAACATGAACATAAACATAACCCATTAACTAATTGAATCAAGATCATCAAACCACAACCAAACCCCCTTTGGCCGTGGGTTTGGTGTAGCAAAAACACCCAAGAAAAATAGCCCCTATCTCGTTTTATTGATTAATTATCATCACTAACACACAAATTAAACTTGTATATAATTTAATTTGATCAAAACCAATTTTTGAAAATCATAAATTTTGGAAAAATCAAATGGATGCATGTATGATTTGAGTGGATTAAAACACTTATAATGATGAAAGAAGGGTGGGTCTTTGATTAAATTTGTCAAAAACCAAAAAAGATGATGGTGGTAGTGATGGTGGTTAGAGTGGCCGACGACTATAGAGAGAAAAAAGGAGAGAACTCTAATTTTTGAAAGTTGTAAATGAAGTGTGTGTGTGTGTAGTTCTCCATTTTGTAAAAATAGAGGGACTAATTTTGAAAAGTTGACTATCTTTTGGCCTTAGGGATAAACGACCATTTTGAAAAGCGAGAATCGACTCACTAGTTGGTTTTCAATTTTACGGGAGTCGGGGTTCATCCCGGCTACCTCAAAATACTTTCGAAAGGTTAAAACGCACACAAAACGAATATTCATATGGTTCCGACTCGACTTAAAACGTAATAAAAATAAAACTTCGAAAAACTCGAATATCGATCAATCGATAATAAAAGAAAAATTTTGGGCATCCGTCAGTATCGTAGTCTTTATCGGTTCTTCTCTAATCGTCAAAATATTAAATAAAGCCTCAATCACCGGTTTAAACTTAAACCGTCAAATGCAATAACAATTAAACTTCTTAAAAATTTCAAAAATATTCGTAAATTAGGATTAAATAATGGCGTTAGGTTCAGAGTGTTACATCCTCCCCTCCTTAAGGGAACGACGTCCCGACGCTCTCCGCTTCTTATACTCGCATTTCGTACTACTAGAAAGATAAGGGTACTTCTTCCTAAAGAAGTCTTCACGTTCCCACGTGAACCCCGGTCCACGTATCGAATCCCATAACCTTTCCACGATGATACCTTTAACATTTCCATGTCTCCAATTTCAGTTTCCAATTTCTTCCTATGGTTATCAACATATCTCTTCTCACGGCTTCTCGCGGTTAACATGTGATTCTTAATCTACACAATCTTTTCCATAGTCTCTCGAATCATTTCAGGTCCATTCAACTGACTCTTTCCAACTTCATTCCATCCAACTGGTGATCTACATTTTCATCAACATAATTCTTCAAATGCTGCAGCTTCAATGCTAACATGGTAAATGTCGTTGTACAAGAATTCTACCCATAACAAGTGTCGGTCCCAATTACTACCATACAATTCTCGGAGCATGTATTTCAACGTTCGAATCGTTCTTCCACTTGGTTCATCGGTCTCATAAAAATAATTACTCACAAAGAAAATCGCACGGGTCGCACATAGCCCCATCGAAAACGTTCAAAATATACAAGACGAAGTAATCAATACTAGTCGTACAAAATCACCTTATTGCAATATTACGTACATACAAACCTAGTTCGTCAAAAAAACGAATTCATCGATACGGAAATCATTCGACGTATACATAACTCTCCCGAAGACATCACAATCCAATCAAACATAAAATCCATTATGAAGCATATACAATCACATTACGACATGTTTGCGACATAGCCAAACCATGCCAAGTCAATCAGTTCAATCAAGTTAACTCATGCTTGCTAGTCAGCCAAGCCACGATAAAATAAGAAATATCGACATGATTCTCGGATGAATTCAGTCAAAAGAAAATTTGCAAGTTAAAGAAAGTTTACGAGCTTGGTAGCTATAGATGCGTATCAAAAAGAAAGAAAATACATACATATGTCATCGTAGGGTGCTCACACACGGATCCATACCCAAAAGATATTACAAGAACACCATCTCACTTTCATCCCAAACGTGGTCAAAATCTCAATAAGCATCATCGTTCACAGTTAAAAAGGTATTACATGGTATGTGTTCTCCATGATCGGACGTCATTGGACAATGTCGTCTCAAGTTCTCACAACATACGATCACTTGACTAGAGCACATGCCACATAATGTCTATTTGTCGTTTAACCATCGATGATCAAAGATGGTCGAGTCAAGCAAAGAGGATTCCTCACTTGAATAAACGAAGACGGCAAATTGTCTTCTAACTACCGATGCACAATTGGTAAACTTCAACAGTTTATCGCGTGTCGTTGACATCTCAAAAGAACGAGAAAAGAAAATAAATAAAGTACGATACATTTGATGTAGGAGCAGTCTTCATCATTTCCCTTAGAGTTACTCGAACTCGGATTTCCTCTACTTTGACAGTCTTCTATTTTTGTTTAAATTTCTTCTTAGGGTCGATATGAGCCCATTTGGTATTTCATCAACAACCTAGTGATTGCGATGGAATTAGCATGTTACATAAAAAAACATTTTCCATAATTAGCCGGTCATAGTGACGTACTAAGTCAACGCCAAACGAAAATAAAGATTTCAAGGAACACAAGAAAATGTCGAAAATTTTCTTTAGGAATCAAAGAGAATACGACTACTTGCATAAGGATCCACCATTTTAAAAGCGTTCTCATCCAAACATTTATCAAAAACACCAACCGTTTTAAAGATGACCAATTGATTTGAAACGACGTTGCCCTTCCTAAACTATGCATAATTAGCTAGATCATGCATAATTGAGGATCAAGTAACAACAACCAATCAAAACAGGACTTTTCCTGAATTATGCATAGTTAGCTAAGCTGTGCATAATTGAGGATTGAGGGATTACACAACATTATTATTACATACCAAATATAACTACGAAAGTTTTTGACCTAATCTTCAAAATAATTAAATCATTTGAAATGAGAAAATATTGTTACCATCGTTTCAAGGAACACATCAAACATTTTTCATCCACTTTGGAAATATACTTTTACTTTGCCTTTTTATGAGAAAATAAATAAATAAATCGACGCCATTTGCAATTGGTTCAACGAAACATTTCACACACTCATACATATTTTCGAAACAGATTGTTCACAAAATAACGGTAAGGTGGTTCCAGATTAAAGATCATTGCATGCATAACGGGTAGTAAAAATAAAAATCAATGAGATCGTTTAAGATAAACGAGCAATATATTAGCCAACGGAAATTAACTACGTTAGAAATGAAAATACTTCGAAGACATGACCAGAGTTTCGAGAAAACAACAACAATTTTATCGAATCATTAAGTGGACATCGAACACCATCACAAACGCCAAAATAGGACAACGATCATAATTCCCATCGTCTCGACTTACACGCACGTTCCACCAAATTAGGTTCCATTAATCGAAAGAAGAAAAGTTACAGCGTCCATGAAAGGACAAAATACACCGGGTGACATACCCTTATTATCATGTAATAGTGAAGTAGCAATTCAAAAATAAATAATGGTCTCATACTATGGACAATATTAAAACTAAAATCACAGGACTACCCAAGTTCAGATATAGACTCACCAAATCAAAGAAGGGATGTCGTACGATCGAACCATTGTGACTCAAAACATCAAATATACATCTTTATAGAATATTATACAAGTAGGCGTGTGTTGGGTAATCCATTTGCAAATTCTAATTAATGTTTCCTTGTATATTGTAAAACCGAACATTTGCACATTTTTAATTGACGTTACACCATTAAAGACTTTATACCTATCATTTTTCAACTTATAAAGTTTTCATTTCTAGAAAAATTTCAATCTCTATGAAATTATTAACATTACTAGATGCGGTGACTCGGTTATCATAATTGATAAAATCCTTAGGTTTGGAAATCTCCATACTTATGTCAAATTCTCATTAATATCCATATCTTAAGAACAAAAAACGTACATAGTAATAATTTTCAAAGTTTCATATCATTATTACGACTCATCTTATTACGTATATACAAACATCCAACACAACTCAAATTAGTCCAATTGACTCTTAAAATTAACCTTGACTTTTTATTATACATATGTTTTCCTTAAAACTGATTTGTTAAATCATATTTGCGCAATTCGACTCAAATGCTAAAGAGGTTTCACGTAGTATTATCTCAGATAACTTACTGAGTTTAGTCGAGACTTGAATCTCGATAACAATAATAATATAATAAAATCAAAACGCTTATTTCAATAATTCTGATATGTAGAAAATTCAGATTTTAAATCTTTAGCCAATTATCAAGTGATTTTAAAATTAACACATCTCGCAGCGGTATAAAATAACTTTCCATCAATTTTTAATAATTTATTTCAAGTGTTAGAATTTCTCACTTACAGTGTATCTTTCGATTTTATCCCAGTTTATTCACTACAACGAGTGACGAGCTCCAGTTTATACCAATGCATTCGTAAATATAACTTGACCTTATGTTTAAAATTAAAACTAGTTTTACAAAGTCCCTAGCTCCAAAATACATAACCAAGTATTCTACTCATGTTTTATATTATAAGATACGCCAAAGTTTGCTATATTGACCCAAAAATTAATTCATACCAAGCCCAAAGCTACATATACTCAATAGTCACATCGTTAATTTTTATTAATAACTCCTATTTCAAATTAAATTACCCAAATTTTGACAGTTCCATCACATGCTTTTAGTATCAAAGGATTAATATATGAAAATAAGGATTTTACGAGTAATATAAATTACTAATTATGATTTACCAACCAAGGTTGAAGTAAAAGAATAATTTCACTTTGTCACTTTACTCTCTATAAGAATTTTACTTGTTACAAGACACACCATAGGTCATTTTTAGCCAAAAATTTCATTCACCATACATTTAATATGTAAAACACTTTTTATTTAAATTATTCAATTAACAAAATTCAATACTTATGTAACTGGCACAATTGTCAAAACTCGTCACATATAATATCAAATTCAAAATAATGAGACAACAAGACAAATGAAATAAACGAAACGAGAATACGTATGTCAACTCTGTAAGCATTGATATCGGCTTCGGGTGGGTCTCAAAATCATACACCATAAAATTAACACAAACCAACCAAACTTCAAGTTATCACGCTTGGTCACAATGCTTGTCTATCCTTAAAACGCATTTTTAAATTCAAGTAGAATGATAAACAAAGATTAAGTGGCGACCCGCCTCAACCACGTTTCATAATATACACACGTAATCGCCGCTACGACGTACGCATCATTGATTATACTTCGGCTATGTTATAGTTACGCAAACTAATATATCAAACCCATAGGAATGAGGGAAATAAAATAGTACGTTACTAACTTACGTTTCAAACGAAGATGTCCAAGAATGACACATCACGGTACGATAGCGACAATCGAGATCAATCTAGTCGATATACAATATGTTACGAGGCATTATTTACGTATCAAGAGTATCAAACGTGGTTCACACTTGGTTATTCGAACAATAAATTAATTATTAAGAATGATAATTAGCGGTAAGGCCGAATTCTCAAAAAAACGCATTTTTTGAATGTACGATAACCTCGCAAGGACCATTGCTTCGCGTGCAATGCCTCCAAATACCATGGTATAGACATACCTATACATACAATCATTCCTACATACACGTAGGATCACAACGCATTGTTGCCATGCAATGCAACGTAGCATGTATGTCAATTACATGCAACATATATAACAGTCATATAAATGTTTGCAATTTATGATATTAAGTACTCGACGTACACAACAATATATCTCAATATATATCATAGTATTTACTTACTAAATACTAGGGAATTCATATCAGTTTTGAGGGATACATCTAAAATATAAATTAATGCTAAAGAAATCTTACCGGAGCCATGCGGAGTAGCTGCGTGCTTTAAAACTTTTTACGACACACCAAAAGTTATAGTTTAGCTTTTTCAAAAATCGACCTATTTCTCTATAACTTGTGGCTCTGAATACCAATCTGTAACACCCCCAAATTACCACACAGCGGAATGCCACTTTGGGCGTTATTTCATAGCACATCACACACAATCATAGAAAACGACCTCAAAAGAGACGTTTAGAATAAACATAAAAGAATATTTACAACCATTGCCTAAAACATTTCCAACCCAAACATTTAGTTTTCATAAGAGTAGCGTTACTGGTCCCCAAAGATCTCAACCAAAACACAACAATATTTTTACCAAGACATGAAATTAAATAATTTGATAAAAAGGGAAGGAAATCCATAAGTTTTAGACCAATAAAGTACCAACTCCCTCCATGCATGCTCCGCTGCTATCAATCTTGATTACCTGAAACACATGCTTAAAATCGTCAACACAACGGTTGAGCGAATCTATAGGTTTATCAAATCATAAGTTGAACACAAGTATTAAAAACCAATCATGACCATTCAATAGCATTGTGGCCATACAATCTATTATTCCAGTATTTCATATATAGCAAAGCTGATTGATTGTATTTAAGCTCATGACATCGACCCGTTAACTTAATCACCCGCGCCAAAGTGCCGGCATGATCAAAATGAAACCATTGCCCCTCTTGAGGTATTAGTTGCCAGATTTATACCTTATCTCTTATCACAAGTTATCCGTCCGTAGAGGGTACTCAACGTACTAGCTCTCATCTCGGATAGGGTCGTCAACTCCATAGTACAATCAATTGTATAAGTGGTTATTTCCAACCCACACAAGGGCAATACAATAACTAACGGTTCATGAAATTAGGGCCTTTAGCAACAAGGTACTCAATATAATCCAAACAACATTCGGGTCCAAACAATCATTTATGACTTGTGTTCCATTTTATTTCAAATAGCATGTATCCCCCTCGCGGGTTAAAATCATTTATAAGATAGTATAAAAGCGAGAATATAGACTCACCTTAAGTAGTAATGATAGTCGATGTATCGAAGACGTAGACGAAGACAACCACCGACGATGTGGATGCCCCGGGAAATCAAATACAACACCTAACAAACAAACGCGAAATGAATCAACACCTCCAAGTACCTTCAAGTAATGTAGGTACATAATTAAGAACACTCAAAGTTCACATAAACTCACGCCAAAATCCAAACTAGTGATATTTACTAGACATGTTTATTTTTATACTTTATTAAAACTATTCCTCATTTTACCATTCTGCCGGTACATACCAAATGTACGGGCTGTTTTCCTATACTTAGACATCACCAAAAATTATGAGAAAATTTATAAAAATCATTTACAACCTGTATAAAGCCCATATTAAATTTCATAAAAAGATCTCACTTCTAAGACCCACTGCTCGTAACATTTTTAAACTCAAAATTTTGGACAGTTTTGTACCTTCGCGTTGTAAAACTATTTTGACCTTCTTAAGCATTCCCGTTTACAAATTCGACTCTTGATTATGAAAATAGACTCAAAATGATAAGTTTATAGCCTGAGAACAGCCACTAACTGTTTTTAAAACTCAACTTATTGTCCCCGAGATTTGACCCAAAATCGAACACAATTTCGGATTGAGTCGACTTTCATATCTCGGTACACGAAAATTCAAAGTATCATAACTTTTGACTCATTTGGAGTTAAAAGCTCTATCTTATACCAAAACGAGGGTATCGACGAACACTACAACTATATCCTATAATCACAACCTGGACTAAAAATTAAAACCACGAAAAGCAGCTTTAACATTTTGTTTAAAAATGGCACTTTAAAAATTATACCAAATCATTTTTCCAATCACTACCATTGATTCCTATACCTCTAATATCATCAACCAATCATTCTAAACTAACCCCATCATCCTAATCAGTTGTATGAATCATCTTCAATGAAAACCCATTTCATAAAACCAACATACAATATAATTAAATTAATTAAAAATGAAGAAAACATGAACATAAACATAACCCATTAACTAATTGAATCAAAATAATTAAACCACAACCAAACCTCCTTTGGCCATGGGATTGGTGTAGCAAAAACACCCAAGAAAAACAGCCCCTATCTCATTTTATTGATTAATTATAATCTAACACATAAATTAAACTTGTATGTAATTTAATTTGATCAAAACTCATTTTTGAAAAATAATAAATTTTGGAAAAATCAAATGAATGCATGTATGATTTGAGTGGATTAAAACACTTTCAATGATGAAAGAAGGGTGGGTCTTTGATTAAATTTGTCAAAAACCCAAAAAAATGATGGTGGTGGTGATGGTGGTTAGGGTGGCCGGCGGCTATAGAGAGAAAAAGGGAGAGAACCCTAATTTTTGAAAGTTGGTGTTATTCCCATATCAATCCATAACACAAGATTTAGTTGATATTTAGAGAGAGATATAGAAGAAAGTAGAGAGAGAAACAAGAGAGAATTTGGAAGGTTAAACACTTTAGAGAGAGAAAGTAAAATGGTAACCAACACCCTCTTCCATACATGGAAGAGGGTAT
The DNA here is from genome assembly GCA_025667525.1 of Glebionis coronaria. NCBI lineage: Eukaryota > Viridiplantae > Streptophyta > Magnoliopsida > Asterales > Asteraceae > Glebionis > Glebionis coronaria. The sequence continues at coordinate 276,235,368 of CM046881.1, forward strand.
ATATACCCTTGGCTTGTTGGGCCGTGGGTTTAAGTGACATGGGCCGGGCTTGGCTTTGTCTTGGGCTTACGCTCCAAACTTAGACAATATTAGCTTAAAGTCTAAGCCCGGTTTTCCTGACTAACCTATTACAATACAAGACCATTTACGACTAAGATGGCCTATTACATTTTTGTTCGACTATATAAAATATAGGGCTAACAATCCCCCCCCCCCCCCCCCAATGTATCGGTCATCTTAAAAAGCTTAAAGAGCATAAGATGATTGAGTGAATACATTCTTGTAGAGGAGATCTTCCTGCTTTGGTCTTGTATCTTGGTCTTGATCTTGTTTGTAACAGCTTTGTTCCTTCATGCCTTGTGATATTTATCTTGAGCCTTTGTCTTTTGACTTAGAGTGCTTGAGATCTTCAATCTATCCTTGCTAGTGTTCATCTTGTGCTCTTGTGACAAGATGCCCTATTACATTCTTACATTCTTAAGTATCTTGATTATCGCCATCTTGTGCTCTTGTGACTTCTAAATCGACATTAGTTACACAGCTACGCCACCTTCTTGATATGCATCAACATATATAGACACGGACAAATGGCTTTGAACATTTCATCCTAACTCTGTAGCCATTTACCTCCGGTCGGTGAAGACCGTTAAACTGTATTAGATACCGTACCTGTGATCGGGTAGATTCGATTAAGAACCACCTTGACAGGGTTTCTCGACGGTAGTAGCCAGTTCTCTTTACTCGACCGTCTCAAAGCAGACTGCGAACGTAAAGAGTGAATCATAAGGATAAATTATCCGTTTAATTAGAGTCGTCAATTCAGATTTCCTGGAACAAGTTTGATTCTAAAAGAATCGCACCATTGTTGCTTTCTAGTTTGTCACAAGCTTGATTCATAGAGAATGTTGCGAGTCACCTACCGTAGTGCTGTTTGATGTTGACACTGGAAGGATTTCCATTCGTCACTATTAGCACTAAAGAGTGTCACTCTGAATGTCCTGGCAAGATCACACGGATTTTGCGAAAAAACCTGGAATCAAGATTGAATCAATTAAGAATCAAAACTTAGTTGCATTCCAGTTCTCACAAGTTTGATTCGTGTTGAATCACACAAGTTACCTACCATGAGCTTGTTTGATGCTGGCTCAAGCAGGATTTCCATCTTCATTGTAAATCGTATCACTCAGATGTTCTGGCAATATCACAAGGACAATGCGTAGGACTCGATTGTGTCTTAATGAGATGATAGAAAGATCTCGTTTGGCTCTAGACTCAATAAGTGCATTTTGGTAATCGGAGGCTGGAGCAGATGGCCACCTTTTCAATATTAACTAACTCAGAGTGAGAAAGCCAATAGGTATGTGTTGATCTCCGTGACAATGAGACAAGTTTATTTTGATAGAAACTCGAATGGCTGGGGAAGGGTTATGCATCGCATCACTGGGTCCATGACACTTGTCTTCTATATATGTGTTAACCCGATTTCTGCCTAAGTTGCATAGAATATTCAACTCCTTCAATGCTTACCAACACGTCATCACTAGCACCTTGTTGTGATTGTTCCAGTGCTAACTTAAGTAATTGGTCCGCATTCAGCTTCATTCAACTCCATCTTTCCTAAGGACAACTATTTCTAGCTATGGAATGTCCTTGGGTAGATCCCTCCGGTTCTAGTTGGATCATAGGACTTATTTTCCTATCCTAAACCACCTTTTGACTCCATCGTTCCGTCGTGGATAGTAGATTGTTTTGGGTATACATCGTAACCATAAACCATTGAAAACCATTCAAAGTGCTTGATAAAAATCAAAACTTTTAATACTTTGAAAGTTTTACATTTCCGAAAAGCTCCCCCTACACACATGCATCGATATACGAAATGGTTTAGCATGTGAAGGAAAGAGTTTCACTTGAGTCTTTAAGATCACATGTTGCGATATATTACATTTTAATCACATTTTCTCCCCCCATCTCTAATATAAAAACATAATATTATAGATACCAATTTATTAAAATGTGACAATTTATGAAAAAACCGATTGGGAGAGAAACATGTATGCACGCATGAATCATGGAACATTAAGTCGGGTTGCTCCCCCTCAACAATATATGTGTGTCTTGAGACAAAATTTGACAAAAATTTGGAAAATCGACACCACAAAATATGTTGAGGTACGGAGATGAGATGCCTTTTTCGATATAATATATTACATTTGACAATTTCATATCATTTTCGGAATGTGTTGGATACATAAAATATGACAATTTCATAGATGTGCCCCAACAACATTAAAGGCTTGATTTTAAAACGCTCCCCCTTAAAAATTGATCAAAATAACATATGACAATTTTGAGATATAAAAACCACATATGAGTAAGGGAGTGTTGAACACACAATTTTGAAAGATTTAGAAAAACCTTTTGAGAAATTCTTGAAAAATTGTGTTCAACGGTTTTAAAATAATCAGGATAGAAGACTTCCCTTCTATCGCTTAGGGAAAGCGCACTGAAACGTACACTTCCCTTTCGGGTACGTTTTTCATGAGCTCAAAACTTTGATTGTTTTGTGACTAGCTCATGACCGAGAAAAATAAATTTCCCGTTGCGAAGGATAAGTTATCATCCAACTTTCCTTAAGTTGAAGTTCGAGGTCTAAGCTAACATTGACTTAGAAATCGTTTTTCATGAACTTAAAAACTTTGAATGTTTTTATTAGAAGCTCATGACCGAGAAATATGAATTTCTGGTTGAGAAGGATAAGTTATCGTCCGAGATAAACTTTCCTTAGTTGAGGTCCGAGTCCTAAGCTGTGATGCGCTTAGAAGTCATCATGAGAGAATATTAAGCAGCTTCATTTGCCAAAACCTCCAAGTCTTTTGGAGTCCTATACTTCATACCAAGACGGACAACGAGATACTGAAACCTATTTTGTGATAGGGCTTTTGTAAATAAGTCTGCTATCTGGTACTCAGTTCTGACAAAGTATAATTCCATGAGATGACGTTCCACTTGTTCCTTGATGAAGTGATATCTGACTGCGATGTGCTTGGTACAAGAGTGTTGAACCGGATTGCAAGATGTTGATGCAAAAGTTGGTTGATCCTTGCTAGACCCGAATTAGGCTTAATCCGGGTTGGCTGGGTACCGGCTCCTGCACCAAGTGAATCGTCTGGTTGGGATCCTGCACACTAAACAACACGCGTTAAGCTTACCGTGGGAAGGTTTCCCACGATTAGACTCCGGCGTGAGAGTAAGTAATCGATTTAGGGTTATATGTGAGTTTAGAGAGAATTGTGATACCTTTGTGGAACCCTTGGGGGTTCCTTTTATAGGCAGTGAAACCCTAGTGGGCTTTCACTGATCCTTCGGCCCCAAGGAAGAGATAAGCACCAGAATTAGAATGATTGTTATCTTCTAATTCTGGTAGTGAATATCCCCTCTTATTGGGGTAAAGATATTCCTAGACAGAATATTATTCTGTCTAACCCTATGTCGGCCGTGTCGGCCGTACCGGGCCGTGGGCCGCACACGTGTGTGCGGTTACTGTTCATTCAAGCCCATAAGCCTGACTGACATTATCCCACCCATATGTGATGGGCCGGATACGGGTAGTACCCTTGGGCCGGGTTCATGACCCGGCTGGGGACTATACGTCATCATGTCCCCCAGTCTAGTTGTTACAACCGTAGGTGGAACCTCTAGACTACGAAGATGCTCCCGGACGTACCAAGGAAATCATAGCAAAGGACAAAGATGCTCGATACATAGTAGCCGAGACAAATTAAATATATCATTAAATGTCAAGTCTTACGTTAGAGCCGCATAACCCGACATGAACAACTGTTCATCTGACTTGTTTGACTGACAAAAGTGCAGACAGTCAGAACATTGAGCAGTGCAAACGTGTGGGTCAGATATGACCCGTGGGTCCCATCTGACGTTTCACTTGCCACTTGCCCCCTAGCCACACGATTAAGAATAGTGGCCAACACGTGTCACATATCCAACAGGCTGTGACCCTCAAGGTAACCCTATAAATAAGCCACCCCTACGGCTGTGTGAAACACACAGTTCACAACCTCCATTTCTGCCATTAAATCTTTCCTCTTATTTTGAACCAAGTACGCACGAATCCCTTCACACGCAGGTTAGAATACCACGTCCTTACACTCTTTTTTAGTAATGGCTAATAGAAACAGCCCTACCATCGGATCCGTGCTAAATGTCATAACCCAAGACCAGTTAAACCATTTTTGTACAAATTACTTCATCCCTTCCAACCTACACCCCTCACTTCCTGGCGCCGGAGACCTCATAACTGAGGCTCCAGCGGGTAAGATAGGCCTCTATACTCGCCTGTTTGACGCGGCTAATTACCGCATCCCTTTCACCCACTTTCTCGTAGATTTGTTAGGATATTATAATGTACACATTAGTCAACTCCACTGCATAGGTGCCTGTAAAATTAGCCAATTCGAAATTCTTTGCCGTGCTAGGAGAATCCCCCCAACCGTAGAGTTATTTAGGTTGTTTTATACCCCCAACTTAGTGAACGGTTGGGTATCTTTCAAAAAACGAGCCTCCAACAGCCCACAATCACACAACAAACCAATGGATTCACTGAAAAATTGGTATGATCATTACTTTTTCATTGACGCAGTGGTATGGCCGGGTGATTACGTCATTAGGACCAGATTCCCGCACGATCCCAAGCCGCACACCAGTACATACAATCCCCTTCACTCTCAAGAGTTAGATCTAAATAGGACTGGATTCCACAGAAACCTACCCGAATCATTCTTATGCTTGCTAGGAATTAGCCGCAATTACTTTGGTCCCTCCAATAGGTATCCCGTTTTTTGGAGAAGGCAGGGCGAAGGTAGGCTAATCATCCGTACGTCAATAAGAATGTATACATGTGTTTGTATAATAACTAACATCTATTGTTTTGTGCTGGACAGAAATGAACTTTTTTGGACTGTTGCGTCAGGGCGATCCAAGGCTTGTGCCGGAAGGTCTCCGTCCTCTTCGTGAAAACGAACAACCCCTCCTCGAGCACACCCGACCAGTGACGGTTGCCTTGGAAGCCGTGCCTGATCCCCATTCTGACGAAGAACATGGAGACCATGGCGATGGTAACAACCAGATGAACCAAGGAGGGGCCGGGCCCTCCTCACCTCATAGAGAACAACAGGGAGACAACATTGAACAAACCGACTCCAGCATTCGCCGACTGATGGGCGACGATGATGATGATGAAGTGCAACAACATGTCAACTTGGACGAAGAGGAGGAAGCCGAAGAGGAGGTTGCTGAACTAACAACGCAGCCCCTCACCAGGCGCACCCGGAAGAGGGGAAACCGTGCGAGAGGGATTGCATCGGTGGAGATTGGTGAACACAATGCTCCCGCCAAAAGGCTTCGAGAGGACCACCCCATGTATCAATCTGTTGGGAGTGCCACCCAGGGTTCCGAGGCTAACCGGGCCGCTCATGTCGATCCCGTCACACAAATTGCCCCAACCGCCTCCGAAGGAGCAAGAAGCAATATGTAAGAAACCATCTCAATATGCGAGAATTTCCGCTTCCTCTTTTTTTTTTTTTTTTTTTTTTGAATCCATGCTTAAGATATTTCGTAACACTCATGTCGCAGGGACAACCAAGCTGGTGCCGCGCCTCCTTCTGACACCCAAGTGGATAAGGAGAAAGGAAAAGCTGTCGAAGAAAACCCCGCGGCCCCCACAAAATCCGGCCCTGTTTTTGAAGATGGTTCACCCCTGGCTTCCCAAGACTTCCCTACATCCGGCGCTCCCCAACCTTTCAACCCTATATGGACTATTACCACGGCGTCGCGATTGAGGAGTGCTGACGAGTGCCGGGAGTACCTCAATAACTGTATACCACCAAGCTTGGTGCAAGAGGTAAACTCGCTCAGTCATGCGGACTTGGCGGATGAGTATAATGGGACGCTGGTACATCAAATGGCGATGGGGACCTCAATGAGGGTTAGGTTTGAAGCTGCGCTTGGGCATGTTGACTCTCTTAAGAGGAAGGTTGGACGGAGAGAAAAAATGATTGAAGATAATGAAGCCCTGATTGCTGACCTCCAATCCAAACTAGTGAATGCCGAGGCAACCATCAAAACACAGTCTGCCCGCGCGAGTGAGTACGATCAGCAAGTAGCCCATCTTGAGTCTCAACTAGATGCTGCAAACACCAAGGTACATATCCGTGCCGCACCACCCATATATACTAAAAAATGAATGTACTAACACGTTTTTCACTATAGGCAACCACGGCCGAAGCTTCTGCCCATTCTTACGCCAGCCAAGTAGATGTTCTGAACCAGAAGCTGGAGGACACACACTTGGCCGTCCAAAACATGGAAAAAATGCAGACAGACCTTGCTGAGGAGAGGGCCGTCACCCAAGAGCTGAAAGAGGCAGTTGCCCAAAAAGAATTGGTGATTGATGCCCTGACCGCTGAGCGTGACAACGTACTATGCCCCCAACTGCTAACAGCCATTGCAGGCCGTAGGTGGATGGTTGGGCATGGAGCACGCCTGGCCGTTATGAAGGTGCTAGAGGCCCCATCCTTTGTACAACAATTTGCCAACCTTGTATCTGATGGTATCGACCATGGACGGCATGAAGGAATGGTTGAGGCTGCTGAACTGATCACTAAAGGTGGGGACATCGCCCGTCATACCTTCTTTAAGCCCGAAGCCGCCAGCAAGATGACTGCCTCCATGGCCGCGATGCAAGATCTACATTACCCATTCCTGGATGAGCTAGAGGCCACCAAAGATGCCCCAAACACTGAAATCATGGAAAAGCTCAGTCCTAGCACGCCTTCCAATGCTTCCTTTCCTCTAACCCTTCCTATATATGAGGACGTAACCAGGGTCGTGCTTGACGAGGAACCCTTAGATGTGGTGTTGGAAAGAACCGCGGCCCAAGCCCAGAAGCGGGGAGAAAGTGATGAATGGTTGCCGTGTCTGGTGGAAGAACAAGCAGAAATGGGTAGGTTTCTCCCCTCCATTTAGGATGCTCCTTTTTCATGATCAAACACTTGTTTTTGTAATCTATGAATATGGATTGTTTCGATTCGTCCGTGCATGTACACGACTAACATTTTTTATGTTTTGTATATAAGTCCGTGGGTAACCACGGCAATTTTGATCTGTTTTGGAAACCTGTGTATTTTTGCTTGTGTTCGAAATATTGTAGCTCAATACTGCATGATATACCACGTCTTACTCACAAAGAAAATACATACAAGTCTATAATTTACTAGACGTGCGACGTGCGTCTTTACTATGCGGAGCACGGTATGGCTATAGCATATGAAACTTACCCCAACGTCTTGTGAGTAAGGTGTCTAGTAAGGATACGTGATCCGTGCGGCTGGGGTTGCATCCCTCTTACGCGGCAAGTTGAATTAGTAGGTTCACTTAATCCTCTTACCCCACCTGGAGGCGTATGGTACATGCACGGTATTTTAAGAGAATGCATACGAAAGAAACATGGCATATTATAACACAAGTAAAATTCATACGGCTAACAAAGAATCTAACAAAGAGGAAAATGATTTGCACGAAACAAGCCGTGGAGCTAGCTAGGCACCACGGCATTTTATTAGAACGTTTACATTTTTGTTTGAACAATGACGACAAGTCCTAAGAAATTCATAAAGGAAACTTAAACAAACATAAGAAAAACAAATAAAACAAATAACCCGCATGGTTCTTTATTAAGACCGCCTATAGCGAAGTATCCATGCAGGAGCCGTAGCTTTCAAAGATAGCACCTTTTTAGATTGGAGATGTTCCATGTGCGCTCCAGGTCGCGGCCATCCATATCGTGTAACTTGTACGCACCTCGTCCCAAGGTTTCAGTGACTTCATATGGTCCTTCCCATTTAGGGCCCAGTTTTCCTGTATTTTCCACTCGACTTGCTTCGTTAGCATGATAGACGTAGTCTCCCGGTCGAAAGGAAACACCCTTGACCTTGGCGTCGTAATAAGCCTTCATCTTAGCCTTGGACTTAGCCTCATTGATGGCTGCTATTTCCCTTTTTTCTTCCAACAGATCCAGGTTGATTCGCAGTTGTTCATCGTTCGTGACGGCATTAACCTCCGCCGTGCGGATGGTAGGCATCCCTATTTCTGCTGGTATAACGGCTTCAGTGCCGTAAGCCAATGCAAACGGAGTATCTCCGTTGGCTGTTTTTATCATGGTTCTATGTGCCCATAGCACGTGCGACAACTCATCGACCCATTTGCCCTGTCGTTCATCCAGTCGCGCCTTGATTCCATTCCCCAAGCTCCTATTTGCTCGTTCGACAAGGCCGTTCGTTTGTGGATGCTTAACAGACGCGAAGCGCCGCTTGATGTTCAATGATGCACACCAGTCTTTGAATGGGTTGTCCGTGAACTGCTTGCCGTTGTCCGAGATAATTTCCCCTGGCAGACCGAAACGGCACACGATGTGTTCCCACACAAACTTCTTGACCTGCTTACCCGTGATAGACTTTACTGCCTTGGCTTCTATCCATCGCGTGAAGTAGTCCATTGCAACAATCAAGAATTTAACCCCTCCCGCAGCTACAGGAAATGGTCCTGCAATGTCAATTCCCCACTTGTAAAATGGCCACGGGGACGTGATAGGTGTAAGCTCCTGCTGCGGGTGCCGCGGTACTGGCCTATGCACTTGGCAATCATTGCACCTGCGAATCATATCGCGTGCGTCATTGTGCATAGTGGGCCAATAGTATCCTGTTCGTAAGGCTCGGGCTACCACGGATCGTGGGCCTGCATGCATGCCGCACAACCCTTCGTGTATGTCACTGATAACGTAAGCCGCCTGGCGTGGTCCAACACACCGCAGCCACGGCTGCAAGAAAGAGCGTTTGTAAAGGATGCCTTCTCGGAGTTCGAAATGTTGTGACTTCCTTTTAACGCGCCTTGCTGCTTTTTCCTCGTCTGGAAGGGTTTCATTAGTCAAATAGTTGATGATTGGGGTCATCCACGTAGGTCCCTCCTCTTCAACTATAGTAGTCACTTCCCCTTCCGTGATAGATTTTTCCTTGAGTATTTCCACCAAAACCTGTTTAGACAAGTGGGCGAAGCTCGTGGATGCGATCTTACTGAGAGCGTCCGCTTTCTTGTTCTCGCCCCTTGGCACCTGCTTGATGGAAAACTTACTGAAAGTCGCGATTAACGTCTTGACTTTTTCCAAATACTTGACCATGTTGTCCTCCTTAGCCACATACCCACCAAGAATATGGTTCGCGACAAGCCGTGAGTCCACGTAGGCCTCAAGGTTGCGGACTCCCATTCTAGCGGCGATTTTTAAACCCGTAATTAATGCTTCATATTCCGCTTCGTTATTGGTGGCCGTGAACTCGAAACGGAGGGCGTACGTGAATTCCATTCCTTCTGGATTTGTGAGGATGAGGCCTGCCCCAGACCCGTCTGTGCATGAGGATCCGTCCGTGAATAGCACCCAGGGTTCCGCTGGGACCTCCTCTTGCTTGATGATTGGTTCTTCCTCATCCGGCTTCTCGATCAGGAAATCTGCCAAGATCTGGCCTTTAACAGCCGTCCTTGGTCTGTAAGATATATTATGCCCTCCCAATAGGATGCTCCACTTCTCTAGTCTCCCTGCCACGTCTGGTCTAGATATAACCTGCTTAATTGGCTGATCCGTGATCACAACAATCGGGTGCGCCTGAAAGTACCGGCGCAGCCGCTTTGTGGCAAATACTAGTGCTAGTACCAATTTTTCCATGGGGGAATAATTCAGCTCCGCCCCTTGTAATGTTCTACTTATAAAGTAGACCGGGGTCTGTATTGTGTCTCTATCCGTCATCAGTACCGCGCTTATTGCGCCATGAGTAGCTGAGAGATACATAACGAGTTCCTCCTTTGGCCGGGGAGCTACCAACATGGGGAGAGATGTGAGATGCTGCTTGAGTTGGCCAAAGGCTTCCTCAGCTTCCTTTGTCCAACGGAAGTCTCCCTTTCTAATACACTTCTTGAGTGTCTTAAATAGGGGTAAGGACTTCTCTGCGGATTTAGATAGAAATCTATTCAGCCCGGCTAACTTCCCATTCAGGGACTGCACCTCCTTTCGTGTCTGCGGGGACGGTAGCCGTATCACTGCGTCCGTCTTCTCTGGACAAGGTTTGATGCCGTTTGGGTCAATCAAATATCCCAGGAACATTCCTTCTGTTGCACCAAACGTACATTTCTTTGGATTTAACTTCATGTTAATCCTTCTCAGCGTGTCGAATGTCTCCTGGACATCCCGGAGGAGTGCCTCCTCCGTGTGGCTTTTTATCACCAAGTCATCAACATATACTTCCAAGTTGCGTCCTATTTGTGATTCGAAAGCTTTATCCACCAACCGCTGATACGTAGCGCCGGCGTTCTTTAATCCAAACGGCATTTTCGTATAGCAATATACGCCCTGGCTTGTGTGGAACGCCGTTTTTTCTTCATCCTCCTCCGCCATCTGGATTTGGTGATACCCTTTATATGCATCCAAGAAGCATTTGAAAGGATATCCACACAAGGATTCTACTTTCCAGTCGATTTCTGGTAGCGGGTAACAGTCCTGTGGGCAGGCCTTGTTCAGGTCCGTGAAATCCACGCACATGCGCCAACTTCCGTCATGTTTCTTGACCATGACTGGATTGGATAACCACTCGTGGTAGTATACCTTGCGCATGATGCCTGCGTCCACCAGCTTCCGCACTTCCTCCAGTATAACTTGACTTCTCTCGGGCGCCTGGCCGCGCTTCTTTTGCTTAATGGGTTGGTACCCTTGGCGGATCTGGAGCTTATGCTATGCTATCGCACGTGGCACACCCGTCATATGCTTTGGTTCCCATGCGAATATGTCCAGGTTTGCACTTAAAAGAGAACACATGGCCCTTTTGCCGCTATCTGAGAGCGTCCCTCCTATGGATACCTCCTGTTCCGGGTAGTCAGGGTGAATGGCCACCTTCCAATTGGGTGGTGGTGCTCCATCCTTGGGTGGTACAGGTGGTGCCGGTGTTGTCACAGTGTGACACTCGGATGTTGGCACGACTGTGTTATAAATAGTAACGATTCCCCCATCAACAGGGAATTTAATCATTCCGTGTGCCGTAGAGGGTACTGCCCGGATAGCCAAAATGCCTGGTCTGCCTATGATTCCATTATAAGGAGAGTGTGAACGTATCACCATGAAGTTCATCCACGTTGTAGTGGAATGTTCCTCATTCCCAATGGTGACAAGCAAACGCAACTGCCCTATTGGCCAGATAGTATCTCCACTAAAGCCAGTAAGCGGCGACGTGGCCGGTACTAATTGGCTTCTTATTTCTGGGCATAACTGCACAAAGCAGTGTTCATACAACACCTCTGCTGACGACCCTCCATCCACATACATGCGACGAACATTGTGTGTTCCAACGCTTATCTCAATAGTGAGAGGCGCATCAACCACGTCACTTGCTGTAATGAGAGGGAATGAGATTTCCTTGTCGCGTGAAAATTTTTGGCCAATTTTCTGTCTCGTGCGGCGCTGCCTGGATTGGATCATGTATATGGTAGAAGGCTTGTCCTTTTGGGGATCCTTCTTATCATACTTCTTATTGTTGTCCTTTCCGTCTTTCCAATCCTTAACTAGGTGCTTGAGTTTGCCTGATTTGATTAGCGACTCAATATGCTTCTTCAGCTGGATACACTCCTCCGTGCCGTGTCCTTTGTCATTATGGAACTCGCAGAAGCGACTTCCCTGCCGACGTTCCGGGGGTGTTGTCATTGGGGGAGGCCTTGGAAAATTCGCCCCTTCAGTCAACAAGATCTCCCGGTAGGACATCTTTAGGGGGGTGAACTTGTCGTCCGACCGTCCGCCTTTGCTTTGGCTCTTATAGTCCGAACCCTTGTTATTGTTCTGGCTGCCTTGACCGCCCGACTGTCTCCGGGACTGGTCATTTGAGCGGTACCCATTTCCTCGGGATGGGTAGGCTGCGGCAACAGCTGTCTCTCCCTCTATGAAATTTCTGACCCTTTCCATGAGGTCATCATATCTCTCTGGACGCTTGTCGTTGAGACGCCTGATCAGTTCTCTGTCTGTTATGGCGTGCATGTAGTCAGAGATTTTCAGGAGCTCTGGCATGGTTCTCGTGCGTGTGCACTCATCATTGAAGCGCTCAGTGAAGGCTTCTGTGGACTCCCCCGGCCGTTGCTTGACAGTTGCCAACGAAACCGGATCCCTATTATACTTCTTCCTTTGAGTATAATTGTTCTCGAACGCAGTGTGTAGTTTCGTGAAACTATCAATGCTCCGTGGGGGGAGTGCCTCGAACCAGTCACGGGCGTTTCCAATCAAGGTCGAATTAAACATTTGGCACCATATAGGCATGGGCCATCACTCAATTTTAGCCTGAGTATCGAATATTTTGAGGTGATCGACAGGATCACCGGACCCATCATACGTCTTGATACATGCCGGCATGCGACGTTTGGTGTCCTCAGAATAGTTCCGTATGCGGAGGGTAAACGGATCTTCCCTGGGATCAGCCCATGGCCGTGTGAGCCTAGGGTCATCCCATGGTTCACACCACGGACGCGAGAGGTCCTCTGCTTCCGTATCCCGATAGTAGGGGCCACCGTAATACTCATCATTGTTTGGTGGTGGAGGCGTGCGCCTAGGCCGGCGGCGTTTGGGCGGATGGTCATCTGAGTCCTCCCCAGACGGGTCTGGGGACGGCGGTGGTGCCCCGCCTTTTGAATAGGGACCACTTTTTTGAGACGAACCAGGGGCCTTCCTCCCTGTGTTCATTCTATCCCACACACTTGGGCGGCGTGCGGTTCTGGTCAGCTCTCGATCTGGCCGCTCGGGTGAGCCATCCGACCTTTCTCCATCTTGAGACTGCGTTAATTCCTGCATAATGCGATCCCCTATGCGTTCAAACACATTCCGGGGTTGAGGGTTTTCCTCAAAGGTTCCCTGTTCCTGAGGCCGAGTCCTCCTTTTTCTCCGGTTTTGGGAGGGGGTGGATGGTCCACTGTCGCCAAAGTTGAGTCGGGCTTGGAGGTTCCTCCCCAGACTCAATCTTGATGCGATCCCTGGGACGATCCTTTCAAAATTCTGAGTGAGAACTCGAGTAAGATCCTCCTCACTGAGTGGGAGGGCTTCCACTTCTTCCTCCGTCGAAGGTCTGCGTGGTTCCTTGTTAGGAGGGTCTGGCGCACTCCCTGGATCAGGGTTGTCCAAGGTTGAAGTGGGTGGGGATGTCACCGAGATCGTGCTCGTCACCCCCACGGGTTGAAAACCGCTACGGTTACCCAGCCCGCCCGCGAGGCGGTTAGGTGACTGGTTGGGGATGAGAATCCCTTCCCCTTGGGACTTCCGGTTCCCAGGATTCACATTCCTGGGGTTAGTCGGCGGGTGTCCCTTCGTCATTGGAGATTTGAGATGAGATTTTGTTCTAGCTTAGTGTTACTGGTCCCACGGATGGCGCCAACTTGTTGATGCAAAAGTTGGTTGATCCTTGCTAGACCCGAATTAGGCTTAATCCGGGTTGGCTGGGTACCGGATCCTGCACCAAGTGAATCGTCTGGTTGGGATCCTGCACACTAAACAACACGCGTTAAGCTTACCGTGGGAAGGTTTCCCACGATTAGACTCCGGCGTGAGAGTAAGTAATCGATTTAGGGTTATATGTGAGCTTAGAGAGAATTGTGATACCTTTGTGGAACCCTTGGGGGTTCCTTTTATAGGCAGTGAAACCCTAGTGGGCTTTCACTGATCCTTCGGCCACAAGGAAGAGATAAGCACCAGAATTAGAATGATTGTTATCTTCTAATTCTGGTAGTGAATATCCTCTCTTATTGGGGTAAAGATATTCCTAGACAGAATATTATTCTGTCTAACCCTATGTCGGCCGTGTCGGCCGTACCGGGCCGTGGGCCGCACACGTGTGTGCGGTTACTGTTCATTCAAGCCCATAAGCCTGACTGACATTATCCCACCCATATGTGATGGGCCGGATACGGGTAGTACCCTTGGGCCGGGTTCATGACCCGGCTGGGGACTATACGTCATCACAAGATATGGCTATGGCCGAGTTTGAGTCACAATACATAGGTATTTTATCAAAGTGGAAGCCATAATCCGCGAGTTTAGTTCTCATCCAGAGGACTTGAGCACAACACGCGGATAGAGCCACATATTCTGCTTCAGCTGAAGAGAGCGAAGTGCAATCCTGCTTCTTTGACGACCAGCTCACAAGCTTATATTCCCCTAGAAATTATACGCTACCATAAGTGCTTTTTCGACTATCAAGGCAGCCTGCGTGATCAGAATCTGAAAAAGCTGTTAGATGAAAACCGGTTTCCTTTGGATACCAGAGTCCCATGTGAATGGTATTCTTAAGGTACCAAAAGATCCGTTTAACCTCTTTGAGGTGATTTTGAGTAGGTCTGGCTTGATATCGTGCACAATAGCATGTGGCATGATGAATATCAGGCCTGCTGGCTGTGAGGTACATAAGTGACCCGATCATACTGCGATATCGCGTTTGATCTACGGGATATGAGTACAAGTTAGCGTCTAGGGAGTTGGTCGACAATGGTGTACTAACGCGAGCACATGAGGTCATACCATGCTTTTTATGTATCTCGTGAGCTTACTTAGCTTGGTTAATGAAGATACCACGTGGGGATTGATGAATCCGAAGGCATAAAAAGAATTTTAGCTCCCCCATCATTGACATTTCAAATCTGTTGTGCATTAATTTTTCAAAACATTTTGAAAGTTTTGGGTTTGTAGAACCAAAAATAATGTCATCAATATAAACTTGCACCAACAGTATGTCATCCCCATATTTATTAGTAAAGAGAGTATGATCAATAGAACCTTTGGAAAGTCCTTTAGAAACCAAGAAGTTTGATAGTTCTTTGTACCATGTCCTTGGAGCTTGTTTAAGTCCATATACAGCCTTGTTGAGACGGTAGACTTTGTCAGGATGATGAGGATCGATGAATCATTACTGCTGATTCACATATACTTCTTCCTTCAAATGACCGTTGAGAAAAGCAGTTTTAACGTCCATCTGAAAAATCGTGAAGTCCTTATGTACAGCATAATCAAGGAATATCCTGACTGCTTCCAAACGAGCGACAGGAGCGAATGATTCATCGTAGTCTATTCCTTCTTGTTGATGGTATCCCTTAACCACAAGACGAGATTTGTTTATTATGATGGTTTGTTCTTCATCCAATTTGTTTTTCCAGATCCATTTGAAATCTAAAACTGACATTCCATAGGGTCTGTCAACAAGTTCCCAAACATTTAGGCGTTCAAACTGATGAATTTCGTCTTGCATTGATTCAATCCACGCTTGATCAGTCATGGCTTGTTTGATGTTTGTAGGTACAGTTGAACTCACGGTGAGGGCATACATACACACATCGCCATCGGTTTCGAGTTGTCTGCGTGTTCGAACTGGTTGTGAAGGATTTCCAATGACTTGCTCCAATGGATGATCACGTGTCCAATGGTGAGTGGATGGATATCATTGGTAGAATGTATGCATGTTGGACAGATCAACATGTTGAGAAGAAGACTCTCCAACTTCGCGTACCGGTGTACCGAACGGTTTGATAAATTCTTCTTCAACATTGATGGTTAGTGATGTTGGTTGTATGATTGTTTCTTGAGTTTGTTGAGTATCCAATGGAATTGTCTCCTGAGAAACGGTTGCTGAAGTAGAGGCAGTTGTGTCATGTTGACTTTGTGCGGGTGCATCAACAGCATTGACAGCGGAAGGCTTTGACACAACTTGATTGTTTCCATAGTAATATTCATCAAACATTGGATCATATAAATCAACCAACTCATTCATTTGTTTCGAATCCGTCGAGTCTGCTGTAGGAGTACTTTGTTGACATTCTTGCACATGACGTACACTGTTTTGTGTAGGTGCCATTGCTGGACATTGAGTTGCGGGACTTGAGCTGTTGTGATCAACTACCATTTGTGGCAATTCGTCAAAGTTCACATGAATTGTTTCGAAAATAATCTTTTTTCTCTTGTTATAGACCCGATATCCTTTCGACAATGTAGCATACCCCACAAAAATACATGCATCACCTTTTTCTTTCATCTTGTCAAGATTATCACCGTCTTTAAGAATGTAGCATAAAGATCCAAATACGTGAAAGAATTTGACAGTCGGTTTCCTGCCATTGATGATGTGGTAAGGTGTCTTTTCATGTCTAGGGATGACGAGAGAACGATTCTGGGTATAACAGGCAGTTGCAATTGCTTCAGCCTAGAAGAATAGTCGTAATTTTGAAGCAGAAAGCATTGTTCGAGCTGCCTCAACCAAAGTACGGTTCCGTCTTTCGACAATGCCGTTTTGTTCAGGAGTTCGAGCAATAGACGTTTGATGTACGATGCCTTTTTCTTGAAAGTAAGATTGCAATGTCTTGTTCAAAAATTCAATACCTATCCGTTCTTACGGTTAAGACTTGAGCTTGAAGATTGTGTTGTATCATCTTGAGAAAGTTTTTGAGAACCTCTGGTGTTTCATCTTTGGACCTTAAGAAGAAAGTCCATGTGTATCTAGAGTAATCATCAACAATCACGAGAATATACTTTTTCCCGTTAATACTCTCTACACGCATGGGACCACATAAATCTATGTGTAGAAGTTCTAATCGTCCTTTTGAGCTTGGGGTAGTCTTTGTTTTGAAGGACTTTCGTTTTGCTTTCCCAAACTCACAAGAAGAACAAAGATGGTCTTTGACGAATTTTAACTTAGGGAGACCGGTCACAATATCATTCTTCGAAAGCAAGTTGATGGTGTCAAAGTTGAGATGTGATAATCGTTGATGCCATAACCATGGTTGAGAGGATGAAGCTTTCACCATTAATCAAATTGTATTTGATGAAGATGTATCTTGAAGAGTTACTGTGTAGAGATAAGAACCATGAGAACGTGTAAGAAGGTCATTCCCATTGTAGTCTCTAACATAGCAAGTAGATTTCTGAAAAGCCCCTTCCAAATCCGCATCACAAAATTGACCAACCAAAAATAAATTGTGATTCAGTCCCTCGACGTAGTAAACCCATGTAATAATGATATTCCCTTGAATCAAATATCCATTTCCGAGTATCGGGGCAAACTGATCATTTCCAAACCGTACCGTACCCAGAAACTTCTCCACGAAATTACTGAGAAGCTTGAGATTGCCCGTCATGTGATTTGTGCACCCAGAGTCCATTATGAAGAGAATGATCTCGACGAGCTGCATAAGAATTAGAAGACAATGTAGAGTTTGACAAATGGGAGCCCTTGATAGAAGTGGGTTATAAATATTAGTAGGCCTAGATTCTAAAGGCAAGCTAACATTCATAGACCCAATTTGAATAGTGGTTGTCTAAGGTACCCATTTGTATCGGGGTGGTGTAAATCTGGAGTACCCCTGTTTACATGTCCTACTCATGTTCTCATAAAGCTTCTTTAACATGTTTTGTTTACGTAGAGTAATGGATTCTAACGCACTTAGTTTCTTAAGTGGTTGAGCAGTGGATTGGTTCAAAGTGCTTGTGGGTTCTCTAGTACTAGTGGGCACAAGAATAGGCTTCCTAGTTCTAGCATTCACGCCATTATGATTAAAAGCACAAGCATCATGATTGAAAGTACGTACACATTTTCCACATTTAACACAAACAAATTCAACATTCGAAGTCTTAACATTCAAACTGTCATTACATGCAGTTACAGACGTTTTATTCTTAGAAAGTTTAAAATTCCTACGGTGGTCTTCTACTTCCAACTTCTTTCCTTGACTGTTGTTAGGCATGACCTTATCTTGCATTCTAGTGCTCTTAAGCTGTGGTCCGCTAACGCTAGTAGTGGGGATTACTCTTATAGAAGAAGACACACGTTGATTAGTTTTCATAATATTCTCAGGTAACCGCGATGTTCCAGTTTGAGTGGTCTTAGTGTTAATACATTCCTAGTGCTATCACATTTGTGCTCTTATCATTTCCTATCTTAGGAAAATTCTGTGGGGATTGTCCCAAAACAGAGGATTTAGGGCATTTAACCGCATTCGGTTGACGAACGGCGGATGGTTTACCCAATACAGACTTTCCTTTCACTTTCTCAATGAGTTTTTGTAACTCATTGATGGCTATATCCCTTTCTTTTAGCTGAGCTTTCAAATCATTTATTTTGAAACCTTTTTCATTTAATTGATGAAACGAAGAAGCTACAGTTTCTTGACACTTTTTATGATTATGAGATTTATCACCTTTATGTAAAGCAAGTTCAAGAGAAATGAAGTGTTACTCAAGTTTAGAAAAACTTTTTGAAAGTTTGTTATATGACTGAATTTGTTTTGAAAGCTCTACTTCAAGATTGCGACATTTCTCGTCTGTTTCTGACACTAGACATGCTACATGACAATATTGATCAAGATCGGTATACACACCAAGTATAGCATTCATATGGTCAGCATAGAAATATTCCTTCGAAAGTCGATCAATTTTGTTAGAAAGTTGGTGTTCTTGTGTCTTTAATTTAGTTTGAAGAAAATCAACTTCATCTTCAAGAGATTTAACATAACTTAAATCAGTTAACATTTCCTCAGTGAGAGCATTATAAAACATTTCCACATTTTTTGAAAGATCATCAATTGTTGGAACAATGCATTGTTGAATGAAGACTTCTACTTGTGGGTTAGGTTTAATATTCCAAATGGTATCCCTAGAAACTTTTTCATAGTCGACGATACCTTTCTACAAATTTAAAACCCCTTGTTTTATAAACTCAAATTGCTGAACACTTTTGCTTTTTTCATTCCATTTATGTTTTTCATCTGAAATTTGTTTTTCTAACAAAATTGATTGCTTTTTGAAACTCCTTTTTAAAGAAACTTTCTTTTGGGGTTCATCACTTGGTGATGGAACACTGTTATACATCTTTTGTTCTTTGGAAAGTTCTTTTTGAGGAACAAACTTAAAATAATTATCAGAATCAGAAAGGCTTATTAAATCACTTAAGTTTGATCGACTTTCTTCTTGATGAAGAATGATTTAGTCGCAGTCTGGTGAAAGCATAAGAGCAAGATTATCAACATAACAACCGATATCATAAAGAGCGGGCTTGGTACTTTGAATTTTCTTGAGATAATCAGGCTTGAAAAACTCGTTTTCATATTTCTTTGAGCATATTTATGGTTTGAATGGACTGACCCGTTTTGTAAACAATGTTGTTTAACGTTTCGACTCTCTTTTCCAAATCAAGAATTTTTTCAATATCTTTTTCTTCACGAGTTTTATAAAGCTCAGTTTGTTCTTTTTTAACCAACTCTAACTCAGTAATTTGGAGTTTATGTAGCAGCAGTTGTTCTTCAAGTTCTGATATCTTTTGTTTTGACATATGAATTGCGTGTGTTACTTCAGAACAATATTGTTCGTTGAGCACCTTACGTTCATATACCAAACCATTAGCTATTGCAACTCGTCGATCAGCTTCTTTTACATAATCACACTCTTTAAGCCTGTCTATCTCTTCGGCTAAGGATGCGTTTGCTTGCTTCAAACGTTTATTAGCCTCTTTGTTTTCATCAATTTCACGTTTTAAAGAATCAATAATAGACGCAAGCAAATCACGGTCCTCTTCCGAGTCAGTATCATGAGTAGCATTTCCGTCATCATTACACATATGCGGTGAATCCGTAGACATATTTCTATCCTCCGTGTCCATTACATATGTGTCACTGATGCTTTCGGGTTGCACAGGATGTCGTCGTTCATTAGAAAACACATTATAGTAATCATGTGATAGTACCTTTTCAAGTGGCTCAGAATCATAGATGGGTCCAGAAGTATCAGTAGTCTCTGGGATCACTTCTTGAATCTTTTCCATGTATACATAATGTGCCTCCAACCCTTGATCATCGGCTTCATCATCGGTGTCATCACGCCAATCAACTTCATCTGCTGTGAGTGGAATCCATGCTTCTTCTTTCTTACACAGCAACATCTTTTCCTTGTGATATCCCGAATCCTTAACCCGTTTTGGCTTCTTACATTCCCTAGCCATGTACCCAAATCCCTTGCAGTTGAAGCATTGAATCCCAGTCTTTTGCACAACCGGAGTGCCTACAGTATCTCTAGCCCCAACTTGATTCGGCATTCTTTGATTATCATACCTAGCATCACGACCATACCTAGGTGCATGATCAACTTCCTTATATCTAGCATTTGATGATGATCTGAGGTTGTTGTTGGTAGGTTTGTAGATCTTCTTATAAGTTGTGGTGAGTAAAGACATGAGTTCTTCAATCTTCTTGTCCCTTGAAGTTTGTTCATCATCAATCTGTCTCCATCTGACTCGATGTCATACTTTGGAGGTGGAGTGGGAACAATTGCTTTTTCTTTGTTTCTAGAAGTAGCTAGAGGTTTGGTGGATGAGCTTGATGCCCTTGAGGAATGTGTAGGTGGTTGTTGACAGGGAACGGGTTTTGTAGAAGTAGCATCTAATAAGTGTGAAAACACTTATCCTTTTACCACTTATTTCCAATAATAACAAGACCAAAACGTGTATTTTATGTCGTAAAAGTCGGAATTATGCGTGGTTTGTGTTTTTATTGTGTTTTAGCACCAAAAGATGCAAAAGGAAGAAAACATGGGCTATCACGGGCTATTATCGATGAAAAAGACTAAAGACGAAGTCGAAAGATCGAGAATGCAAAACGAACGAAAGTCCAAGGCCTATTCTGAAGATTTATCGAATAAAAAGTCTAAAGACGGAAGTTTAATGAAGTCGAAGAACTCAAGTCTAATTATAGAAGAAAATTATAAGACAAGTTCAACTTATATCGACAAATCCCGAGACGACGTCGAGAAAGACAAAGAAATTAAATCGAGTCGAGACGAGAAAAAAGAAATAAGAAAGCTTAAGCACTTAATCTCCCCACCTCCTATAAATACCCTCCTAATGTGTCATTAGGAGGGTGGTTAGTGATTAGAGTTTTTTAGTTAATTTTTAGTTTTTAAGTGTTTTTTAATTTCTCTCTAGTTTTCCTTTCAAGTTTATAAAACCTTTACATTAATCTTGTAATCTTTGGATATTAATCTTTAATCAATCAAGCTTATTTCCTTAATTCTTATTCTACCTTTCTTAATCTTTTTAATCTTGATAATCATGTAGTTTTATTTTAATTTTGTTGATGGTTTGATTGTGTAGCTTATTTGATTGTGCTTATTTAAAAAGTTTCTTTATTAAAGTGCTTATTTTCTTAATCTTAATGCTTAATAGTTCTTAAAAATTAGTAGCTTTTGATAAGTTTAATATTTTGATAAAAAGTGCTTTTTGATTTCTAGCATATTTAGAGTTTTAAAAGTTTTTAAATTCTAGCTTATTTACTTTTTCTTAAAATCCTTTTGGTTAAGTTTTTGGTAAGTGCTTATTTTAGATTTGTTTATTTGTTTAAGTTTTGTGTAATCCGAGTTTTTTCATAACCCCTTTATTCCGAATATAGTCACCTTCCCTTGTATTCCGGATAAGCAACTCTTAATTATTCTGGATAAGCTGCATCTCCACCATTATTCCGAATAGTTGTATCTTCAAAGATTCCGGATAAGCAACATTTCAAATATTCCGGATAAGGAACCTTTCAAGTACTCCGGATAAGCCAACATTTCAAGTATTCCGAATAGTGGGTTTTTCCAATTATTCAGGATAAGGGTATCGAGTTATTCAGGATAAAGGTATTTTCGAGTTATTCTGTATAAGCATCCGGAAAACATTCCGGATAGTGTTCACATCTCGACATTCCGGATAAAGCACTTTTTCCATATTCCGGTTAAGCACCTCAAGAACTTATTCCGGATAAGCCTTAGAAGTAAAGATTCCAGATAAGGGTTTTGTCCAGGATTCTGGATAAGCAATAGGAGCATTTTTTCGGATAAGCTGCCCAACAACATTATTCCGAATAAGTTTATGGATAAGATTCCGGATAACATTCCGGATAAGGTTTTGTATTTCCAGTTTTTGAAATTCAATTTTTCCCGCCTTTTACTTAGAATTATTTTAACTTGGTTTGCTTAGTTTAATCTTTAAAGTTACATTTTTATAAGTTTTAATCATCTTCTTTTTAATAATTTTTAAAGTCTTAATTTTTAGTTTAACTTTTAAAGCTTTTATTTTACTCAACGACATTTTCAAATTTAGCTTAAAATAGATAATCAAACCTTTTTATTTTCTACCAAGAACGACCGAGTCGCACTTTCTACTAGTAATAAATTCGAAAAGATCGGAACAACGAACTTTCATAACTAAGTGAAAACCTAGTTATTAAATGGCGCCGCTGCCGGCTCTTTTCGTTAAGATTAACGGTTTTAAGTGAGAGACGCGTTGGATTTTGGGATCCGTTCACTTTTGAACGTTATTTTTCTTGCCAAAATTTTTCAAAAATCCATAAAAATTAGAAATTTTCAAAAATCCAAAAAAATAGAAAAACATAAAAAAACCAAAAATATTTCTTGTCTATTTTTCTTTTCCTTTTGTAGGTGTGCATGCGTACTCGTGCTCGTAAGAAGAAAGTAGCTCAAGCCGAAGTCATTACTCCACCTATTGTCACCATGGAAAATCAACCAATGATCGAGCTTTTGCAATCGCACGTAGAGGGCAACACCGATGCTATTGTCATACCCGAGATTGGAGCCAACAATTTTGGGCTCAAATCCGGCTTCATTCAAATGGTCTTTGCTCAACCTTTCTTGGGGCGTTCGCTTGATGATCCTCATGACCATATAAAAAGGTTTCTTCAACTCACTAATACGGTTAAGTATAATGGGGTTTCACAAGAAGTGATTCGCTTGCAACTTTTTCCTTTCTCCTTAGAGGGACAAGCCCGGAATTGGCTTGATAAGGAACCGCCATAAAGTATTATTATGTGGACGGATTTAGAGACCAAATTCATCAACTACTTTTTCCCACCCTCACGTACTACCGCTTTGCGGAATGAAATCATTACTTTTGAACAAAAGTACGGTGAGACATTTAGTGAATCTTGGGACCGTTATAAGGAACTTTTAAGAAAGTGTCCACAACATGGTTTCACAAAAGTACAACAAATAAATACTTTTTACAATGGTTTAAGTATGAATGACCACGATTCATTAAATAGTGCCTCGGGGGGTAATATTTTGGTTAAGTCTTCTAATGTCGCTTGGGATATTATTTAGAACAAGTCTAGAGTGCAAACCAAGAGTGTTGGGACTAATGTGGCTAGTGCTAGCACTAATGAGAGCGACAAGAGAATTGATAAGCTTACTTCGCTTGTTGAATCACTTGCTCTCCAAACCTGCTAACAACACCAAAGCTATCAATGCACAAGTTAATGCTATGAGTCAGTCATGTGAAATATGTGGGGGTTCTCATTCATACACCGATTGTCCTTTGACTCATGACAATCCGGAAAATGTGTATGCCGCCAACGGTAACTTTTCTACAGGAGGCTATCAAGCACGTCCTCAAGGTGACCACAATTTGCTCAGCTATCGTTCAAACAACTTTCTTTCACTACCCGATTTTCCCCCTCAAAACCCAAACAACCTCAATCGCAACAATCAAAACCAACCACGAGCTCCAAATCAATATCAAAACCAAAGAAACCCATATCCACCTCAAAGAAACAATCAAGTTCACCAACCACCCGCTTATCAACCACCTGCCTACCATGCTCTTCCTCCCACCCAACCCACCACATTTAATCAAGAGGTTGACACTTACATGAGGACTAATGATGTGATAGTGCAAAATCTTCAACAAGAAATGATCAACTTGAAAGCAGATATGGAGAAACAAGGGAATGATTTTCGAGCCGATATGCGAAACTCATTGGCAAGTCAAACGAATGACTTAAGGAACATGATGGCTAGTTTCTTCCCTAGTAATCAAGCCTCTGGTTCGGGTTCTCTTCCGAGTAACACCGTTGCTAATCCAAGAGGGGAGATGAAAGCAATCACCACTCACAGTGAAAAAGGTTTAAAGGAACCCGAGATTCCTACACCTACACAGGTGATTATGACAAAAGAAAACGAGTCTCCTATTTCTCCAATTCCTCCACCTCTATTTCTCCAATTCCTCCACCTTCTACTTCCACCCCTCCACCACCCAAGGATGTGAGTGAGAATTCCATCCCAAAGCCTTCATCTCAACCCAATATACCTTATCCCTCAAGGTTGAGGAAAGAGAAATTGAAGAACAAGGATGATATTCATGTTGCTAACTTTGTCAAAATGTTTAAACAACTGAATTTCAATATCTCCTTTGCTGAGGCTCTCGCTCATATGCCCAAATATGCTAAAATGTTTAAAGATCTTCTCAGTGATAAGGAGAAACTTCTTGACATCGCTCAGACCCAACTTAATGAGAATTTCTCTGTAGTGCTCTTAAGGAAATTACCCACCAAACTTGGTGATCCGGGTCGTTTTCTCATTCCTTGCAACTTCCCCGGGGTAGAGAATTGTATGGCCCTACCCGATCTAGGTGCTAGTATAAACTTAATGCCTTTAAGCGTTTGGAAACAATTGTCTCTACCCGAGCTAGTCCTCACACGAATGACTTTGGAATTAGCTAACCGTACTGTTGCTTATCCGATGGGGATAGCCGAAGACGTCTTCGTCGGTGTCGATAAATTCAGCTTTCCGGTGGATTTTTTTATCGTTGACTACGAGATGGACCCCCGTGTTCCATTAATCGTTGGACGTCCATTCTTGAGGATAGGTCGCACTCTCATTGATGTAGCCGTGGGAGAATTAATCATGAGAGTTGGTGACGATAAAGTCGTCTTCAACATGGGTAAACTTTCTAAGAAGCCTTCTGAAAACGAGAGTGTTAATTTCATTGACGTTCTTGATGAGGCTTGTGAAGAACATTTCAAAGACGCTTGTAAAAGTGGTTCTTCTTCTCTACCTATTGTTGAGACCATTGCCTCTATTGCTCCATCACTAACTCTATTTGGAGAAAGTGATTTCATTTTCAAAGAACTTGAAGCAACTTTAGGAGATGTGAACTTACAATATGACGATTCTCCCTCCAATTGGGATGAAGACATTCGTACCATTGAGAAACTTCTCAATGAGGACCATATCTCTCCACCATCTCCTAAGGATATCTCTATCTATGAACCGAATTTGACTATGCCTTCCATCGAAAATCCTTCGGATTTAGAGCATAAGGTTCTTCTGTCTCATCTTGAGTATGTTTTCCTTGAAGACAATAATAAGTCACCCGTCATCATCGCAAAGGACTTGAAAGAGGAAGAAAAATCTTGACTTATCGCCGTGCTGAAGATTCACAAGAAAGCGATTGCTTGGAGAATCTCCGATATTTGTGGAATTGATCCTCACTTTTGCACACATAAAATTCTCATGGGGGACGACTTTAAACCCACAATTCAAAGCCAAAGTAGGGTGAATCCTAAGATCCATGACGTTATCAAAAAAGAGGTTATCAAACTTCTTGATGCGGGAATGATCTACCCTATCTTGGATTCACCATGGGTAGTCCCGTCCATTGTGTGCCTAAGAAAGGCGGAATCACCGTTGTGCCCAATGAAAACAACGAGTTGATTCCTACTCATCTCGTTACAGGGTGGAGAGTTTGTATAGACTATCGCAAACTCAATGATGCTACGAGAAAGGATCATTTTCCCCTTCCTTTTATGGACCAAATGCTTGAAAGTCTAACGGGTAATGACTATTATTGCTTCTTAGACGGTTTCTCCGGGTATTTTCAAATTCCCATCGATCCCAAAGACCAAGAGAAAACCACATTCACTTTTACTTATGGAACATTTGCTTACAAAAGAATGCCTTTCGGCTTATGCAATGCTCCTGGGACATTCCAAAGGTGTATGATGGTTATCTTCCATGACATGGTTGAAGAAACTATGGAAGTCTTCATGGATGATTTCTCGGTCTATGGTGATTCTTTCTCTCATTGCCTTGCCAATTTGGAACGCATGCTTAAGCGGTGTGCAGACACTCGCCTTGTTCTAAATTCGGAAAAATGCCATTTCATGGTAAAAGAAGGCATTGTGCTTGGACATAAAATCTCAAAACCCGGTCTTGAAGTGGACCGTGCTAAAGTGGATGTCATAGCCAAATTACCTCCACCTTCAACCGTGAAGGGTGTGAGAAGTTTCCTTGGTCATGCGAGCTTCTATCGTCGATTCATCCAAGATTTTTCTAAAATCGCTCGCCCGATGACCCACATCTTGGAAAAAGATACTCCTTTTATCTTTTATAAAGAGTGTCTTGAATCCTTCAATCTTCTTAAGGACAATCTAACTAAGGCACCGGTCTTGGTTACCCCTAATTGGGAGCTACCTTTTGAATTGATGTGTGATGCTAGCGACTTTGCTATTGGAGCGGTTTTGGGCCAAAGAGTGAACAAACACTTCCAAACAATCCACTATGCTGGCAAGACAATGACGGGGGCTCAATTGCATTATACCACTACCGAAAAAGAGCTTTTAGTTGTAGTGTATGCCTTTGAAAAGATCCGCCCCTATCTTGTCCTTTCCACCACAATCGTGTACACCGATCATTCTGCGTTGACGTACTTGTTGACTAAGCAAGATTCTATGCCAAGACTTCTTCATTGGGTTTTGCTCCTTTAAGAATTTAAAATCGAAATTCGTGACAAGAAGGGAGCCAAAAACCTAGCCCTGGAACATCTAAGTAGACTTGAGGATCCTTATCAAGGGGATCATCCGAATCAAGAGATCAATGACTCTTTTCCCCTTGAGGCCTTAATGTCTATCCATTCCAATCTTGATGACACCCCGTGGTTTGCGGACATTGCAAACTACTTAGCGGGTGGTATTGTCATCGAAGGGTTAACATCCCAAAAAAGAAGAAGTCCTTTAAAGATGTTAAGACTTACTTTTGGGATGACGCTTATCTCTTCAAACAATGTGCTAATCTGATTATTCGTCGGTGTGTTGATGGACCCGCAACTTTAGACATTCTCGAAGCTTGCTATAGAGGACCCACCGGTGGTCACTTTCGTCCCAACTACACCGCGAAGAAAGTGTTTGACTTGGGATTCTATTGGCCCACCATCTATCGTGACGCTCACGAGATGGTTAAAAATTGTGATGCTTGCCAACGCCAAGGCAAGATCAAACATAAAGACGAGATGCCTCAAAATTTCATACAAGAATGTGAAATCTTTGATGTATGGGGTATCGACTTTATGTGGCCATTTCCATCATCTAAAGGGAACAAGTACATCCTCGTAGCCGTTGACTACGTATCCAAATGGGTTGAAGCTAAGGCTCTCCCTACGAACGATGCGAGGGTGGTTGTGAACTTTCTGAAGCAACTTTTTGCTCGATTCGGTGTACCTCGTGCTATAATCAGTGACCGCGGGACTCATTTTTGCAATGATCAATTTGCTCGAGTCATGTCTATGTACGGTGTCAATCACCGTCTTTCCACCGCTTATCATCCTCAAACAAATGGTCAAGCCGAGATATCTAACCGTGGATTGAAGCGAATTCTAGAGCATACTGTGGGAGAGCATCGTGCCTCGTGGGACGATAAGTTAGACGATGCTTTGTGGGCTTTCCGTACCGCCTATAAGACCCCGATTGGTTGTACACCTTATCGTCTTGTGTACGGGAAGGCATGCCACCTCCCTATCAAACTGGAACATAAGGCATACTGGGCCTTGAAGTGGGCGAATTTTAACATCAACAAAGCCAGTGAACTTCGGAAGATTCAACTCAATGAGCTAAATGAACTAAGGAATGAAGCTTATGAGAACTCATTGATCTACAAGGAAAAGACCAAGATCATTCATGATGCAAGGAATAAGAACCGAGAGTTCCATGTTGGTGATCAAGTTTTACTCTTTAACTCTCAGTTGAAGATCTTCTCGAGCAAGCTGAAGAGCCGTTGGTCTGGTCCATTCACCGTCGCCAAATGTTAGGACCATTGTAATAGTTATATGTAATAGGTTGACTAGGAGGTATGTAGTTCCTCCTGGTCCTAGTAGTAGTAGGAGCAAGTCCTGCTCCTGGTCCTAGTCGAAGTCAAACTTTATTATTTACTTAATATTCTGTTAGGATATGCATGAGATATGTTAGGAAAGGATATGCATATCAGTTTTACACGTTTTCTTTAATGATGTATTAGGGTTTCCTTGTAGTATAAAAGGAACCTTAGGCAGAAGGGTTAGACACCTTCACCAAACGTAGTTCTAGTCATTATCAATATTAGAAATCCTTAGAAAGGATCAAGTCTTTACAGTTATTCTGTTCTTCTTAATTATATTTATATTCTACATTCATATTGTGTATAGAGTCTCTTTGTGATTTGACTTGTGATTACAGAAGTCATTCACCGGTCCTGATAGGCTGCAAGATCTACATCTAGTAGACCCAACAAGTGGTATCAGAGCCTGGGAGGGTCTCTATACAAGAAGAATCAAGTTTTCTGACATTTTTTTTATCATGTCTGCCTCAACTTCTACTCAAACAGGAGAAGAAGGAACTCCTAAAATTGTGCAACCTCAGCAGATCCTGGCTACGGTCTCTAACACGAATGGTAAATTCCCTCTTTTGAAGAAGGGTGAATATGATAACTGGACAATGAAGATGGAATGGTGGATCACCAACACTGATCAAGATCTTTGGAAGATCATTCTGAATGGGAACAGCAGGAAGCTTCCTGGACGAGACAAGAACGGTAATATTACTCTTCTTGACCCTAAATCTCATGAGGAAATCATAGCTATTCAGAAGGAGGTAAAAGTAAAAACGATTTTGCTTCAATCTCTTCCTGAAGATCACATGGGTGACTTCTACCATTTGGATGATGCCAGAGAGATCTGGAATGGCATAAAAGCAAGGTTCGGCGGGAATGAGGAGTCAAAGAAAATGCGAAGGTCCATGCTGAGAGATGAATTCACTGAATTCAAATTCTCAGAAACTGAAGGTCTAAATCAAGGGTATGATAGGTTCCAGAAGATATTGAGCCAGTTGAATCAACTTCGGTCAAAGCCCGATGATGGTGATATTAATGCAAGGTTTCTTAAAGCATTACCCTACTCATGGAATCAGGTGGTGATCTCTCTCAAAGCCAAAGGTGGGCTTGATTATCTCACTTTTGATGATCTGTTTCATAGGCTCAGAACTTTCGTACCATGTAAGAGGATTTTCAAGTGACTCTTTTCCCACTCCTGCTAATTCAGCCTTTGTGAGTTCTATGGCATCTAGTCCCATGTCATATGCAAGTAGCCCTAGCAATACTATCTCCTCTCAGCATACTGTTCAGCATACTTCTGGTCCTGATCCTACTATCAAGTCTGGTAGTATGGTAGAAGCTGTTCTTCATTCTTTTGTGGCTGATGTTAATGCTGAACAACAACTTGCTTTTGATGACTTCAAACAGGTCGATAAACTTGACCTGGATGAGATGGATCTTAAATGGCAGATGGCCATGCTTACTCTTAGGGTTCACAAGTTTGAGAAGAAAGCAGGAAGGAAATTTAATTACAACGCTCGGTAGCCAGCAAGATTCGATAGAAGCAAGGTAAGATGCTATAACTGCCAGCAACAGAGTCACTTTGCAAGGGAGTGCCCTAGCAAGAATGATCAGGAGAAGGGAAGGTACTCCGCTTTCAAGGTTCAGGAGGTAAAAGATGACAGAAAGGCATTGGTATCTGTTGACTCTATGGTCAACTGGAATGATCATCAGGCTTCTACTCTCGAGTCAACTGAGTCCTCGACTGATGTGTTTGCAATGATTGCTGGGAATCTCTCTGATGCAGAAGAAGCAGACGAGTTTGCTCTTATGGGCATCTCACCTCAGGTACAACATTGTCCTCTTGGTTGTCATGATAAATACTCAGAATTATTGTCCCAATGTAATGAAGTAAATGATCAAAATGATAAGTATTTTTTAGAGGTTCAAGCCTATAAGGCTTCATTAAACACATTGGAACAACAAAAGAGGTGGTTACAAGATACACAACGTGCGTATGAGTATAAAATCAGGATACTAAGCATTGATTTAGAAAACACTACCAATATGCTTAAATATACAGAAACTGAAAGAGATGCTAGTCTCAAAGAAAAAGAAGAGATGCAAGCAAAATTAGATGCTACAATGCTAAGATTTGACAAATGGCAAAAGGCACCTAATAATCTTTCAAAATTAATTGATAGTAGCATGTCTGGCAGAACTAAAAGAGGCTTAGGATTTGAAAAATATATTGATTCAGAAGATGTATTTGATTTATCTTTCTCAAGTGTCTTTGATGCCGACAAAGAGGATGAGGGCAAACCTAGTTACAATAGGTTTAAACCAGCAGCAGAAATGCATGCTGTCCCTCCTCCTCTTACTGGAACTTTTATGCCCACTTCATGGCATAATGACTCGGATGGATCACAGATGCTTGAGTCCCCAACAAGTTCTACTAATACTAATGACTTTGTCTCATGTACTTTCAGTGACAAAGCCGGTGACTCTGCATCTAATGGTTCAAGTGACGAGTCAAGACCTACAAGTTCCAAGTCGAATGAACATGCTGCTACTGGTGCTAGGAAGTGTGAAGAAAAAGTTGCTGTCAAGTCAAGTGTGTCTGGTTCTTGTTTATTGAGTCCTAGGAAGAATGTTTTTCCTAGAAATGTGTGTAATAAAGTAGGCAGTATGAAACAATCTCATTCTAATAAAAGGTCTTTCAAAACATGTTTTGTTTGTGGTAGTTCCTTTCATTTAATTAAAGATTGTGATTATTATGACACACATGCATCTGTTAATCATGCTTTTCCTGCTCCTGGTTCATCAGGAGCTGCTTCATATGCTTCTAGAAGACTTAATCCTAGTGCTCCAATATTTAATACTTCTAGAGTATCCTCTCCTTTCGCGTCTGATTATTGGAGAGATAGTGGATTCCAAACAACCAGTAATTATTTTCAAAATTTTCATCCAATCTATCCGCATAAATTAGACCACACGTATTTTGGTTTGGGAAATTTGGGAACTGCTGTTAAGCCCTCAGCAGGTTGTTCTTGGTCAAATAATTATACCCATATGATGCATAGGCAACCAAGGAACAATGGTGGATCTCATCAATCTTCTTGGCATTCTTCTAATGATCCACAAGGCAGGCTCAAACCTGAAAAGGTTTGGATCCCCTTAAGACACTAACTTTTGCATTTTTATTATCTTGTTGTTGTAGGTTACTCCATACCAGGATCCTAGTCTAGGCATTGTTGATAGTGGTTGCTCCAGGAGCATGACTGGCAATAAAAGTCTTCTCTCTAACTTTGTACCATTTCATGGAGGCAAGGTCTATTTTGGTGGAGGTGAAGGCAGAATCACTGGCAAAGGAACGATAAAGACTCCAAATCTAAATTTTGAGCAGGTCTACTATGTGGAAGCACTTCAACACTTCAACTTGATATCGGTCTCTCAGATTTGTGACAAGAAGCAGTTTGTACTCTTCACCGATACTGATGCACTTGTGCTTTCCAAAGATTTTCAGCTTCCGGATGACTCACAAGTTTTACTCAGAAGCCCTAGAAGACACAATCTATATAGCATCAAGTTGAATGAAGTCAACCCTACTGGTCAACTAGCATGTCTGGTTGCAAAAGCCTCAGAAGATGAAGCCACTAAATGGCACCGAAGGATGGGGCATGTGAACTTCAAGACCATTCACAAACTTGCAAATCTGAATCTGGTCTCTGGTTTACCTCCCAAGACGTTTCGAAATGATATAAATTGTATTGCATGCAGCAAAGGCAAACAGCACAAAGCATCCTTCAAGGCCATTACTGCTCTAAGTCTTATTACTGAACCATTGCAGCTTCTCCACATAGACTTATTTGGTCCTACTTCCATCAGCAGCATTGACCACAAGCAATTCTGTTTGGTGGTAACTGATGGTTATAGAAGGTTTACGTAGGTGTTCTTCATGACTGCCAAAAGTGAGACCTACTCAATTCTTAGAGATTTTCTTACCCTGATAGAGAATCAGTTGTCCAAGAAAGTTAAAGGTATTCGTTGCGACAATGGAACCGAGTTTAAAAATAAAGACCTCATCGCACTTTGCAATGCTAAGGGCATCAAAAGAGATTATAGTGCTGCTAGGACTCCTCAGCAGAATGGTGTAGCAGAAAGAAAGAACCGGACACTAATAGAAGCAGCAAGAACTATGCTTGAAGATTCCAAGCTTCCAACCATGTTCTGGACAGAAGCTGTTAATACTTCAAGTTATGTTTTGAATAGGGTTTCTATTACCAATCCTCACAAGAAGACTCCTTATGAGCTGCTCACGGGCAAAGTTCCAAATATTGCTCATTTGAAGCCTTTTGGGTGTCCAGTCACCATTCTGAATACTAGTGACTATTTTGGGAAGTTTGATGGCAAGGCAGATGAAGGATACATTGTGGGATATTCAGCTCATTCTTGGGCGTATCGTGTCTACAATCTTCAAGCCAAACGGATAATTGAAACTATTAATCTCAGGTATTTTGAGGAGAAGTCAAACATCCAAGGCAAAGGTCCAGAATGGTATTTTGATCTTGATTATCTTAGTGATTCGTTAAGATAATTTCGTTTCAAAACTAACCATGATGCAGGACCACAAGTGTTTGCAACTTCTAGTACTGGTGTTCCTTCTAGTCTTTCTGATTCAGATGATGAGGATGACATTTTTGTGGTTCCATCCTATTCCACCACGGTTTCTCCTACTCCTCCTAGTGATGCAACTCCATTGGATGTACAGGATTCCCAAGTAGCTCTTGACACTCTTCTCAAGCAACAACAAGAAGCTACTAAAGCAGCTGCTCAAGGTAGTTTTGAGTTTCCCTTGGTTGAGCCTACTGACAAAGTTGCTCCTTGTACTCCAGCTTCTGCTCCTAGTGCTACCTTATCAACTACTGGTACTCCGGCTAGTGAGTCTGCTTCCAATATACGTTTCTCCAGTCCTTCTAATTTGGGGAACCATGAAAAGAAGTCTTCTAACAAGTTGGATGATATACATAAACAACCGGTAGATGGGATTTTCCAAAATGCTTCATATGATGCTGACTTTGTTGGTGATCTCAATAACTTGGCACCAGAAGTGGAGGTTTCTTCCAATCCAGTTTTGCAATCACATAAAGATCATCCTACCACTCAAATTATTGGAGATCCTGGTTCTACCGTCAAGACACGCAGAATGCAGTAGAAGGCCTCGTCTGATCATCATGCTCTTGTGGGCTATATTGAGGATCAAAAGCGTAATAATCATACGGACTTTCAACACTGTTTGTTTGCTTGTTTTCTTTCACAGGTGGAACCTAGGTCTGTTTCTCATGCACTTGAGGATCCAAGTTGGGTGGAGGCTATGCAGGAGGAAATGCAGCAATTCTTGTTTCAGAATGTTTGGGTTCTGGTTGACTTACCCGATGGAAAGACATCTATCAATACCAAATGGATTCTTAAAAACAAGAAGGATGCACGGGGAATTGTCGTCAGGAATAAAGCTAGGCTTGTCGCACAAGGACACACTCAAATTGAGGGCATTGACTATACTGAAGTCTTTGCGCCAGTTGCAAGGATCGAGGCCATTCGTCTGTTTTTGGCCTTTACTTCTTATGTTGGCTTTACGGTGTTCCAGATGGATGTCAAGAGTGCATTTCTCTATGGCAAAATTGACGAGGAAGTGTATGTTACTCAACCTAAGGGGTTTGTAGATCCACTTCATCCCAAGAAAGTCTACAAGGTGGTCAAGGCTCTTTATGGGTTACATCAGGCTCCTAGATCTTGGTATGAGCGTCTGTCAACTTTCTTGTTAAATAATGGCTATAGAAGAGGTACTATTGACAAAACACTATTTCTTCGGCGGAATTCGAAGGATATTATCCTTGTCCAGGTTTATGTGGACGACATTATCTTTGGTTCTACAAGGAAGGAGTGGTGTGATGAGTTTGAACACTTGATGAAAGGCGAATTTCAGATGAGTGCAATGGGTGAACTGTCATTTTTCCTTGGTCTTCAGGTCAAGCAACAATCGGATGGGATTTTCATCAGTCAAGATAAATATGTTCATGAGATTCTTCAGAAGTTTGACATGGATCCTCTTAGACCAGCAGCAACTCCTTATGAAGTTGCTAAAATCAAACTTAAGAATAAGCCAGACCCCCCGGTAAATGTTCACATGTACAGGTCTATGATTGGCTCCCTCATGTATTTGACTGCATCACGTCCGGACATTATGTTTGCAGTAAGTGCTTGTTCTAGACATCAGGTGACTCCAACGGTTTCGAACTTAAATGCAGTGAAGAAGATTTTCAAGTATATCAAGGCTCAACCTAAATTGGGTCTATGGTATCCTAGAGAATCTCCTTTTGTACTAGAAGCCTATAGTGATAGTGACTATGCTGGTGCTAATAATGATAGGAAGTCTACTAATGGTGGTTGTCAATTTTTGGGTCGTCGACTTATTTCATGGCAATGCAAGAAACAGACAATCGTAGCTACTTCTTCAACAGAAGCTGAATACGTTACGGCTGCTAGTTGTTGTGGACAAGTTTTGTAGATCCAAAATCAGATGTTGGATTATGGTTTCAATTTTATGAATACCAAAATTTTTATTGACAATCAAAGCACTATTTGCATTGTGAAGAATCCTGTTTTTCATCAGCGGACAAAGCATATTGAGATTCGGCATCATTTTATACGGGATGCCAATGAGAAGAAGCTGATACAGGTTCTTAAAGTTCATACGGATGACAATGTTGCTGATTTGCTGACTAAAGCTTTTGATGGTCCTCGGTTTAACCACTTGGTGGTTCATATTGGGATGGTCAATCCTTGAGGTCTAGGATTGAGGGGAGGCAAAGCCTAAGGGGAGGCTTTGTGTACATATTAGGCCAGACTAACGTATTCATAGTATTTAACAACATAGTTTCTTGGTTATGATGGTGTGTGGTGCTTATGATGGAGGATTTTTGCTCTCTTCTGGTGGATATGGCCTTACATGACTGGCTTCTGGTCCTCTTTGGTCAGCTTCTAGTTATGATTGGTTGGCTTCTGGTGGTTTAAATTCTTCCATGTCAAGTGGTGTTTGGCTCCTGGTACTGGTCTGGCATACTGTTCATTCCTTTTGTCCTTTGTTAATCACGTTTTGCTTCTGGTTTGACGATTGTGTGCTTTGACTTTTGGTCAACGCTCCCAATCCTTGTATTTTCAAGTTTAAATTTAGCATGGTTAATTGGGAGTTGGTAATTATGTTAAAGAGGGCAAATGGTTACTATGCAATTATGGTTAATTTGAAAGGGCAACCCCCCATTAATAGGGGTCAATGAACAGTTACCACTTTCTTTATATATGGTCAACATACACCCTTGACTCACTCATTACAATTAACACACACACAAAACCGCTTCTACTCTCTACACCCTAATCCCAATCCTTCTTCTATCAATTCATCAAGATCCATGGCTGCTCTTGCTTACCAACCTGCTCACAACCGTGTTGCTTATCTGGGTGATGGTCCAAATCGTGAACATTTTGTTGACATCTTGGATTTCATCGAAGCTTCTAACTTAAGGTTTGCATTTACTGTCTGTCCCACCATATATGATAGTGTGATACGTCAATTTTGGGGTCTGCTCAACTTGTGAATGTGGCTGGTCGTCCACGTGCACTCCATGCTACCATAGATGGACGTGCATATGTGGTAAATGAGGCTTCTATTCGCTCTTCTCTTCATCTTCAGGATGAGGGGGGTGTTGAATCAATCCCCAATCCGGAAGTATTGGAGGGGATGGCTGTTATAGGTTATGAACATGGAGGGAAGTTTAACTTCCAGAAAAATAGGCTTTCCCCCCAGTGGAAGCTTCTGGTCCATTTTCTGATCCATTGTATGAGTCCCAAGTCTGGGAGTTCGGATGCTTTCCCTACTCCTTTGGCTACTGGTCTTATCTGCTTAGCCCAGGGTAGAGTTTTTAACTTTTCACATTATATATTTGAGGGGATGGTTAGTAATTTGTCTAATGCTGGTTCGAGGAAGAAGTTTCTTATGTACCCTAGGTTTCTTCAACAAATCCTTGTTTGCATTCCACGTGATAGGACTGAGCATGTGCTGTCTAAACTTACGGCTAAAGTATATTACAATATGATGAATGGGTTTACTGGGGATTGGAGGCCCCTGACTGAAGCCATGTTAGGGTTGGCTCAGGGTCCTATGGGTGAGGAGGAGGAGGCTCCTGAGTTTGTTGTGATAGATGATGACCCCATGGAGGAGGAGGCTCCTGCTGCTGGTGCCACTCATGTGGTAGAGGAGGAGCTAGTTGAGGAGGTGGTGGTTGAAAAACCATCTCCTACCAAGGCTGGTCCTTCCTCTGTCCCACACAGGTCTCCATTTATGGAGACTCCACCTCCTAGTCCTGTCCCACACTCGACTGATATCCCGTTTGATGCTAGTTCTCCACAGGCTGACCCACATGTTGCTTCGGGCTCCAGTGATGCTTTCCCTGATCCAAGTTCTCTTGGTGGGCAGGCGGAGGAGCCTATTACACAGATATCTTTGCTTGATCTTATGCGCAGGTACCATGAGCGGATGATTTGTTTGGAAGATGACTTAAGCCAACATCGGAAGCTTACAAGGGAGTTTGTTCTTCCTCTGGCTGATCGCATCAAGGCGTTGGAGACTCAACAATGTCGTCGCAAGAAGCATGTGGTCCATTCAGATTCTGAGGATGAGGGTGCGGAGAATGTTGAGGATGGCTTGACGTTGTTGGCAAAGGCTGCCTTTGCTGATAAAGTTTATGATGATTTGCCGGTTCCTCCAACGTCCTCCAATGTTCCTTCTCCTGGTGCTATTCCCCCTTCTATGGGTGGTGATTCTGATCCTGCTGATGGTTCTCATGCTGGTCCCTCTCATGATCCGAAGGGAAAAGCCCCAATGACTCATCCTCCATCTCCATCTCGCAAGCGTACTCGTCGACAGATTGGAGAGGAAAGGCTTGGTGAAGAGGCTGCTCGTCGGGTTCAGGCTGAGATTGATGAAGCGGATAGGGCTGCTGAGGAAGAGCTTCGCGAGCGCAGGCGTGCACAAATTCAGCATTATGCCATGCATTGGAGTGATAGTGAATGGATGCAAGTGTTGACTGTTCTCACTCGGGATTATGCTCAGTTTAAAGATCTTTTGGGTGATGATGTTGATGAACACAATTGTATTCTGAGGGCTATGGTAATGATGCGTAAGCACCAGTTGGCTCTTGCTGCAGAACTTAAGAAACAACGAAGGAATAGACCTTTATCTCGGGCTGAGGAGCGCCAGCAGATGCAACGTTATGTGAAATATCAATCTGCTGCTCATTTCAATGCTCCGTGGACTTGGGCTCGGGTGCGGGCATTGACTTTTGATGAGCTAAAGGCCCTTTATGAAAAGATGGTGAAGCGTCAGAGTCAACCTATTCCGGAAAGATTTATTTACCATCCTCGTGGTGTGACTGCTTCTATGCCTGCTGATACTACTGGTCCTTCGTCTGCACCCACTCCTGGTTCTGCTGGTAGTCCTTCTGGTTTTGTTGATACTTCCGTTGGTCCTTCTACTACACCTTTGGTTGCTCCTATGGGTTCTACTGCTGGTCCTGCTTCTACCATCTTTGCTACTACCACCACCACTCATGCTTCCACCACCACACCTGTTACTACCACCACCACACATGTTCCTGCAAGCACCTTTGTTGATACCACCACACCTGCTGCTACTACATCTGATGTGCCATCTCCATCACCACCAGTTCCTGGAACTCAACCTAACCTTACTTCTGATGCAGCTCCTAGTGGTCCATTGGGTGGACACGTTCATGAGTCTACTTCTACTGCTTCCCCTGCTGCTGCTGTGGTTAAGGTAAAGGTTGAATCAACACCTTCTGCACCCACACCTAGACGTTCCATTCGCCAGAAACAAGCTCGTCGTGTTCGCCGTGGTAAGACAGTTCCTTTTGAGAAGCGTGATCCTGAGAATTTAATTGATGCAGCTTCCGAGAGCGATTCTGACTTGCCCTTGGGAAATTGGAACATTACTGGTTATACGGTTGAGCATTCTACAACACTTCCTGGTGGTGTGTCCCATCGGATTACTTTGAGTGATGGGTCTGTGCGATTGGCAACGAGTTTGCAGGGTGTATTGTCTTGGGCGGACCGTATGGATCTTATGGCGTTGTATGGACTTGTTGATTCTAGTATGCCGTTTGACCCAATGGCTGTGTCTTCCTGGCCTGGTCTGCGTATCTGGGCTGATCTCAAGCTGATGTTGGATCCTCCTCCAAATGCTCCTGTTTCGGGTATATGGAAGGATCAAATGCAATGGGAGATTCTGCGATGGAAGCTTTATGCCGGATGTGGAGTTCATATGTTGGAATTAGAATCTGGTCATATGGTGTTTATGCTGACGGATGTGGAGTATCCTTTGACTATTTCTTCGATGGAGGCAATGTTAGCGAGTCACTTGCAAATTTCTACTGCTCCATCTGGAAATGAGTCTTCTATGGCTACGGCATTGGTAGAAGGTATTCAGGCGCGGTTGCTAGCAGATAAGAAGGCTGCTTCTGGTATGTAAGGTGATTGGGTTGTAAGTGTTTATACTTTGTATTTTTGTTCATTTGTTCTTATTTTTATTCTTTTCACTAGTATGTACAGTGATTGGTGAACTTCATTCCTTATAGTTTAAAAAAAAAAAAAACAAACAAAACAAAACACCTTTCCTAATAATTAAAAAAAAATTAAAAAAAATTAAAAAAATATATATATATACTTTTTATATAATATCTGCTTATACTTTAAACACAGTTTAAATTTTATACTTGTACATAATATCCCTTGGCTGCTTCACAATGTGGTTCATGATTTGGGCTTGTTCTGGTACTTGGTTTCACTTGGTGTTGGACGTGGTCTGCACAACAAATGGTTCTCAACTTACCATGTCTAATCGACAAGAAAAAGTTGATTCACCTTGAGGGTACGGCTCCTGGTGCGATTCTCAAATCCGTTGATGGTTGCCAGGTTACCCAAAACTGGATGGTTTTCACTTGCCATAGTCTTGGACTGAAAAGTGGCTAATCCAAGGGGGTACGACTCTTGGTAAAGATCTTGTCAAATCCGTTGATAGCTGTAATAGCGTGCTTAAAGCTATAGGG
Organism: Glebionis coronaria; assembly: GCA_025667525.1. Taxonomy (NCBI): domain Eukaryota; kingdom Viridiplantae; phylum Streptophyta; class Magnoliopsida; order Asterales; family Asteraceae; genus Glebionis; species Glebionis coronaria. Next base: position 276,274,608 of record CM046881.1, read on the forward strand.
TGTTAACCTCACCGATGCTTCATTGCTAAGAGTTGGCGAGTCCAGAGGGGTACGGCTTCTGGTAAAGACGCATCAAATCCGTTGACGGCTGTGATGGTTTGCCTAAAATCATCAGGGTACTCCCACTCACCATTGATTCACGTTCTAAGAGTTGGGCTGGGCTCTAGTCTCCCAGGGTGATGCTTATTCCACCAGAAAGACTGGCTAGCCCAAGAGCGAGCAGCTACTTGGTAAAGGCTTATCAAATCTGCTCATGTTGCTGAAAAGATTCAACACGATGCTGATTTGTTACAAGCTTTGAAGAAGCTTCTAGTGTTTCATGTTGCGGCTGTTACTCTGATTCTTATCTTGTTGATGTTTCTATTTGTTTTGCTGATACAATCCTCGGGCTTTCTTTGCACGTTTTCCAGGAAACTTGAACTCAATAGGTCAAATTCAAGTTTAGGGGAGGATTGTTAGGACCATTGTAATAGTTATATGTAATAGGTTGACTAGGAGGTATGTAGTTCCTCCTGGTCCTAGTAGTAGTAGGAGCAAGTCCTGCTCCTGGTCCTAGTCGAAGTCAAACTTTATTATTTACTTAATATTCTGTTAGGATATGCATGAGATATGTTAGGAAAGGATATGCATATCAGTTTTACACGTTTTCTTTAATGATGTATTAGGGTTTCCTTGTAGTATAAAAAGAACCTTAGGCAGAAGGGTTAGACACCTTCACCAAACGTAGTTCTAGTCATTATCAATATTAGAAATCCTTAGAAAGGATCAAGTCTTTACAATTATTATGTTCTTCTTAATTATATTTATATTCTACATTCATATTGTGTATAGAGTCTCTTTGTGATTTGACTTGTGATTACAGAAGTCATTCACCGGTCCTGACAGGCTGCAAGATCTACATCTAGTAGACCCAACACCAAAGTCTTCCCATATGGAACCATTGAGCTTTTTCAGCCAAATGGGCCAAATTTTAAAGTGAATGGCCAGCGTGTGAAGGTGTACTTTGGTGAGGACATCTCTCATGAGATGATTATATCCCTCACCACGTTTCCCTTGAATTAAGTTCTGGGTCGAGTAAGGCTCGTGACTCGGTTAACAAAAACAAGCGCTTCTCGGGAGGCAACCCGTGATCTATCCTTTACCGTTTTCATAATAAGTGTAGGGGAGCCCCGTATGTGTTTGTTGTCTTGTTTCTTATGATGTGCAGGTATTTAAGCTTCAAAGATACACTATTGATGATATTTGACGACCGTGATCCCGTGTACCCGTCTTCATGGTTCTATCCTAAACTATCGTGATTCAATATTTCATATCTTATATGTTCACATTGAAATCACTATAGTTGTCCTTTCATATCTTAAGTGTAGGGAGTTTACTCCCACATGCTTAAACATTGAGGACAATATTTATATCAAGTTTAGGTAGGACTTCTATCAAAGTAAGTGGTCTTTTCCATGAATTTGTCCTCATTTTAACCGGAAAATAAAAATTTTCGACATTTTTCAAAATTTTTAATCTATTTTGGCCTTGTAATTTTCCTTTGCTATCGTTATTTACTTTCTTTGCTAGAATAAATTTTCAATATTGTGGTTTTCAATTTTTCAAAGTCGTGAATATTTTGACTCAACCCGAGTTTACTTATCTAAGTTTACTCTAGCTAGTATCCTTAACGTGTTTAAGTCAAGTTTTGCTAGGCTTTTATATAGGGAACTTTAAAACGCGAAAGTCTTAACTCTTACGGGTTAAGAACAAGAACTTTTCGCAAGTTCCTATAATTGATCCTAGAGAGTTTTTTATCAAGGGAACTTTAAAATGCGATTTCTAATCTTGAAAAAGTCTAAGAATTTGCAAGATCCTATAGATGACTCGAAAACCCAAAACTTTGATTTAATTGGCTAAGAATCCACGAGTCTCATTCCTTGAGATTTTAAATTGTGGAGAACAAGAGATGATAGAGTCAATTATAAGTTTGGTATTCTTTCCTGAATTTATGTGAGTTGATTATAACCCTATTCTCCCATCGCTTGTTAATAAATTTAACTGCAATAAATAAGGTTGTACGATTTGAAAAGTTACTTAGCTTCTTGCCCAAGATCGTTTAAAAGTTGCTCGGTATTAATTAGAGTTCATAGCCAAGGCATAACTTATTGAAGCGGGATGCGAAGATTGGAGATTCCAAAAAGGTCCTAACAAGACATGAGGGCTACATTTTGTTGCTAAAGATCCAAAAGTGATGTGAAGAATCATTTATCAAAAATCAATATGAAGGATCGAGACACACGACGAAAAGCGAAAACTCCCCTAAAGATCATGGAGAAGTCTATCCAAAAAGGCCCTAGCAAGGTATGAGGATAAATAGATCCAAGTCCTAAAAGGAGGTGGATCGTTGTATATCAAAGTCCAAAATAAAGATTGGAGAAAAATGAAGAAGTCTTGGTCCAAAGATGAAGAATCTCTCAAAACTTCAAGTGAAGAAATTCCTATTATGAAGAGAAGACCATAATTTCAAGAACGTCTCTCAAAGATTTGAAGTATGAAGTCGTTGCCAAATGTCGGTCCGAGAAAGGTCTCAAATCGTGAAGCGAGTTATGCCAATATATGAACTTTAAGAGGTCCCGAGAAGCAGTTTTAAAAGATTTTGTCCTTTTTCTAACTATTGATTAAATCGTCCCACTTTATTTTCGGCCTAAATAAACTATCGAAATATGTCAAACAATGCATCCTCGTGATCATTCAAGACAAAAATAAAATTAAAGAGATACTCATAGGAATAAGGGAGTCTAAGTGAATAATTGGGCCACATGAGTTCGTGTTAGTTTGCTAACTTATAATAACAATGATCTCGTTTTTTAAGCTTGGTATGGGGAACGTGAAACTTGAGAATGATGAACATTCATAACAACCTAAAACCCCAATGTAAGTCTTTGATTTCTTACTTGTTTTGTTCTTTTAGTTTCTTTAGTGTTTGGTATTTAATAAAGGCCAAGGTGGGTTATCTATGATGAAAAATGTAAACCGTGCTTTGAAATTAGTGCATTGCATGAGGACATTGCAATGGTCAAGTGTAGGGGATTTAATAAGTGTGAAAACACTTATCCTTTTACCACTTATTTCCAATAATAACAAGACCAAAACGTGTATTTTATGTCGTAAAAGTCGGAATTATGCGTGGTTTGTGTTTTTATTGTGTTTTAGGACCAAAAGATGCAAAAGGAAGAAAACATGGGCTATCACGGGCTTTTATTGAAGAAAAAGATTAAAGACGAAGTCGAAAGATCGAGAATGCAAAAAGAACGGAAGTCCAAGGCCTATTCTGAAGATTTATCGAAGAAAAAGTCTAAAGACGGAAGTTTAATGAAGTAGAAGAACTCAAGTCTAATTATAGAAGAAAATTATAAGACAAGTTCAACTTATATCGACAAATCCCGAGACGACGTCGAGAAAGACAAATAAATTAAATCGAGTCGAGACGAGAAGAAAGAAAGAAGAAAGCTTAAGCACTTAATCTACCCACCTCCTATAAATACCCTCCTAATGTGTCATTAGGAGGGAGGTTAGTGATTAGAGTTTTTTAGTTAATTTTAGTTGTTAAGTGTTTTTTTAATTTCTCTCTAGTTTTCCTTTCAAGTCTATAAAACCTTTACATTAATCTTGTAATCTTTGGATATTAATCTTTAATCAATCAAGCTTATTTCCTTAATTCTCATTCTACCTTTCTTAATCTTTTTAATCTTGATAATCATGTAGTTTTATTTTAGTTTTGTTGATGGTTTGATTGTGTAGCTTATTTGATTGTGCTTATTTAAATTGGTGATTTAAAAAGTTTCTTTATTTAAGTGCTTATTTTCTTAATCTTAATGCTTAATAGTTCTTAAAAATTAGTAGCTTTTGATAAGTTTAATATTTTGATAAAAAGTGCTTTTTGATTTCTAGCTTATTTAGAGTTTTAAAAGTTTTTAAATTCTAGCTTATTTACTTTTTCTTAAAATCCTTTTGGTTAAGTTTTTGGTAAGTGCTTATTTTATATTGGCTTATTTGTTTAAGGTTTGTGTAATCCGAGTTTTTTCATAACCCCTTTATTCCGAATATAGTCACCTTCCTTTGTATTCCGGATAAGCAACTCTTAATTATTCCGGATAAGCTGCATCTCCACCATTATTCCGGATAGCTGTATCTTCAAAGATTCCAGATAAGCAACATTTCAAATATTCCGGATAAGGAACATTTCAAGTATTCCGGATAAGCCAACATTTCAAGTATTCCGGATAGTGGGTTTTTCCAATTATTCAGGATAAGGGTATCGAGTTATTCCGGATAAAGGTATTTTCGAGTTATTCCGGATAAGCATCCGAAAAACATTTCGGACAGTGTTCACATATCGACATTCCGGATAAAGCACTTTTTCCATATTCCGGATAAGCACCTCAAGAACTTATTCCGGATAAGCCTTAGAAGTAAAGATTCCGGATAAGGGTTTTGTCCAGGATTCCGGATAAGCAGTAGGAGCATTTTTCCGGATAAGATGCCCAACAACATTATTCCGGATAAGTTTACGGATAAGATTCCGGATAACATTCCGGATAAGGTTTTGTATTTCTAGTTTTTGAACTTCAATTTTTCCCGCCTTTTACTTAGAATTATTTTAACTTGGTTTGTTTAGTTTAATCTTTAAAGTTACATTTTTATAAGTTTTAATCATCTTCTTTTTAATTATTTTTAAAGTCTTAATTTTTAGTTTAACTTTTAAAGCTTTTATTTTACTCAACGACATTTTCATATTTAGCTTAAAATAGATAATCAAACCTTTTTATTTTCCACCAAGAACGACTGAGTCGCACTTTCTACTAGTAATCAATTCAAAAAGATCAGAACAACGAACATTCATAACTAAGTGAAAACCTAGTTATTAGCAGCCACAAAAGCATTAGAGTTCGCAGATCGTTCTGCCTTTTCAGCCCTAAGTTCATTCACTTCATTCTGATGTTGTTTCAATATATCATAAATTTTGTGGTAAGATACAGTCTTTATATCCTCCCTTTGTTTGACCAAAGTCACAAACCTTTGCCATTCCGGTTTGAGTTGAAGTAGAAACTGAACATTGGTATGATGATTGGAGATGGTGCACTGATTTCTGACAAGCTCATTCATCATTTTATAGAATCTCGAGTAATATGAGTCAATGGATTCACCATCTTCGGATGTGAATTTTCCAAACTCCCAAAGCAGATTAGTCTCAAGATCTTGAACATTGATCGACTCACCTTGCTTCAGTCGATGAATTGCATTCCACATTTCCATAGCATTAGGACATGCATCAACTGTGGAATAGATATCGTTATCAATCCCAGTGAGTATGTAGTTGACTGCATCAGCTTCAGCTTGGAGGAGTTTCTTTTTCTCTGCAGGACATGTGTCGAAATTTTCCATAGCTCGTGTAGTTGATGAAGTACCATCCTCTGCTTGTGTGGTAAAGGGTCTGAATTCAAAAACTGGAGGTGGTTTCTCAAGGCAATGACGAAGAGAGGTTCGGTTCTCCTTAGTGTCAAGAAATCTAAGGAAGCGAGATCTCCACTGAACGTAGCAACCGGCAGTGAGCACAGGTGGATTTCCATTGCCACCTTGTTCTAGACGAATTTGATTGGCCGTTGCATTGTTGTTGTTATTTGACATGGTGATTACTTGTGAATGGATTAGGATCTTAGTGGATTTTTTTGATGAGGTGTGGTTTAAAATTTCGAAGTGTTCCGAGAATTTTCAGTCCGACAATTAATTCCCCAGTCCGACAAAACGGTAACCAAAAAATTTTTGTATCGCCAAATTTTGAATTTAAGTTAGAAATAGTCAAAAACTAGTAGGGAAAAAATTGATTTTACTAGACCTAAAATTTTTAACTCTTTTTTTTTAATCTTCGTGTAAACTAAGATCTGAGACTAGTCTAGATAGTGACTAAGTCTAATAAGTACTAAAACAAGATTTAGATGTCCATCGCAATACCCATCGCACTCTTAGATCGTACTCTTAGATCGTACTCCTTGATCGTACTCTTAGATCGTGCTCTTAGATCGCAACATTGATCGTACTCTATGATCGTAACGAGTGATCGTATCTAGTGATCGCAACGAGTGATCGTATTGAGTGATCGTAGTGAGTGATCGTAGTGAGTGATCGTAGCCAGTGATCGTAGTGAGTGATCGTAGCCAGTGATCGTAGTGGGTGATCGTATCCAGTGATCGTAACCAGTGATAGTAGTGAGTGATCGTAACCAGTGATCGTAGTGAGTGATCGTATCCAGTGATCGTGATATTGTATCGCAAGTAGAAACCCCAGGTTTATGCGATCACAATACACAGATCGTACTCAGGTTACCACTTTTCTCGGACAGTACAAAACACAACAAATTCGAGATTCTAAGCCTAAAAATGAATCAAGCACCCAAAATTTTGTGTTTTTAACCAAACTAACAATACCAAATCACTACCAATAGTGAGTAGATGATTTGTATCAAGAATAAACCATAAAAACACCAAAAAAATTTGGTACGTGACTATTAGAGAAATATAGGCACGAAAAATCAAGAACACAAAACATGAATCTTCAATCACCTATCCACTATAGGCTCTTGATACCAAATGTTATTCCCATATCAATCCATAACAGAAGATTTAGTTGATATTTAGAGAGAGATAGAGAAGAAAGTAGAGAGAGAAACAAGAGAGAATTTGGAAGGTTAAATACTTTAGAGAGAGATAGTAAAATGGTAAATAACACCCTCTTCCACACATGAAAGAGGGTATATATACCCTTGGCTTGTTGGTTCGTGGGTTTAAGTGACATGGGACGGGCTTGGCTTTGTCTTGGGCTTACGCCCCAAACTTAGACAATATTAGCTTAAAGTCCAAGCCCGGTTTTCCCGACTAACCTATTACAATACAAGACCATTTACGACTAAGATGACCTATTACATTCTTGTTCGACTATAAAAAATATAGGGCTAACAGTTGGAAATGAAGTGTGTGTGTAGTTCTCCCTTTTGAAAATAGAGGGACTAATTTTGACAAGTTGGCTATCTTTTGGCCTTAGGGATAAACGAACATTTTGAAAAGAGAGAATCGACTCTGTTGTCCCATATTTTAGATGATATAAGATAGAAATAAAGAAGAAAATAAGATGGATTCTAGAGAGAGAAAGTAGTGAGAGAAAGTATAGAGGATGAGATGATTAACTTGGGAAATTAGATTAAGAAATTATGAACATCCACCCTCCTAACATTCTAGGAGGGAACTTATATAGTCCACCCACATGGGGGCTCTCTAATGGACTATATGTTTTGGGCCGGGCTTGAATAAATGCTTAGTACCTTGAAAGAGGCCTTTTAAGCTAGCCATCAAGCCCGTAATGTCACGACTATTTTAACTAACTATTATAATGTTCTAATAAATATTACAATATAAACCTATGGCCGAACATTCTTGTTTGACTCAATATTTTGAGGCGAACAATCTCCCTCAATGTGAGGTCATTCCTCTTCGATATTTGGAGTTTAATGGAGATTATGAATTTCGTCATAAATGAGTCTTGAACGTGTAATAGTAGTGTTGTTCCTTCATGCTATGATCTTTGAGCCTTTGTCGTTGTCTTTCGACTTTGTCTTTTATCTTGAGATCTTCAAATCATTCTTGACTTATCTTTGCCATCTTACGATCTTGTGTCTTCATCCACATGCTCATACTTTACATAATCTTGAAAGCTTGCTAACAATCTCCCTTGAAGAGAAGTCATTCCTCTACATTAATTGATAAGGAAGATTTTGATCATCAGAGTTGTGGAAGTCTTTAACTTTCTTGATTGTTGAATGTATCTGGGTATGAGTATGTGATTTTGAATCTTTGACTTTGCTTAGTACACCGTAACGTCACCTTCTCGAGACAAAACTTAGACACGGACTGAATGGCTTTGACATTCGTCCTGAATCGGTAGCGTTTTACCTCCGGTCAGTGAAGACCGTTACACAATATTAAATATCGTACCTGTGATTAGGTAGTTTCAATTAAGAACCTCCTTGACAGGGTTTCGCGGCTGTACTAACCGTTCTCTTTACTCGTTCGTCTCAAAGCAAGACTGCGAACATAAAGAGTGAATCAATTAGATTAATATCCTCTTGATTAAACTTGTCAATTCAAATTCCTGGAACAAGTTTGATTCTTAAAGAATCTTACCATTGTTGCTTTCCAGTTGACACAAGCTTGATTCATAAAGAATATCACAAGTTACCTACCGTAGCGCTGTTTGATGTTGACGCTAGAAGGATTTCCATTCGTCATTATGAATATTAATGAATATCACTCTGAATGTTCTGGCAAGACCATAAAGATATTGCGTAGAAACCTGAAACAAGTTTGAATCAATTCAGAATCAAACCACTATTACTTTTCAGTTTTACATATGTTCAATTCATAAAGAATCTTACACATGACCAACCGCAGTGCTGTTTGATGTTAACACTGGAAGGATTTCCACTCATCATTGTGAATACTTGGTAGTATCACTCTGAGTGTTCTAGCAATATCGCAAGGATATAGCGTAGGACTCTCTTGATCTTCATCCATGTGTCCTAACGAGATTTGATTGATCACTTGGCTCTAGACTCGATTTGTACACTTTTAGTGGTCGGAGGCTGGAGAAGATGCCACCTATTCAATATCAACTAACTCAGAGTGAGAAAGTCAATAGAAATCGTGTTGATCTCCGTGACAATAAAACACACTTCTCTTGAGAGAAGCCTGAGTTAGCTGGGGAAGGGTTGTGCATTACATCACTGGGTCCGTGATGCGTTGTCTTCATGATGTGTTGACCCGGTTTCTGCCTAAGTTGTATGGAGGGCTAATTTCTTTACACCCTTTATCCTTAAATTTCTTTTTCATTCTTCAACCCCTTCAATGCTTACCAAGACATCATTACTAGCACCTTGTTGTGATTGTTCCAGTGCTAGCATCAGTACTTAATCGGCATTCAGCTACTTCACATTCTACTCCATGTTTCCTAAGGACTTCTAATAATCTATTGGATTGTCCCTGGGAAGATCCCTCCGGTTCTGGTTGGATCATAGGACTTAAACCTAACCACCCTATTGACACCAATAACGTTGTGAATTAAAGATGTTGTGGGTATTTGATCTTAACCATGAGTACTTGAGTCTTTAGATCACATTTTAATCAAATTTTCTCCCCTATCTCTAATATATAAATCGTTTGATATTAGAGATACCAAATTTGATTAAAATATATTGTGAAAAATAGTCTTGAAAACTTTCGGGAGAAAGATGTGTCAAACTTAGCATGAAATTGGAACGCTCCCCATCAAAAATTGATCCAATGGAATTGTCATTACGAGGATATGATCCACATTAAACTTTTGAGATAGGAGTTGTTGAACACACAATTTTTGAAAGATTTTTAATATCATTGAGAAATTCTTGAAAAAATTGTGTTCAACGCTTTTTGAAAAATCAATTATTTTTGGCGAAAAGGTTTTTCTAAAGCATAAACTTGAGTTCATAGACTTCCAATGTCTTGATGAATCCACTCAAGTGTAAGAAGATTTAACTTCTTTTGCTTAGGGTAAGGGCACGAAATCGTACACTCCCCCGTGAATATAGATCTGGATTGCAATCTAAAAGTGATTACAAGCCATAGTGTTGAGCTCAAAACGTTGAATGTTTTGTGACAAGCTCAATCCGTGATAGATTGCTCTACCCATTGTTGGAAATATTGTCCAAAAGAGACAATTTCCTTTATAAAAGATAGAAATGACATGTTTTTTTTTTAAATATTTACAACTTTCATTCGAGCTTTATGTACACACCCGTGTCGTTATTGAGCGACATTTCTATGTACGTCCATATTATCGATACTAAAAGACATGTCGAGAAGAATCTTTTTGGTATTTTCAAAGATTTTTTTCATTTTTATTTTGTTTTTCTAATGATATTTCCATTTTATTTTATTTTTTGTGTTTTCTCAAGTTTTTCGAAAATAATCCAAAATAGATTTTTATACAACAGAAGAAGGTGATATAGAATGTACAGAATTGAAACCCTTTGAAGAAGGAGAAGTGGGTTCAGAATCCATTGTTGTACCTCCAATGACACAAGAAGAGTTTGCAAAAATACTAGTGTTAGGAGTAACAAATTCATTTTCTATTTTCAGAACACCCGCATTAATGCTGGAGCAGGTTTCAACACTCTTCTCTGTGGGAATCCACCTAAGACTAACTTCTTTAAAGATCTGACCCGTTGGTTTCCACTGAAGGCTAGATTTAGGAGTAGTTTTATCTTGCACAGTGGAAGACTTCTTTGGAGAGAAACTATGTCCTTTTTTAATCCATGTTTCAGATTTGTGGTTATTGCTTTTCTTTGCGACAGGTTTGTATCTCCTTGTTGTCTTATAGGATTCTGTATTCGATCTCCGTTCAAAGGAATGAGATTTGACCTCATAAAGGTATTGTAGAATGCAATGGTCATGATTTCCATTATGAATGCCCTTTTTGCAAGTGAGACATACAGGGAATTTGGGATTCACGAAAGTACTTGTATTCCTAGGTGTTCCAAATCGTTCAGGTGTAATGTTTGAAACATGACTATTCATGGATTGTTTCCAATTCCTAGATTGATGGTGAAGGATTCTAGGTTTTGGTTGACTACCATTAGGAGTGTGTGGAACTCTAGCGGGATTTGGTGAGCTAGGTTTGGAATACACGGGTTTGTCTTTCTGAATCTTCCCTTTTTTCTTAGCATCCTCTAGGTTGTTGGTATGAAGTAAGTCATTTGAACCTACAGATTCTTTTGTGGACGCGAATGTCACATGTTTTGGAGGAGTCCTAGAAGTGCTAGGCGCATTCACATGGTTGGGTTTAGCAACAATGTGCTTTCTAAATGGAGGAACTAATGTAAGAATTTTAACCAATTAAAGTTCGTTTCCTCGACTCACTCGAATTGATCTCAAATTAACATGGATTAATTTGTTCTTGGTGAAATGTATTTTTGGTATTTTTTTTAACTAATTAAGACTAATTTAAAAATTAATTAAACAAATGTTAAACTATTTTAAAAATGGAACTAAATTCAATTTACCCTAATTTAAAAATAAATACTTTTATAATATGAAAATCTTAAAAACTAATTAAAATGATTAAAGCAAATCTATTTTAGATTTAATAAACTAAATTTTAAACTATTTTTAACTATTTTGAATTTAAATAAAATCTACTTTAAAATATTTTCGAATAAAACTAACTTAATTTTAAACTAAAAACTTTAAATGAAATTTATTTTTAAATAAAACTAAATTGAAAACTAATTTAAAATTATAAAAGTAATTAAATAGAATATATTTTTATCTTTTTGTATTTTTTTTTAAACTATAAAAGAAATCTTAAATAAAAACTTTTTAATTAAAATTAATAACACTAAAAACTTATAATAAAACTAATTTAAAACCTGACAGCTAATATTAATCTATATTAATTAAATGTTAAGTAAATAAACACAAATAACTGGCTAGCTAAGATGGTAAGGCTATGGGTTGCTGAGCTGGGGGTCAGGGGTTCGAAACCCTGCAAGGACAATTTTTTGCTATTTATATTATTATTACTTTTTTGGAATATTAAACAGACAGATCAAATGGATCTGTTGTTAAACAACTATATCAAACAGCAAACTTAAAAGTCCTAAATAAGCAAAGACAGCTTAATAAATAAGCAGTTTAAAAACAAATAAGCTAATAAATCAAAAGTGAAGATAAGCAATTCAACTAAACTAATTAATCAAAACTAAATAAGAAAAACCTAACAAAATATCAGCAACTAAAACCAAATCTTAGGGACAAATCAAGCAGACTATAACTTCAGAAAACTAAAACAAAAAGCAGATAAATAAACTTAAACAAACTGAACACCTAATAAGTAGATCTAATCTTACCCGAATATTAAGCAAACTAGATAAGCTAATGACGAAATAAGAAAAATCAAATAGCAGACTTAGTAAAACGGAACTAAGATAAGCGATAAATCCTACGAACCAAATCTGTACTAAATCCTAAAACGTGAAAAGAGCAGATCCAAACAAAACTCAATACTAAATAAGCAAAACTTAAACACGCAGATTCAAATAACTAATTTATCTAAAAAAAACTTATAAAAAGAAGAAGAACATGAACCTTGTGTCGAAAACCGTTGCGACGAAGAGCGGCGCTGAGCCGTCTTATTAACCGAAAACGAACACCATCTCTTCAATCATCAATACCATCGTTCCATAGAACCATAAACTCTCGAACCGAAAAACTAATCGAACCACTTACAAATCTTTCGAACCAAATACTATCCCAACAGTTTTTTATAACTTTCCCAGTGGGGGAAGATTAATTCCTCTTTTTATTTAATAATATTTGAATCCAAAACAGATAAAAAAATAAATAGCAATAAATTTATAAAAGATGAGATGAATTAAATCAAAAGGAAATTTTATTAATAACTTGAAAATTGATTACATTCTGGAATAGAAACTTACAATTTTTTTAATCTAATCTACTTTGCATAAAAATAAAATTAAATAAAAAAGGCACCCAAATTACACAAATGAGGGGGGTTTTTATAGCCAATCCCCAAGGCTTCTTCATGAAGCTTCGGGAGTAAGAAAATTAATCCCATCCGTCAAATGCATCATTTCTTCTTTCTCTTTCTTCTTTTCTTTATCAAACGGACGTGGAAGATAATGATTGGGGGATTCGTGTGTGATGAGTTGTTTCATCCAATCAGGAAAGGGATATTGGCCACGTCTGATGAGGAGAGAGGACCACCATTAGTGTTTGCTTCCGATTCTTATGGTGATTTATTTAGGATTCGTGTGAATCACACGAATTGGGTAAAAACCCCAATTATTGATGGGTAATTTTATGATTGAGGTAAATTAGGGTTTGGGGTGGGTAAATAGGGTGGCTGTGTTTGAGAGAGAAGGAGATGAAGTGAGTGGGTGAGAGTAAATAAATCGTTTGTGGGATGAAGGTTTAAAACGTCTGAGTGTGTGTATTGAGAGTTGACCAAGATCTTTTTGACCTAGCAAGTTTCAATCCGTTTTATTTTTGTGCAACTTTGGGCCTGGCCCAATTTGTTAATTTTCCACCCGTTTATACTTTTTAACTTGGGCCATTTTGGGCTTGTAATCCAACAGTAAGGTAGTACCCAAATACTAATGGGCTTTTGAGCCCATTAGCTAATGTGGGACCCACTTGGCTAAAATATTTCATTTACTATTAAATCCACTAAAAACGGACTTGTTTTTTGCTACCTCGATCTTTTTCTTTAAACTCGTGTCGGTTTCGCCGATTTTTCGTGAACTTGGGCACACTTTTGGTCTTTTGACTTTGTCTTCGTCTTTTCTTGGACTTTTCTTCAACATTTGACCGTGAAATCCCGTGTTTTCTCTACTTTTGATCTTTTGTACCTATTTCACACAAAAACACAAAACCACGCGTAATTCCAAATTTTATGATACTAAACACATGATTAGGTCTTGTTTTTCCTTGATTTTAGTGGCAAAAGGATAAGTGTTTTCACACTTATTAGGAACATAGGGTAAAATGGATGGTTTTGGAACACTTGGTTGCACATCGGTCTTAGAACCTAGATTTCACATGAGAAGAATTGGAGAAAGGAGTCGGTTTTCATAAGATAGATGGGTTTGGATCCTTGTAGGCATTGGGTTGACGAACAACAGGTTTCACAACTTTAGGTTCCACAGTTTTCCCACCCATTTTGGCAACGAGTTTCTTCATCTCCTCTATCGCTATGTCCTTTTCTTGCAACTGAGCTTTCAAGTCTGTAATTTCCATACTCTTTTCGTTTATTTCTCGACACATGGCGGAAAGTTTTACTTGCAAGTGATTATCATTTGGACCTTTTCCGACTTTGTCTTGCAAAGCAAGTTCAAGAGTATGACAGTGTTTTTGAAGGAATTCACATCGGTGTTGAATCAACGCAAAAGCCTTTTGATCAACATTATTTGTGTGTTTTGAAAGCTCTGTTTCAAGACGTTCACACTCTTTGACTTGATCAAGATATTTGCATGCCACGTCAGAATATTCATCTATATCTGCACAAGATGTAAGAGCAACACACAAAATATCTTTGGAGAGACATTCTTGTAAGAGTAGATCATATGCTGTGGAAAACTCGTCTCTTTCAGGTTGATGATCGTCAATTTCTTTTGCAAGAGATTCCACATATATCAAATCGTCAAACATTTCTTGCTCGATTAACTTTTAAAATTCTAAAGCATGTTTCTTTGTTCTTTCTGCAAGCGAAATCAAAATAGTTTTCACAAGCACATTTATATCGTGAGGAATTTCTTTACCGCCGTTTGAAAGTTCACGTTTTTTCCAGTCATCGTCAACAACCTTTTTGAAATTTGCAATGTTACTCTTAAGAATACTAATTGCTTGCTTACTCTTTCTTATTGAAGCTTGATGCGTCAAGTACCCAATATATTTTGATTCATTAGTTTTCTTAGTGGCAAAAACTTGTCTCCATTTAATTCTTATTTGTTCACATTCGAAAAATATTTGCTCACAAGACTTTTGTGTTTGCGGTTTGAAAAGACTATAAAGACTGTTTTCATAAGCATAATTGTATGGTTTAACAAACTCTGTATTAACTTTTGGTCTACTCTCTTCTTCCAAATCGGTTGTCTCTTCACTATCAGGCCTAACAACAAGGCAATCAAGATCAGTCCATTGGGACTCATCAAGATATAGGTGCTGATTCTCAGATTGAGCTTGCTCAAGGTACTTAGGATTTGCAAAACTAGGCCTATCCTTGAAAAACAAACGAGGTGCCAACATTCTCATGGTTTGAATTGATTGATTAGTTTTATAAACAATTTTCTTGTAAAATCAATTTGAGTTTCAAGTTCCACCATTTTGTCGATGTTATTCGCTTGTTTAGTTTTGAAATCCTTTTCCATCTTTTCAACCACAGTTTTTTTCATTAACAAGTTTAGTTTTATCCTCTTGAAGAAAACCATTTACTTGAGTTAGCTCATTGACTTTAGTGGTAGAAAGATATGTTTTGTGACGTTCAATACTCAAAGAGGTGTTATAATTACGTTTCTCTTGTTCAAGAAGCTTAAGAGTTTCGTTATATTTCTGTTGAAAATCGTCCTTTTTAACATTAATTAAACACCCTTTTTACCCCTCAATCTCATTGGTCTTTTGAAGAAGCTGAGCTCTATAGCTATCAATGGTCTCACTAGATTTAATTAGAGCAGCTTTGCATTCTTCAAAAGTTTGAGTGAGCGTAGCGTTTGCCTTCTTTAATTGCTTTTGACTCTTTCTAGTTTCTTTGACATCTTTTTGTTAAGAAGCAATTAAGTTAGCAAGCGCAATATGTTCCTCATCATCATACTCATTTGCATGTTGATCATGGTCAGACTCATTATTGCATGTGTCTGAGGGATCAGGTATGGTATTGCTATCAACCTTTTCTGTCATACATGTGTCAATAAGGGTTTGATTTTGATCACAATGCTCATGCGTATAAGCAGTGGCAAACACATTATATTCATCATTGTGTACCTCTTCCAATGGCTCAGTATCGTAAACAGTGCCAATATCATAGGGAGGTGTATTACTGATGACAATCTCAGAACTGATGCCTTGTGTGCCAGTGATGCTGCTTTCTTTCCCATGTATGGTATGATCATCCTGCGTACCATGCTTTGTGTTCCGTGATGTGCAGCTGTCATTCACATGACCTAGTACTGTACCACAATTTGCCTTGAACCTTTCTCTATCTCTTGTTCGTGAATTATTATTCTGTGGACATAGGTTTCAATGGATTTGATGTTACTTGGGATCAGGTCTTTGAACGTTTGAGCATTTCTATGATGTCTCATGAAGCATCGCTATGTACTCGAAGTCATGATAAATTCTGAATCAAAGGTCTTTTCAAATGTCGTATTGAGTTCAGTGAAGGTGATCATGCATTCACTCCCAAAAAGTCTTTCTTTAGTGAGTTGTGTCACATGTTTCTCCATGGCTTGTGTGAATGCTCTTATGAACGTGCCAGTGGATTCACTTAAGTATAGAAAGACTTTTGAAAGACTCTCAAACGATGATTGAAGATTCTCAAACTTTCCATGCATTTATCTCTTAAGAAGTGTGTTCGTTGTTGTAATTGTTCCATCTCGAGGTTTGTCACAACTGAACACTCACTCTTTTCCATGATGATCGTCTCTCTGTTGATGAGGTGACTTCAGATCTTAAGTAGATATGATGTGATTGTGTTGTTGTTGAAAAGAAATGTTAAAATCCCCTAAAGAATTGTCTTTACAAGAAACCAAAAAATTCTCAGGCCAGAAACACACGATTGTTAAAAAACTTCACTTTCGCAAAAATAAAATCCTTTCGTAGAATCTTTTCGTAGAATCTTTTCGTAGAAACCTTTCGTAGAAACAATCCTTTCGTAGAATCCTTTCGTAGAATCTTTTCGTAGAAACCTTTCGTAGAAACCTTTCGTAGAAGCCTTTCGAAGAAAATTTTCGGAGAAACCGTTCGTAAAAACCTTTCGTAACAAAGTCCTTTCGTAGCAAAATGTTTCGTAACAAATTTATTTCGTAACAATTCCTTTCGTAACAATTTCTTAACAAAATCCTTTCGTAGCAAAGACCTTTCGTAACTCTTTTCGTAACTCTTTTCGTAGAAAGTTATGGTTCGTAGAAGCTTTAGGATTCGTAGAAAATAGATTTCGTAGGAAAATACCTTTCGTAGAACAAAGCTTTCGTTGAAATCATTCGTTGAAACTTTTCGTTGAATCCTTTCGTAACTTGATTTCCTTTCGTAACTTGATTTCCTTTCGAAGCCAAAATCCTTTCGTAACCAAATCTTTTCGTAACTAATTCCTATCTTAAGACTTCCGTAACTGAAAGCTTTCGTAAGAGAAAAGATTTCGTAACTTTCTACTAAACCCTTTTACGAAAGGAAGAACATTCAGACTAAATCTAAAACCCTTTTACGAAAGGAAGAACAGCCAACTTCAAATCAATCCAAAATCAAACCATAACCCAAAATCAATCCAAAACGCCCTCAAAAACTTGTGATTTTAACCACAATAACTAATCTAAATCCCTACCACAACTTTTTAGGTGACTTAAATCAAGATTTAGAGCTCGAAAAACAGTAAAAAAATTTAATTCGTGAAGATTTATGATTAAATCACACAAATCAAATCAATAACAACAACCAATCACTAATCTACCCCGTGGCGATTGATACCAAATGTTGTCCCATATTTTAGATGATATAAGATAGAAATAAAAAAGAAAATAAGATGGATTCTAGAGAGAGAATGTAGTGAGAGAAAGTAGAGAGGAGGAGATGATTAACTTGGGAAATTAGATTAAGAAATTATAAACATCCACCCTCCTAACATGCTAGGAGGGAACTTATATAGTCCACCCACATGCGAGTTCTCTAATGGACTATATGTTTTGGGCCGGGCTTGAATAAATGCTTAGTACCTTGAAAGAGGCCTTTTAAGCTAACCATCAAGCCCGTAATGTCACGACAATTTTAACTAACTATTACAACGTTCTAATAAATATTACAATATAAACCTATGACCGAACATTCTTGTTTGACTCAATATTCTGAGGCTAACAACTTTTGAGAAGATGACAAAAACTTGGCAGGGAATCAACGAACCACAATCTAGCTTGCATATTAAGCTCATTTGGAGCCCTTGGATCAACTGGCACAAACTAACAGACTCACTAGTTGTTTTTGAATTTTACGGGAGTCGGGGTTCGTCCCGGCTACCTCAAAATACTTTCCAAAGGTTAAAACGTACACAAAACGAATATTCATATGGTTCCGACTCGACTTAAAACGTAATAAAAATAAAACTTCGAAAAACTCGAATATCGATCAATCGTTAATAAAAGATAAATTTTGGGCATCCGTTGGTATCGTAGTCTTTGTCGGTTCTTCTCTAATAATCAAAATATTAAATAAAGCGTCAATCACCGGTTTCAACTTAAACCATCAAATGAAATAACAATTAAATTTTTTAAAAATTCAAAAATATTCGTAAATTAGGATTAAATAATGGCGTTAGGTTCGGGGTGTTACAAAGACATCAGTCAAGACACATGCCATACATATATTTTCCGAGACACGAGTCAGGACATATGACTCACGTCCATTTTTGGAAAATCCCTAAGAAATTCAAGGAACCCTCCAAGGGGTATATCCATTCTGTTGTGCCATGTATTAATCAGGCCACAAGAATTTTAGTACTATCACTGGCGTATCATTCGCGTTTGGACACGCAGGGTTCGTTCTGCGTGAGACAGGCAAAACACATCCAGTAAGATCTGTCACGCTTATTTCATGATGCTTTCATTTCTTGACTTCATATTTCATATACCCATGACCATATAGGACGCCATTCGTATAACCTATTTATACGAAGGTTTTCCTTCAGTCTAATGATAAGATCCAATCTACTAACGCACTTACCTCGGACTGATGTGAGTTAAATATGATTTTGATTATGGACAAAGAACAGCAGCCCCATGCTACGATTAGTCACCATTCATATCAGAGTAGGTACAACGATGTGCAGACTACTGAATACATTCAGCATGATTTTCCATTAGGAAAATCTGTAAAAATAACTATGCTTTACAAGCACGTGTTTGTGTATGGCAACCGTGGTTTTGAGGTTCGTCACTCGTTCTTATATTTAGGTTATTTTATGTGTGACTATGTGTTTTGTGTGTTTACATGTTTATTTTGCGTGAACGAAGTTGGTGTGGACATCATTTATGGGTATATGGTACTCATAAGTAAATCGAAGAACGGTTATTTCATGTTCATGAGGTCACAAATTGGTGACTATGAAATGAAATGGTTTTATTTTGGTGTTTACGTATACATATAAGTATTATAGAAAATCGTATTTTTTTTTACGATTTGGGGTTTAGCATTTAGAGGTCTCGGGTAAGGTGTTTAGTCATGGGAGTATTTTTCGGGATGATTTTAAGTCATTTAGGACTTCGTTTAAAAGTTTATTTCAAAATTCAAGAGTTTTCTTAAAACTGTATATTTTATGTTTTTTTACGGTATACGCGTAAATTGACTAGTTTTACGGTTTTGAGATTTTAGGAGCTGAAATAAATTAAGGTAACGTAAGGTATTATTAATAATATATTAATAAGTCTTAAAAAGAAAAAAAAAAATAAAAAAATATATGTGAATCGGGTTTTAAACCGACTAGAAAAGAAAAACAAAGGATAATGGGCCAAAAGACCCAACTTGAGCCCAATTTGGAAAAGCCTTTTTAATAAAACATATAAATACCATGTTTATATCATAAAATTCAGTTTTTCGTTAATTTTCTCCCCTTTTGGCCGAATTTTTACAAGCCCTAATTTAGGATTCATAAAAAATAATTTTCTTGAAGATTTGAGGTAAAAATCTTGATTTAATTTTTATAGTTTTCTTGTTTTATAGCATTAAGGCTTCAAGTTTTATGTAATCAATTTATATAATGGATTAGAGTTCTTAATAGATCTGTAATTAGGGGTTTTATAACAATTAACATGAATAGGATAATGATTGGTGATTATTAGTGATGTTAATTAGGGTTTAATCATGTTTAAATTCATTTTTAAAAACTGGGCAGATTTTTGAGTCACTTGTTTTGATCATATCTAGAGTTCTACAAACTCTTATTTTGCAATCCAAGCATCCCTGAATAGGTAATTGAAGTGACTTTCAAATGCAAGAAACGAGAACTAAATTGGAGGTCGGGAGGTGGGTCAAAAACAGGTTACAACAGTCGGAGTTCAAAAAAGTTTTGAAATCAGTCGGGTTTAATTTAACGTTTTAAGGTGATTGGGGTACTTAGGAGTACACTTGAGCCCTCTAATGAGCATGGGTGCTGGTTTATATATTAAATAAGAGACATGAAGGGTGGCTAAGAAAATGGGTTAGGGTAAGACCCCCTAATCATAACAAACGTTTTGTATATTCAAAATCGGTAAAATGCGGATAGGCAGAAGTATATATATATATATATATATATATATATATATATATATATATATATATATATATATATATATATATATATATATATATATATATATATATATATATATAT
Organism: Glebionis coronaria; assembly: GCA_025667525.1. Taxonomy (NCBI): domain Eukaryota; kingdom Viridiplantae; phylum Streptophyta; class Magnoliopsida; order Asterales; family Asteraceae; genus Glebionis; species Glebionis coronaria. Next base: position 276,294,822 of record CM046881.1, read on the forward strand.
ATATATATATATATATCGCGGCCTTAACAGTAGTATTTAGGTTGGGGAAAAAGGGAGGAGTTAGCTAACATAAGTAAGGGCATAGGTTTTCCTTTACAGAGATAATGGGTATGTTTAGGTGGGCGTTAGGCTTATAGTTTGGAGACCTAAAAACTGGGACTGTTTTGGGTAAAATGTTAACGGGACGGGTTATGAAGTAAACTAAGTTAAGGGCTTTATAGAGGGGTGCAATGAGATGCTTAGAGCATATAAATGAGGTATATATATGGGAGAAGGTTAGATGTCCATCATAGGTTGATGAGCCATCTTAGTGTTTGGTTCATGTTTTGATTGTGTGCTTTTGTTTGTTAGCTTTTTGCTAGTGCGCGAACTTTTGGAGAAGCTCAATCAAGTGAGTTTCATAGTCCCATATCTTTTAATGATTTTCACTTCCAGATGGGATGGAAGAGACACTCTATGGTTTTGTAACTAATGTTGTGAATGTTTTTATGGTTTTTGATGGACTTGTGTGTACACTTATGTGATTAATTGCTATGTGATTCTTGATTATGTTTATGATTTGGATCGGGGGACACGTACCATCTCAGTTATTGTGGTTTGACTTGGTACCAAGGGGATGTTGACAAGGCGGGTCCTTGGGGAGGTACATAGATTTGTGAGCATCTATGGGACTAATGGATAATGACAAGGCGGGTCCTTGGGATTGGTACATAGGTGTATAGGCGCCTATGGTACCATGGTGTTTGGTAAGGCTGGAAGCCTTGGATTTTGTTTGGAATGATTGATCTTGAATATTAGTTGTTAATGCATATTTGTAGCCCATTGTCCATATGTTTAGTGGTTTATGGTGGTTCACAACTTATTTTAATCTATTTTCGGTTGGAGTCTAAACCTATGACTCTCATCAACATTATGTTGACGTGTTTTAGTGTCTCTTTCAGGTGATAAAGTGGTTAAGCGTGAAAACATATGTGGCTAGGATTGGAGTCGCGTAGGAATGCATTTAGAAGGAGATCCCTGTTCCTTTTTAGTTTATTTTTCTGTTTGTTTCAATAAGTGATACTATGAACCTCTATGTTCCGTTCAAAAAAATGAACCTATATGTTGCTTTGTTTGTGTTATTTGTGTGTCTTGGGTAAGAGGTAGGGCCGTTACCTACTTACCTAGACTCTTGCATTGATGAGATATTGTCATGATATTTGTGTCACCTTTTATGACATTTTTAATTCATATAGTTCTCTCTATAGACACATTGTTGTTGTGATGATATCCATACATCGCGCCCCATATTCCGCCATGGTGGGTTGTGACAGAATGGTATCAGAGACTATAGAGAATTAAGTTGCCTAGTCTATTAACCTAATCTATAGCTTAACGGTCCCTGCATATAGGCGTCATTAGGAGTATGTGTGCATTTTATATTAATCAAAGTTTTTTGGATGTTATTGGTTTTTACTTGAGATGTTTGTTAAGTTTTGACTAGTATGGGTTGAACCATAGTAGTTCATAATTAGCCACATGTTATTTTCTTTTCGGGTTGTGACTAGTGAAGGTTGAACCATAATCATCCACGCTAGTCATTATTGTATTTTGCTTAAATTATACATTATAGTACATAATTTGGTACATGGTAGTTTCTGTCTTTTGTTGAGTTATTTTATGTACCTAAGGTATAGTATTTTTCTTTTGATGTTTAAGTCATGTCCCTAAGAATCATATGGTGGTTCGAGTTATTAGGAGTAGGTGGATATGAAGGATTTTATGCTGTTTTCACTCTTATGGGCGACATGACTTATAACTAATTATGTTTTTGTTTTAGATTTTAGTCCATGCTGTTTTAGCTAGACTATGGATTTATGGATTCCAATAGTTTGATTATATTTTTTTATGGATGGAGTTTTGGACTTTATTGTTTATATGGTTATGAGCTTATGTGAGTAGATGGATATATGTGTTATGTGTTGTATTAATTCTTATAAGTGTCATCATAGGAGGGAGTGCATTGGGGAAAGGGTAATTGTATAAGTATAGTGGCCAACATAGTTATACAAGTACCATAACTCCAATAAATTCCTAAGTATGATTACATGAAAGAGGGTTAATACATGCTTGTATAGTAGGTGTCAGACAGATTTAAGTATATGTATCCCGATATGCCTATATATGTATTTAACACCCCCAATTTACATTGCGCAACGGAAAATACACAATTTGGTGTTATTTACAAACTTCATTTCACAACTCTTTAAATGACCCGAAAACAGTATATTTAAGAATAAATATGGAAATAATTTAAATCAATGTCTAAAACCTTCAATCCAAAGTAAAATCAGTTTAAAATATATCAGAGTACCGTTTAGGTTTCCCCTAGGATCTTAGTCAAACAACAAACCTTTTACCAAAATACTTGACCATTTACTATATATTTATGACAATAGGGAAAGAAATCTGTTTTAGACCAAACTACTACAAAAGCAATCCCGCAATCCTTCTCCAGCAAGCTCCGCAATCAACAACTTCAAGTACCTGAAATACATGCTTAAAATCATCAACACAAAGGTTGAGCAAGTCTATAGGTTTTACAAAACATAATTAAACACATCGTAAAAATCATTTACAATTGTCTAATAGAATTGTGGTCATACAATCTATTAATCAGGTCTATCATATTATAGCAGTAGCTATCGAATTGTATTAAGCTCATGACACCGACCCCTTAACTTAGTCACCCACGCCAAATGCCAGCATGACTAGAAAAATTACCAGTGCCCCTACTAGGGTATTAATTGCAAGAATACCAATTCTCATTCACGTAAAATTATCCTTCCTAGCGGGTTACTCAGCGTAAATCCCTGGTCTCAGATAGGGTTGTCAGCCCAATAGTACTATTATTAGAATAAGCGGCTTTTCCCAACTCGTAACATCAAGTCAGAAGATAGTTAACGGCTCATGAATTTAGGGTCTTATGCAATTAGGTACTTATACAATTCATTTCATCAAAGGCAACATCGGGCCCAACAATTACTCATGACATGTGTTCAATTTACTTCAAATAGCATGTATCCCCCTCGCGGGTTTTAAAATCGTTAAAACAAGTAGAAAGCGAGGCTATAGACTCACCTGAAGTAATAGCAGTAGTAAGACGATCTTCGACGATAGTTGATGCCAGGTAAACACAAAAACCGCAACCTATCAAATAAGGCGCGTTCATCAATAATAAACTCGATTAAAATCCATACTTAGTAATATCAAACTCAAAATCATAAAGTCAAAATCAATCGAAAATAAAAATAATGCAAGCGACCTTTTTACTCCATTTTATATATTTACTATTAGTTGACTCCTTCGATAAAAATCTGCTGGTACACACCAAATGTACAAGCTCATTTACCCCACTTAAACACGTCAAATTTTTATGATACTAATCAGAAACTTCACTTACTATATATAGAAAGCCCTGTTAAAAACTCATCAAAAGATTTTGCATTTAAAGTTCCCTGCCCGACACATCTTTGAACTACAAAAACCGGACAGTTTTACGTCAACAACTCTTATAGTCTTTTAACCCATTTATTTTTCTCCGTTTATGAAACCGACACTCAACTTTGAAAATAACTCGACATCCTCATACTTAAAATTAGAAATCAGTCCATGACATATTTAAAAATCCATTTTATAGTCCCCGAGTTTCGATCCAGATATCGACAACAATTATATATTGTGACGATACTCGTCTCCCGGTACACGGAATAATCAAACTAACATAACTTTTCGCTCGTTTGGAGCTACAAGTCCTACCTTATACCAAAACGAAGGTAAAAACATCCGCTACAACAACATCTAATTAGTTCATCTCAAACTCAAACTCATATTTTCAGAAAATTACTTTTAATAATCTGCTATAAAATACATTTTTAAATATCACTCAAAATTAATTTCACTCCATTTTTACCACTATAATCATTCCTACACTACTAGTTCATATCATAACATACTAAATCATCCTAGATGATCAAATCATAAAAACCCAACTCAAAAATAATAACATGCAATCATAAAAGCATATATATATATATATATATATATATATATATATATATATATATATATATATATATATATATATATATATATATATATATATATATATATATATATATAAACACCTACATACAACAACAATATAAGATCAAACAACATGATTTTCATCCAAAAATGGGTTTTATGAAAATGTTCATGCATGTAGCTAAATTTCATACGAATGGATAGAGAATCAAAAGATAGGAATGGGAGTTTGATTAGTTTTTGTTGAATCAAACTAGAAACTAAAAAATCAAGGGGTGTTTGGTGGTTGTGGGTTGACGGAAAAGAGAGGAGAGGAGGAGGGAGAGAGAAATTTTTGCTAGTGGAATGTGTTTGTGTGTTTTTGTGGTTTAATTTTTCATTTTATATGGGAAAAGTTTAGGGTAGTTTTTGCCAATTGTGATTCTTTTGGAGCAAAGTGCAAATACTTTGTTAAAAAGCGGGAAATGACTATTAGTGACTTTTGAAAATTTTTACGGGTCTCGGGTTTCATAAAAATGCTTCTCAAAACTTAAAACGCACACAAAATATGATATTAAATAGTCCCGGCACGACTTAATACGACATTAATATAAAACGTCAAAATATTAAACATCGACAAGTTTAAAATAAAATATAAAATTTCTCGGGCATCCGTCGATATCGTCATCACTAATAATCCTCGCAACTCGTCAAAACGTAAAAATATAAGTTCAACATCATCCAAATCAAATTACCAATTGTCATGACAATCAACCGCGTCAAAAATTTCAAAAATATATGTAAAAATATAATTAAATAATGACCATGGTTTAGGGTTGTTACATCCTACCCTCCTAAAAGAGAGCGACGTCCCGTCGCTCAACCCGCCTTGCATTCGCACTTCCTCACTTCTAGAGTCAATGTGACCTCTTATCCTCAAGAGATACTCACGTCTTCCACACCAGTCCAACTCAATTCGTATGACATCACCATATCCACATTTATTACTACACTTCAACTTTCAATTTCACCTTCTATTATGCTAATATTCCTTCATCATTCATATTCCTTCTGCATCACTTTCTTAGTTTCATTCATGCCCCAATACTCGGACATCATGACCCACGACTAGGTATATTCTCAAATTACACCTCTTAACTACTGATATGACGATTATCATCGCATAAAGATTCCATCTTCACTAGTTTCCATTAGTCCTCATTGTGAAATATTTAGATATCATCATCCCAAGTTTCTATTATATGTTGATGTGATTGATACCAATTTCAATTACCATCATTCAATTCATCCTTTCACTCTGTCCGTTGCTTTCCGAAAATATGCAATATTCCTTCTTAACTCAATTCTTCACACTTTCTGTAGAAATCTCTAATATCCAAAAGTCAATCTCAATCTCTGAGTCACATATAATATGTTCAACCCTTAATCAATACTCATACTTTATTTCAGCGATTTCTAGTATTCAAAAATTACTCTGCCTCTATGTCCTGAGGTTACACTCAAATTAAATACAATGAGACTATCCAGAATTCTTACCATTCACTTATATACTTTCCATACTCATTTTCCACTTTCATTAATTCTAACAATCTCTATGTCCCAAGTGTAGTGCTTGCTAGATCACTGAATTACTATACCTTCCATAGTACATTATTACATCTTCCTCATATCATATACTGTTTAGATAACTCCGTTAGCCTCATATAATCAAATCTAAAATGTATAATGGTCAAATCACTTCCTGATATCATAATACATTTTATTCCAACCATTCTGTATTAATACTTCAATTTGTAAAATTCCTTCAATACTACATGCGACACTCTCAGTACTCTAAGAATAATTAAATTCTCTTTTTAATCTGAACAATTCATTCACCACTGGTCCTTGCATTCTTAACACACTCTCTGATCTAATAGAAGAAAATTTAAATAATCACAATAACCGTATTTGTCCCACAAAAACATACATCTCAACTCTCTCATTTCTATTACCATTCTATTTCCAAATTCCCAACAATCTATTGATATTCTTTCTTTGATATTCCTTTTTCATTAATTTATCAATTCAATTCCAACTTTCTTTCCATTCCATCCATTCTGCTTGTTTCTACCAATATTCCAATTATCTCAAAACTTAAGAGTCAATTCTCAATTACTTCAGAAACTTTATAAACTCTTTTTCCTTCTCCTCCTTACTAATACTCACTAGTTGATAGTGAAAGTATCCACACTCATCCTTCATAATCTGAAACATACTTCGTAATACAGAACTATAACATATCCCGTCTAAAATTTACCGATTATTATTTCACTGTCATCATTAAGTAATCCTTACTTCCTCCCTTTAAAATCCCCGAATGGCATTTATACACAAGTCCTTCTTATTCTTATTTTCTTCATACTTGATTCCATACAAGTAATACTTATCAATCCCAAAACAAATACCACAATATCCAATCTCATGATCATATAAACCTCGTCACACTTCCTTATTCAAGTCAACACACTACTATTGCTTTCCTTTCCACTTGATATTATCCAAATATCATCATCGCAGCTCTATAATTCCTTCAGATTCCTCCAATACTAATTATACAGCATAGAACTTCAATCTATCCTCAACATTCATAAACAACTTCCTCAACTACAAAATCAGATCTCACAACAACAACTTAAATATATGAATGGATTTCACACATTTAGTTCTTCTTTGTCAGCTTTATCATTGGTTCAACAATCAGTGAAAACCTCCTGATAAACCTCCGATAATACTCAGCTTACACAAAGGAATTGACAAGCTTCAGTCGGTTTCGTCGGTATCGACAAAGCCTCAATCGTTTCAATCTGGTCAGATTTTCACGATCACTTCAGCCATAGATCGCACATTCTAAAACATCTATAATACTCCAGCAAAAATTCTTATCCAAAGAATGTTTACACACCATTCCTTTTTAATAATAACAATTTTCCAATTGTTAGATAATACTTTTCTTTCCTCAATCATCTATTCATCACACTAAACATTCACAATCAATAATGGACACTGAAATCTGGTGCTCAGTTTGTTCAACCTTACAGCAATCATCTCATTCATAAAACATCCAGCTTCTTTACTTTCTTACATTATTACTTCTCTGATGACTTACCCTTCCAGTCAATTCAGATTATCCTTATTGTCTCATCTGCCAATCCTTACAATCAAACATATTACCATCCTTAACTTCCTAATAATGCCATATAATAAAATATACAATCATATTGCATAACTCCTATCACCAAGCTAACACAAAGCTTCTTTTTCCCATGACGACAGTGAACTCTACGATTCCGCAGAACAATCACATGGTATCCTCAAGTACTAACTCATCTTCTCATTCTTTTCCGACTACTACTAGTAAAGCGCACATAAAATTTGACTTATTGTAGTTTCCTACTACATATCTTCTCATCATTGTCCAATAAAATCGTCAAATAGAAATTCCACTGATTACTCCCTGAAATTAGTACTCAATGTTCAACAACATTCCAATTTAATTCTTTCCTCCTTTATTATCATATCCTATGATATTCATCCTTATCCTGGTTAACTTTCTCACAACTCTAGTTCAGTTAATTGCGCTATACTTCTTAATTCCATAAAATCAGAAAATATTTCCTTAATATATATATATATATATATATATATATATATATATATATATATATATATATATATATATATATATATATATATATATTATTTTTTCCGTCGGTGAATTTCTCATTTCAATCAATCACAAATTCTCGTTGATTTCTCGTCCTCAGGTCTGCTAAGATCAAACATCTTCAAATCTTAATATATCCTCAATAACACCTTCAGAATTTAATACACCATCAATAACACTTTTTAGTATTCCAATAAAATTCTAACTCAATGATTACCCGATAAGAACACACAATTTACTGCATCTAAATCTCAAATCTTATCAGCATTTCCAAAATATAGGCAGTAATAGCAGCAACATTCCCTTCATATCGATCTTCCATTATCTGAATAATTCCTTTATTCAATCTCCTTTACCGAAATGAAAACATTTCATTACCATAGAAATACCAATTTTTATACCACATTCCTTGTTATTCCTTCAGCAGCTCGACCTCCAGCTAGCCCATACTTATATCAAGTAAATAGATAATTACTTAAGTGGTATAAAATATATGTGATCTACACATCATACTTCCTCCTATTTACCCAATTTATAGCAACTGCTTGAATGCCATCTCTTCTTATCTTAGACTATTAAATTCCAAGTTTACCTTCTACTAGAGGAAATAAATTCCTATTCCTTGTTGTCATTCGCAACAATACCATTCCTTTACCCTTTTCTGCCACACTTAATTTGGAATCAGGATCAATCTTTAAATTACCATCTCTTCTCGTCTAGTTGATCATTCCCAAATGACTATCGATATATTAAACATCCATCAGTTACTCGAACTTATCCATATAGTTGCACCTTTCCAATTACCATCAATAGTCGTATGACACTCTCCACCGCATCTCTTCTCATTCCTAAAAACTCAACACACATACATCCTTTTAGAATCTTGCAAAATAACAGCAGCATCTCTAACTGGAACAGCAGCATCTTCAATATCAGCAGCATCTTCAATCTCAGCAGCATCTTCAATTTCAGCAACATCTTCAGTTTCAGCAGCATCTTCAACTAAAACAACAGGGTTTTCAGTCTCAGCAGCATCTCGTCTCTTCTCAGCACTATTAGCTTCAAACAATCTAACAACTATTCCCACAATCATATAATCTACCCTAATGGTTGGCAGCCTTTGGAGACATATTTCAAGATACTCAGTCAATCACACATGAATCCCTGCTAATGACAGAAACATATCTCACTCAACTCTTTCCATTGTTATCACATACGAAAGAGACTTAACAAGTATACACATCTAGATAGAAAGAATAGGGTCTTTTCATCAAGATATAACATGAATACTGCATACACCAACAACACAATACTACCTAAATTCCACAATCATCTCAAAAGAAAAGATACAAAGACACATCAAAATACTAAAGGGTAATAGTAGATTTCATCCATAAATCCGAGAAAATCGCAACAAAACCTTGTCACTAATGTCACTTACCCTTATCATCCTAAACAACAACAATAACAATAATCCACCACAATAATATCTCACAACATCTAGATAATCCAAATACAATACAACAATACATAAACTGAAATACAACAAAGATCCATCACTACATCACTCCATAGAATGTGGTCCATCACTTTCTCCAACTTGGCTCGTTCCTGCTTCATCTTCAACTGGTCCTAACTTGCAGCACCTCCCTTTTGGATCTAAACACGGTGGATTCCTAAATCCATACTTCAAAATTCATCCTTGACACGGCGGATCTATCATATAATGAGAATTAGCATACACCTCACTATCCTGAAACTTCCAATGTGGCTCAAGATACGGCCCAACATGATCTACATATTCACTTAACCTGTGAAGCCTATCTATCTCTTTCTGGTACTTCTCAAAATCAGTCCCATAACTTCTCACTTCAGTTCTAACCTCAGTTCTTCCAACCTCACTCTCAGTCATATAATTATCACTATCAGATTCTACAACATTTTTCTTATCATTCGTATCATCCTCGTAATCTAACCATCCACCTGTAATCTTATGATCACCTACATACTGATTCTGCAAACTCCATTGACCTACAGCAAATCCCCCTTTCTTGACGTAATATGGTATGTCAGACATTTTCTGAAATCATAGAAAATTCAAAAGTACATAAGGTCATTATTCAAAAATATATATGCAATGCATAACCATGCAAATGCAAATGAATTACGTATGCCAAATATATATGTATGCGATGCAATGCAATGCAATGCAAATGATAATTATACAATATTTATAAAAATGAAATTATGATGAAATTATGATGAAAGCACTCCACGTCTTTTCATTAATACCAATACCTCAATGCAGTATTTACTTAATAAATACTCAAGAATTCACAACAATTATAAGGGATACATCAATAATAATAAAGCATAACAAAAATAAATAATCTTACCGGAGCCTTGCAGAGAAGTTGCGTTGCTTTTATAAAATACTTTCGACACCAAACTTAGTTTAGGTCATTTTTCAAAAATCGACCTAATTCGCTATAACTAAAAAGCTCTGGTTACCAATCTTTAACGCCCCCAATTTACATTGCACAGGGGAAAATACACAATTGGGGGTTATTTACAAACTTCATTCACAACTCTTTAAATGACCCGAAAATAGTATATTTAAGAATAAATATGGAAATAATTTAAATCAATGTCTAAAACCTTCAATCCCAAGTAAAAGCAGTTTAAAATATATCAGAGTAGCGTTCAGGTTTCCCCTAGGATCTTAATCAAACAACAAACCTTTTACCAAAATACTTGACCATTTACTATATATTTATGACAATAGGGAAAGAAATCTGTTTTAGACCAAATTACTATAAAAGCAATCCCGCAATCCTTCTCCAGCAAGCTCCGCAATCAACAACTTCAAGTACCTGAAATACATGCTTAAAATCATCAACACAAAGGTTGAGCAAGTCTATAGGTTTTACAAAACATAATTGAACACATCGTAAAAATCATTCACAATTGTCTAATAGAATTGTGGCCATACAATCTATTAATCAGGTATATCATATTATAGCAGTAGCTATCGAATTGTATTAAGCTCATGACACCGACCCCTTAACTTAGTCACCCACGCCAAATGCCAGCATGACTAGAAAAATTACCAGTGCCCCTACTAGGGTGTTAATTGCAAGAATACCAATTCTCATTCACGTAAAATTATCCTTCCCAGCGGGTTACTCAGCGTAAAGCCCTTGTCTCAGATAGGGTTGTCAGCCCAATAGTACTATTAATAGAATAAGCGGCTATTCTCAACTCGCAACATCAAGTCAGAAGATAGTTAACGACTCATGAATTTAGGGTCTTATGCAATTAGGTACTTATACAATTCATTTCATCAAAGGCAACATCGGGTCCAACAATTACTCATGACATGTGTTCATTTACTTCAAATAGCATGTATCCCCCTCGCGGGTTTTAAAATCATTAAAACAAGTAGAAAGTGAGGCTATAGACTCACCTGAAGTAATAGCAGTAGTAAGACGATCTTCGACGATAGTTGATGCCAGGTAAACACAAAAACCGCAACCTATAAAATAAGGCGCGTTCATCAATAATAAACTCGATTAAAATCCATACTTAGTAATATCAAACTCAAAATCATAAAGTCAAAATCAATCCAAAATAAAAATAATACAAGTGACCTTTTTACTCCATTTTATATATTTACTATTAGTTGACTCCTTCGATAAAAATCTGCCGGTACACACCAAATGTACAAGCTCATTTACCCCACTTAAACACGTCAAATTTTTATGATACTAATCAAAAACTTCACTTACTATATATAGAAAGCCCTGTTAAAAACTCATCAAAAGATTTTACATTTAAAGTTCCCTGCCCGACACATCTTTGAACTACAAAAACCGGACAGTTTTACGTCAACAACTGTTATAGTCTTTTAACACATTCATTTTTCCCCGTTTATGAAACCGACACTCAACTTTGAAAATAACTCGACATCCTCATACTTAACATTAGAAATCAGTCCATGACGTATTTAAAAATCCATTTTATAGTCCCCGAGATTCGATCCAAATATCGACAACAATTATATATTGTGACGATACTCGTCTCCCGGTACACGGAATAATCAAACTAACGTAACTTTTCGCTCGTTTGGAGCTACAAGTCCTACCTTATACCAAAACGAAGGTAAAAACATCCTCTACAACAACATCTAATTAGTTCATCTCAAACTCAAACTCATATTTTCAGAAAATTACTTTTAATAATCTGCTATAAAATACATTTTTAAATATCACTCAAAATTAATTTTTCACCCCATTTTAACCCCATTTTTACCACTATAATCATTCCTACACTACTAGTTCATGTCATAACATACTAAATCATCCTAGATGATCAAATCATAAAAACCCAACTCAAAAATAATAACATGCAATCTTAAAAATATATATATATATATATATATATATATATATATATATATATATATATATATATATATATATATATATATATATATATATATAAACATAAACACCTACATACAAAAACAATATAAGATCAAACAACATGATTTGCATCCAAAAATAGGTTTTATAAAAATGTTCATGCATGTAGCTAAATTTCGTACCAATGGATAGAGAATCAAAAGATAGGAATGGGACTTTGATTAGTTTTTGTTGAATCAAACTAGAAATTGAAAAATCAAGGGGTGTTTGGTGGATGTGGGTTGACGGAAAAGAGAGGAGAGGAGGAGGGAGAGAGAAATTTTTGCTAGTGGAATGTGTTTGTGTGTTTTTGTGGTTTAATTTTTCATTTTATATGGGAAAAGTTTAGGGTAGTTTATGCCAATTGTGATTCTTTTGGACCAAAGTGCTTTGTTAAAAAGCGGGAAATGACTATTAGTCACTTTTGAAAATTTTTACGGGTCTCGGGTTTCATAAAAATGCTTCTCAAAACTTAAAACGCACACAAAATATGATATTATATAGTCCCGGCTCGACTTAATACGACGTTAAAATAAAACGTCAAAATATTAAACATCGACAAGTTTAAAATAAAATATAAAATTTCTCGGGCATCCGTCGATATCGTCATCACTAATAATCCTCGCAACTCGTCAAAACGTAAAAATATAAGTTCAACATCATCCAAATCAGATTACCAATCGTCATGAAAATCAACGTCGTCAAAAATTTCAAAAATATACGTAAAAATATAATTAAATAATGACCATGGTTTTGGGTTGTTACAATGTATGATCCCCTATAATTATCGATTGTATCCTTAGGAGGGTGGCTAGCTCGCTTCTTTTTAGATATTCAACCTCCGTTGTGGCGTATTCTTCGAGTTTCCTATTTCACGTGTCCGTTTTAAAATGGTGTTCTTGGTGTTAAGTATATTGAAATAAATTGAGATTTCTTTTGGGATAATGAAATCTTTTGTGTTGAGTCTTACATTCCTTTTTGTCGGTATATATTGAATAGACTTGGAAATCTAATATAGGGTTGGATAGTTGGTTATATACGGTAACATAAGGGTAAGGTGTTGGAATCGTTTTTGAAACAAGATGTAACATAAGAATTCTTAATCAACAATTATTTATTTCAAAATTCTAAAAGACTTTTTTTTTAATTAAAGCAAAATAAAATTTCTTTCTACTTACATAGTTTATATAATTGAGTTTAACCGATTTACGTCATTTATAATTATTTATACAAGGTTAAATTGAGTTCATGAAAATTTCACATACAATTATTTCTTTCATTTAAAAGGATTGCATTAATCACTAAGTTTATTCTTTAGTTTTTAAAACAACTAGTATAAAATTGTTTTGGTCGTAACTTGTTCGTTTTTAAAGCTTTTGGGTGATTCAAAAGCCTAAAATTATGTACTCGGAACGTACTTTTCAAATATTCAGAATTTATAGTCATGGGAAGTCAGTATCCTGGTCGAAATTATTATACAAGTGTCGGGTTAAAGGTTGAGTTTTAAATAGTAGTTTATTTGTATGATTTGGGATGCACGGGATACCTAGTCTTTGAGTTGAGTTTTGAGTTCGTTAAGAGGGTTGTTTGTAGATTGTTTGAGTCACATAGATGTGGGAAGGTAAAGAAAAAATAAAAATAAAAAATATTCTTTTGGAAAAGTCGATCTTGTGCACGGTTTAAATAATATGTCGCGGGGCGTAAGATATTTTGGTTCCATTAAGTGTTTCTTGGATCATTTTTCTTTGTCATGAGTCATTTGAATTGGTACCTGTTTGAGTTTTCCTTTTGAGTTTTTGTGGTTTTGGTCTGTTTTAACTTGTGCACGTGAAATGTCGTTAGTTATCCGTAGGTTTGATTCGTTGATCGTATCTAGTGGATTCAGGATGTAGTTTTGGTTGCGTATTGATTAGGAGCGTTGAGGTAGTCATATGAAAGACTTGGTCGCGTCTATACGATTAAGTAGGTGACCATGAGAGAATGGTCGGAATGCCTTTAGTGGGGAGGAAAGAGTTAGATGTTCGTAGACGAACTAATGTGGTCATGAGGTCTATTAGGAGTGCCAAGGGAGATGAATAGAGATTTGTATAATGTATGGATATTGGCACAAGTAACGCGCCATAGAGAGTGTTGGAAGGGGATATAATACCTCAAAGGTATTTATGATTGTTCGTAAGGCATGTAAGTTTTCTGAAATTTTTTTGAGATTTAGTAGGTTTGCCTATTACTTTGAGGTAGAACCATGAATAGAGCAAGTAGGAGAAGTGAGAGGAGTTGTAGTTAGTGCCTTTCCAAGGGAATTGTTGATAGAAATATTTAAAAACAGGAGTTGTTAGAAATTGCAAGGAATGCAAGATAAAAGTTGAGTTGCTTAGTAGTAGATTTGATGTGGAAAGCGGTTGAATAGTTTGATAAGAGGAAGTATTGGTCTTTTAGAATGCTGTAGAATTTTGCGAGTAGAACGAGGTAGGAATTTATTCGTATTGCCACTAAGAGAGGGTGCAAGTAGGACGTAGTTGAAAACAGCTAAGGATGTTGTATGAATGCTTTGGGTTACGGTTATGCATTTAGCTTCGCCAGAGCACTAGCGGTTTTCATGGAGTCAATGAACCGAGTGTGCATGAATGTATATAAACGAGTTGTCATCGGGAGTATCGACGACATCTTGATCTACTCAAAGTCTAAAAAGGAGAGTGAGGCGAATTATGAGTTGGTTTTGGAGTTGTTAGGAAAGGGAATTATACGTGAGATTTTCAAGTGTGAGTTTTAGGATTAAGTTGACCAGGATGAGTAGTTAGAGATGATGGTATATCATGGAACCAGCAAGGGGCGAAGTAAAGAGGGATGTATAAGCGTTTTGGAGGCTGAAGAGGTGATTGGATAATGATCCGGTCTTGGCATTGTCGGAAGGACTGGATGAATTCGCGAAGCATGAGGATACGTGGAGCAAGGATTTGGAGGTGTACGAGAACGACAAAGAAAGGCGATTGCATATACGATGCAGGAACTGAAGATTTGGAAGAACTAGATAAGACTTAGTCAATGGAGTTGGACTGTTATATCTGCCTAGAATGCTAGAGCCATTTGGGGTACTAGACGTAAAGAATGATCTGTATGGATCATGAATGTATCTAACACATATTCAATCATTTTTATTGAACATTCGGCAAAGGTGATGGGTGGAGTTAAGTGATGAAAGACAATTGCAAGGCTAAGTACCATCTGGGAAAGGCAAGCATGGTTGATGAGACATGGAATAAAAAGAATAAAGTGAAGCTGAGACGAAATTGAACTATATGGATGACGTATTAGGGTGGTTTGGATGCAGGATGTAGGTTGCACGAGTTGAGTTGTCTAAAGCAGAGAACACGCCAACATTTATGTTGCGTGGCTTGGACAATCATATGGAGAAAAGGGACGTAGACTATACTTCCTACATAGATAGGAGTGGCTTAGAAAGGGCAATGTAAGGACGAATTTGGTGGAAGGGATACATAATGCGGTGGAGGAATAAGTACGATGAGAGTTGGGTGATAGTCGATAGACGGACTAATTCATCCTATACTTCAAGAGGAATGAGAAGTCACATAGTTGAGAAGTTGGAAGGATTTCCCACAAATGCGATGGAATAGGAGGTTTTGTGTAAAAGTTAACCTAATAGGTATGGAATGCCTTATGAATGATTATGGCAAGGGAAGAAACGATGCGAAGCAAGCGTAGTATATCGTTGATAGACTAATGGTTGTTATGAGCATACTATAGAGGTAATTGAGAAAGACGCCTAGAGCATTGGCGTGAGATTTGGAGATAGTTGGAGAACGCGTTATATTAGGAAGAATTCTCCTACAAAGAGAGAGTCACCGGTGATAGGGGCATGTTCTCCATTGATGAGGATGTAGGGAATAAAGGAGGAAACACCTAAATTATAGGCTGAAGACGGGATATAAGATGGTATGGAAATTAAGATTTTGGAAATACAAGCGAAAAGTAGTATGGAGGAAGAATGATTAGAGGGAGCAAGAGGTTGTCAAGATGGTGGGGTGATATTGAAGGGAAAACTGTTATAACAAGAGGTTAGTAGTCACAAACAATGGAACGTTCACCTAGAGAAAAGGTGTAGCACCTGTTAGTATGAAGGATTGTTAGTTACTTGGTTCCAAGCATGGGAAAGCAAGGATGAGGTGGTGGTTATGACATGTTTCATGTGAATGTTATGGGAAGCTTTTGGTTATGCAATCATGCATATACCATTGGATGTGATAAAGGTTGGGAGAACTTCTGAATGATGGAAAATCCGTAGAGGATAGAAGCCATTAGGTCTGGTGATAGGAATTTTAGTAGAAACTGTTGGAGTTAATTCATAGGAGATGAGGTGGATCACCGTTATAGTGGGATGAAGTTAGAAGCGGCCAACGTATTGGACCGGAGGTGGATCGGAAAACTATGGAGGTGGTGGCAGTGCTTAAGCAGAGGTTGAAAATGGCAAAGAACCGACAAGAGAGCTGTGCGGACGAGAGGCATAAGCCGTTGGGATTTAAGATTGTAGGTAAGGTTATGCTAGAGGTTTCACCATGGAAAGGAGTGATGTGGTTTGGAAAGAAAGGGAAGTTAGCACCTAGATTTGTGGGTCCATTTAAAATGCTTGAAAGGATTGGGCTAGTGGCGTATAGGTTGAGATTACCGGAGGAATTGAGTAGTGTGCATGGTGTATTTCATGTATCAAACTTGAGGAAATGCTTAGCAAGAACCGAATTGCATGTACTGTTAGAAGATATTAGTATCGATACGAGTCTTCGTTTCATCGAAGAGTCGGTAGAGATTTTGGGTCGTGAAGCTAAGACGTTGGAAAAAAGGGTAATATACCAGAGTTCACGTAGGAAACGGGAAGGATTTATGAGTAGCAAGTATCCTCAGCTATTTGATAATGACGATCCTAAGGAGTAAATCTCGGGACGAGATTTCTATTAGGAGGGAGTGATGTGACAACCGTGATTTTGAGGTTCGTCACTCGGTCTTATTTTTAGGTTATTTTATGTGTGACTATGTGTTTTGTGTGTTTACATGTTTATTTTGCGTGAACGAAGTTGGTGTGGACATCGTTTATGGGTATATGGTACTCATAAGTAAATCGAGGAACGGTTATTTCATGTTCACGAGGTCACAAATTGGTTACTATGAAATGAAATGGTGTTATTTTGTTGTTTACGTATACGTATAAGTATTATAGTAAATCGTATTTTTTTTACGACTTGGGGTTTAGCATTTAGAAGTCTCGGGTAAGGTGTTTAGTCATGGGAGTATTTTTCGGGATGGTTTTAAGTCATTTAGGACTTAGTTTAAAAGTGTATTTCAAAATTCAAGAGTTTTTTTAAAACTGTATATTTTACGTTTTTTACGGTATACGCGTAAATTGACTAGTTTTACGGTTTTGAGGTTTTAGGAGCTGAAATAAATTAAGGTAACTTAAGGTATTATTAATAATATATTAATAAGTCTTAAAAAGAAAAAATATATATGAATCAGGTTATAAACCGACTAGAAAAGAAAAAGAAAGGATAATGGGCCAAAAGACCCAACTTGAGCCCATTTTGGAAAAGCCTTTTTAATAAAACATACAAATACCATGTTTATATCACAAAAATCAGTTTTTCATTAATTTTCTCCCCTTTTGGCCGAATTTTTACAAGCCCTAATTTAGGGATTCATCAAAAATAATTTTCTTGAAGATTTGAGGTAAAAATCTGGATTTAATTCTTATAGTTTTCTTGTTTTATATCATTAAGGCTTCCAGTTTTATGTAATCAATTTATATGATGGATTATAGTTCTTAATAGATCTGTAATTAGGGGTTTTATAACAATTAACATGAATAGGATAATGATTGGTGATTATTAGTGATGTTAATTAGGGTTTAATCATGTTTAAATTCGTTTTTAAAAACTGGGCAGATTTTTGAGTCACTTGTTTTGATCATATCTAGAGTTCTATGAACTCTTATTTTCCGATCCAAGCATCCCTGAATAGGTAATTGAAGTGGCTTTCAAATGCAAGAAACGAGAACTAAATTGGAGGTTGGGAGGTGGGTCAAAAACAGGTTACAACAGTCGGATGTCAAAACAGTTTTGAAATCAGTCGGGTTGAATTTAACGTTTTAAGGTGATTGGGGTACTTAGGAGTACACATGAGCTCTCTAATTAGCATGGGTGTTGGTTTATATATTAAATAAGAGACCTGAAGGGTGGCTAAGCAAATGGGTTAGGGTAAGACCCCCTAATCATAACAAACTTTTTTTATGTTCAAAATCGGTAAAATGCGGATAGGCAGAAGTATATATATATATATATATATATATATATATATATATATATATATATATATATATATATATATATATATATATATATATATATATATATATATATATATATATATATATATATATATATATATATATATATATATATATATATATATATATATATATCGGGGCCTTAACAGTAGCTTTAAGGTTTGGGAAAAAGGGAGGAGTTAGCTAACCTAAGTAAGGGCATAGGATTTCCTTTACAGAGATCATGGGTATGTTTAGGTGGGCGTTTGGCTTATAGTTTGGAGACCTAAAAACCGGGACTGTTTTGGGTAAAATGTTAACGGGACGGGTTATGAAGTAAACTAAGTTAAGGGCTTTATAAAGGGGTGTAATGAGATGCTTATAGCATATAAATAAGGTATATATATGGGATAAGGTTAGATGTCCATCATAGGTTGATGAGCCATCTTAGTGTTTGGTTCAGGTTTTGATTGTGTGCTTTTGTTTGTTAGCTTTTTGCTAGTGCGCGGACTTTTGGAGAAGCTCAATCAGGTGAGTTTCATAGTCCCATATCTTTTAATGATTTTCACTTCCAGATGGGATGGAAGAGACACTCTATGGTTTTGTAACTAATGCTGTGAATGTTTTTATGGTTTGTGATGGACTTGTGTGTACACTTATGTGATTAATTGCTATGTGATTCTTGATTGTGTTTATGATTTGGATCGGGGGACACGTACCGTCTCAGTTATTGTGGTTTGACTTGGTACCAAGGGGATGTTGACAAGGCGGGGCCTTGGGGAGGTACATAGATGTGTGAGCATCTATGGGACCAATGGATAATGACAAGGCGGGGCCTTGGGATTGGTACATAGGTGTATGGGCGCCTATGGTACCATGGTGTTTGGTAAGGCTGGGAGCCTTGGATTTTGTTTGGAATGATTGATGTTGAATGTTAGTTGTTAATGCATATTTGTAGCACATTGTCCATATGTTTAGTGGTTTATGGTGGTTCACAGCATATTTTAATCTATTTTCGGTTGGAGTCTAAACCTATGACTCTCACCAACATTATGTTGACGTGTTTTAGTGTCTCTTTCAGGTGATAAAGTGGTTAAGCTTGAGAACATATGTGACTAGGATTGGAGTCGCGTAGGAATGCATTTAGAACGACATCCCTGTTCCTTCTTAGTTTATTTTTCTGTTTGTTTCAATAAGTGATACTATGAACCTATATGTTCCTTTCAAAAAAATGAACCTATATGTTGCTTTGTTTGTGATATTTGTTTGTCTTGGGTAAGAGGTAGGGTTGTTACCTACTTACCTAGACTCCTGCATTGATGAGATATTGTCATGACATTTGTGTCACCTTTTATGACATTTTTAATTCATATAGTTCTCTCTATAGACACTCTGTTGTTGTGATGATATCCATACGTCGCGCCCCAAATTCCGCCATGGTGGGGTGTGACATTGTGGTTCCATGGCTGCAATGATTCCAGCTATTATTGATGACACGACTTCTGAAGTCCCTTACTCATAACCAGCCGATTATTCCAGAATCTTACCACATGTATTCCAGAGTAACCTTCTAGGAGAGGGACAATAACATGATATTATGTGTCGACTACCGTCGATTTAAACAAATCACCCTTCATAACTGTTATCCTCCTCCACGTATTGAAAATGTGTGTGAGCGACTATAGAGTGCTAAACCTTTTTACAAGATCGACTCATGATCATGTTGCCAGCCTTGGCGAGTAAAAGAGCAGGACATTTCCATGACTGCTATTCGTACACGACTTGGTCATGCTAAATTCATGATTTTGTATTAGTCTCATTAATGCTTCAGCAGCATTATGGACTTAATAAATTGAGTTTCCATGAACTCATAAACAATTCATCAGTGTTTTCATCAAGGACAACCTGATTTTCTCTAAGTCTAGAAAAGAGAAGGAAGACCATATTTGCACTATGTTGCAAATTCTACGACAAGAGAAATTTCACCCTGAAATTTTCCAATATAAATTCTAGTTGGTTACAGTGACACACTGAATCACATGGATTCTCACGGTTAATTTTTCCATGACTCAGCTTATGCGTGAAGGAAAGAACCCTACACTACATTAGGTGTTGCAGAAAATCCTACACTAAAGAAGTATAAATTCAGAGACACATAGTGTGACAATCTAACATTTTCAGGTAGTAAAATATTTTCTCGTATAATATTTTGAAACTTATTTTTGTGTTGGTTGACGAACTCACAATTTACGGATTTAAATTTGGGCTTACGTGCATAATTTGGCGTCTTTTACGACTAAACCGGAAACCTTAGGATTACGTATTTACGTTTTTGAACTCCGTTTTTGATGAGACAATTTTTATTGGATTCGTTTTGTGACGGTGATTCATAATTTATAAAAACGTTTTTCGTAAAACGACCCGAGGGCACGCAAATCGAGAAAACTAGAATCAAGAAATACCCGTAAACTAGTAAGATGGGACAAAACACTTTGTCCCACCCCACTAGCTTAATGGGACGGCTAACTTGACACCACAACACAAGGTGGCATCAAGTTTAGCTAACACTTATACAAGTGTAAGCCTTAGCTTACCTTTCAAGCTTTACCATACCACTAACACACCAAATCTAGCTACTTGTTTCATTCCATCACTTCTCACATGCAATCAACACCAAAAACTCTCTCAACTCTCATCCTTGTACCGTCCACTATTAACCAACAAACACCCTCTTTGATCTTTTCTAGCCATAAACCACATATTTACTAGTCCTATTAAGGTGTTCTCTTGAAGCCTTGATCATTTGGTGGCCATATTAACATCTTTGGAGGTGATTTGCTTGTGTCCTAGGGCTGATTTTCCAACCTATGTTCTTGATATTTGATGGTCTTGGAGATACTTGTTGTGTTCATCAAGTTCTTGTCTTCCTAAAACAAGAAATCCACTTGGATTTGTAAAGAAGATCATCCTCTCCATTTTTCTCTTGTTATTTTGTAAAGAACAAATGTATTTTCTTTCATTTTGTATATGTATATGATGTATATATGATGATAAAAATGTTGTGTGGGGATCAAGTGTTGATAAAAATGCTTAAAAAGGTTGATAACTATATGAAATGAAGCTAAAATCTTGACTATTTAGTTGGCTGTATAAAAACAGTAGATAACTAAAAGACGAACTGATAAAATTGCATGGTTTGATCTATTTACAGTAAGTAGATGATGTTATACACATGTGAGAGTTGGCCATGCAATGGAATCAAAATAATGAGTGAGATATGATCAAAACAAGTTAGGTGGTCTAATCTGAATAAGCAGTTTTGTAGGGACTGTTAAGGCAACTTAAACTCAAAATGGGCAGTAGCTATAACTAAGTTAAATGTAGCACATACTATGAAGATCATGCCATCCAAAAATTAGCTTCTAATTCATTATAGAACTCTAGATATGTTAAAAATGGTGAACATCAAGTTAAAAATCAGATTTTTGGAAATAATGTTTATTATTATTATATAAGCACTCACATTATAATGTATAAAATGTAAAAATATAAACCCACTAACTTATAAAACTTATTTATATAAATGTATAAAAGGTTAATTAAATGGGCAAATTATATAAATGGTGGTAAAATAATATTTATAAGTAATAAAAACTATAAACTTGATTTTTACGACTTTTTCGGCTCTCGCCGTAAAATTAATGTTTTTCGCCAAATAAAACTTAGACGACCAAACCCGTCTAATGTAAAGTTTATAAAAGTTATATACTGATGTATAGGTAACTAATACAAGTAAAAACCGATAAAACTCGAACTATAAGAAATACGAACATTTACGAGCTAAATAAACATATTGGACTAATAATTGGACTTAATAAGATAAAAACTTGTAAAAAGAGCTTATTGGGCTTAACCCATTTGGGCCCAACATGAAAATTATATATACTGATAATATAGGTATAAAAGGGATAAAAACAAGTTAAAGAACTTATAAAAGGCTTATTGGACTTAAAATAGGTAAATCGGTAAAACTAGCAAACTAGTAAAACGTTACCAAAACGTAAACACTAAATTGAGTAAACAAGGATGTATAAACCCACTTGATCATCATCATATGTACAAAATCATCATATGTATATTGTTATTTTGATAAAAGTCATTGGACCGAGTCTAAGACCGATTATTATTTATATAGGTTTCCGTGACCGAAGCACGCCCGTAGCCGATAATCCGCCTTTCATTAACAACGTGAGTTCATAGCCTCGCACTCTTTTAAATGTTTTATAAAATGATTTGTAAACCCGCGAGGGAGATAACATGCTAGATTTTTATAAAAATAGAACACAAGTAGTCCCGATTGTATGCTAAATGATATGGACCCGAATGATGCTATGACCCTATATTCGAGACTAAAAGGATTATTAGTAGTTAGATTATGTCACTTAAAGTCCCATTAGCATGAATTGTGAACTACCGGGATTTGGTAGACGCTTATGCATTTGATAGTACTATTTGGGGATGATCACCCCAGTTCGCGCCTTGACGGTTGATCCCCGTCGTACCACATTGATTGGTAAGCGGATTTATGTATGAGAAGATTCCATAGCGTGATTTTTGTGACGACACGCTAACTTAGATGGGCAAATTGTTTGTCGGGTTCGCGGCCCGCTGTTTTCATAGTAAGGTAACAATGTCATGCGGCTAATAATAATCCTACCAAATCTAAATAAAAATGTATCCTATATATGATAACGACGCTATTACGATAAATATATTACCTATCATGGTAATATAGAGACTACGGTCTCATGGACGGTTTCAGATGTATGCTTGATATATATTGCCTGACTAGCAATATGAGGACTTACTTCCGATATTATACTTTTGTTCTGATTTTAAATGATTGTAAATGATTGTTTTATATAACGGTTTTTATTAAACTCTATGAATTCACTCGGCATTCGCTGATATGATTTTTGCATGTTTTTATCTCAGGTGCTTGAAGGTAATCCGGATGGAGATCGACTCTGATGGCCCACACTTAATATTAAAAATGTTCATTCGATCTGTGTTTTATAAACTTAATGACCTGTATAATTTGGGACCTGTTGTACGCTTTTAAACTTTTTATCGAATGAATGTTTGTTAAACCTTGTACAACCATTTTTATGTGTTGTCTATGATTAGAGTTATTGTGCTATCCCGTAACACTCTGAAAGACCCTTCCGCTGTACCGATATGAAAAATGAGAGTGTTACAGTTTGGTACCAGAGCTCTCGTTGTAGAGAACAAAAGATTTTAAAAACCAAGGTTTTGAACAAAACTTTTCAAAATCTTTTGACAATGAACATTTGAGAAAATATTTGAAAAATCTTTTGACTATAACGGTGCCAGAGATCTCCGACGTTACCAACAAGCCCTATTGAGAAGATATATTTTGATATATATAATTTAATTTATATATATGTATATATCGTGATTTCATTATGTAATTGTTTAACTAGTATGTTATCCTAATACGAGATATATATATAAATGCAGATTGTCATGGCTGACCCTAATATTCCTGTAGAAAACCATGCTATTCCGAACCTAATATAGAAGATGATCCTTATTTAGACTTAGTAGAATATGATATTGATGATGAGGAGGAACCATTTGAGGATCCTGAGCCCGAGTTAGGACTAGGAGATCAGATTGCCCCTCAGGTTGAAATTGTAGAGAATGATATTGAGAATGTGGATATTGAGAATGTGGAGATTGAGAATGTGGAAAATGAGAATGTGGAGATTGAGAATGCTGATATTGAGAATGATGATGAGATTGGGTTAGATAATTTAGATGATGAGATTGACGACGAGGATGTCGAGGAGGATATAGGTATAGATATTGAGGTTGATGACGATGAGTAAGCCGAGCTTATTTATCCGTATGATGTTCCAGAGGGCGAGCCTTTGCCCCCACCAGTTTGTTTGTCTGATTCTGAGGATGAGTTACCTAGGGATGAAATGTCTGAATCGTCTGAATCTGATTCTGAATCAGAGGAGGATGAGGATGACGATGCACCTGACGGTACTGATGGTATTGCTACTCGTAGACGTGAGATAGGAGAGTCGTCTAGTACTCGAGAGGCTACTCATATTGATGGTCTTGCACCATGGGCCTTGAGACGTGATCTAGATGCTTCCCGTGTTAGGAGTTGTGTGACAGAGGTTGGATTAGGTATTGTTTAGACTCAGGTTGCTTATTTGGAGTCGAAGACTAAGGTTGGCGAGAAAGAGCGAGAATTGCTTAGTTTGGATTTGAGTGATGTAGAACGTGGTTTGAATGAGGCTTTTAGGAGGTTATCGGTGTTGGAAAGTCGTGAGTTTGCTGAAATGAAGAAAAAGGTGAATACTATGGAGATTCAGTTGAGTGTAGCTCGTGCGATGCGTGAGAAAGCTGAAAAGGAGTTGAATATATCAGTGGGATGGAACAGTATATTTTATGCTGACATGGTTGAAAGAGGAGTAATCCATAAGCGCCCAGCTGAAGATGTGTCTAGTGATCGTCCGGCGAAGATCCAGAAGACGATGGATGATGGACCATCTGGCGGTTCTCAGTAGACCAGTCTGTGTTTAGTAGTGACCTTTATATCTTTTGTGCTTTTGTAGCTTTGACTGAACCGACTTGTTAGTAATAGACTTGGCACGAATTTTGAGTGTATATAGTGTTAGAACTTTGATATGGATGTACTAAGACAATACTTTTGTTTCAGATCGAATGAAATATGTATCTTGTCTTGAATTCCATATTGTGCCTTATTTGTATCTTGATTATGAATTCGATCCATATTATATGAATCCTTTGTTGGATGAATGCTTAATACTTTGAAATTGTGAAATTATAGAACTATGCCGCCCAAGAAGGCTGTGACTGAGGATGATGTACATAGGATTATTACGGAGCAAGTTACCGCATCTATGACTGAATTTATGGCAAATGCTAGAAATGAAGCTGGCGGTAGTGGAGCTGGCGGTAGTGGAGCTGGCGGTAGTGGAGCTGGCGGTAGTGGAGCTGGCGATAGTGGAGCTGGCGGTAGTGGAATTGGCGGTACTAATGTGAATGTGAATGCTAATAATGTGAATGCTAATGCTGGAGGAAATGTAGGAGGACTTGGAACTAATGCACCTGAAGTTGGTGGATGTACTTATGTGACGTTCAGGAAGTGTGAACCTCTACCTTTTAATGGAACTGAAGGTGCTGTAGGATTAAGTTAGTGGATTGAGAAGATTGAATCGGTGTTTAGGATTAGTAAGTGTAAGGAGGAAGATAAGGTGACTTTTCCTATGGCTACTCTTAAAGGTCGTGCGTTGACTTGGTGGAACGGGAGAATTGCTTTCATGGGTCTTGATGCTGCTAATGCTACTCCTTGGGCTGAAGTTAAGAAGTGGATGACTTTGGAGTTTTGTCCTCGTAGTGTGATTATTAGGTTAGAGCAAGAGTTGATTCATTTGAGAATGAAAGGTGTGGACATTGATAGTTACACGAATCGATTCCATGAGTTGGCCTTGCTATGTCCTCGATTGGTTGAACCCGAAGAGATCCGAATTGAGCAATATGTGAAAGGGTTTACCAGGAATATCCGGGGGGACGTAACATCATCGAAACCACTGACCATTGATGATGCTGTTCGAATGGCTTACCAACTCATTGGACAGATAATTCAGGATAAGGAAGATGAAGCCCGTGTAGGTGAGAAAAGAAAGGGAGACGGTGATCGTGTAGATAGAGGTGATAATAGGAAGAATTCCAATCGCCGTCAGAACCAGAGAAAGGGGAATGCAAATGCTCTTACCTACAATGCACCGCGCAACGATGATAGATGTCCTAAGTGTGGCAACAAGAGGCATGCTGGCGACTGCTGGAAGTGCCGAAATTGCAGAAAGCTTGGACACAAGGTTGAAAGGTGTAAGAAGGGAACCATTTGCTTCAACTGTAATGAGGAAGGTCATAGGAAATCGGAATGCCCCAAGTTGAAAGCGATTGTACCTGGAAGAAACCCCCAGGGTGGTATCTACCAACTTGGAACAATTGAGGTGAAGAAAGAGGATCCAAATGTCGTTACCGGTACGTTTTTACTCAACAATCATTATGCTGTTGCTTTATTCGATTCGGGTGCCGATAGGAGCTTTGTATCCACTAAATTTAGTGCCCTTATTGATATTGAACCTGTTGAGATAAGTACGAGTTACGAGGTGGAATTGGCTAATGGTAAATTAGTGAAAACTAATAAGCTATTAGAAGGATGCTCTCTAAATCTCTTGAACCATTCCTTTCCGATTGATTTGATGTTGATAGAATTAGGTAGTTTTGATATTATTATTGGTATGGATTGGTTGTCGTTGAATAATGCTACTATTTTATGTGGAGAGAAGAAGGTTAAGATTCCTCTTAGGAATAGGACGTTAGTAATTGATGGTAGTCGAGGTGAATCCCGTTTGAAAATCGTTTCATGTATTAAAGTCCAAAAGTACATCAAGAACGGTTGTGAGTTATTCTTAGCTCAAGTGACCGGGAATGAGTCTAAGGAGAAACGATTGGAAGATGTACCTATTATTTGTGAATTTCCTGAGGTATTTCCTAATGATTTACCCGGACTTCCACCGATAAGGCAAGTAGAGTTTCGAATCGATTTAATTCCTGGTGCTGCACCGGTGGCACGTGCGCCTTACCGATTAGCCCCTTCTGAATTAAAGGAGTTATCTGAGCAACTTAAGGAGTTGTCTGATAAAGGTTTTATTCGACCGAGCTCGTCGCCTTGGGGAGCTCCAGTCTTGTTCGTTAAGAAGAAGGATGGATCTTTTCGTATGTGCATTGATTATAGGGAACTGAATAAGTTGACAATTAAAAATCGGTATCCTTTACCTAGGATTGATGATTTGTTTGATCAACTGCAAGGATCTAGTATGTATTCTAAGATAGATTTGCGGTCAGGATATCACCAACTTCGCGTCCGTGAAGAAGATATTCCTATAACTGCATTTAGAACTCGTTATGGACACTATGAATTTCAAGTAAAGCCATTTGGGTTAACTAACGCACCTGCGGTTTTCATGGATTTAATGAATCGAGTGTGCAAGCCCTACTTGGATAAATTTGTGATTGTGTTTATTGACGATATTCTAATCTATTCTAAGAATTAAGATGAGCATAGAGAACATTTGAGGATTGTTTTGAATTTGTTGAAGGATGAAAGGTTGTATGCTAAGTTTTCGAAGTGTGATTTCTGGTTAGATTCTGTGCAATTTCTTGGTCATGTGATTAACAGAGATGGAATTCATGTTGATCCTGCAAAGGTTGAAGCTATTAAGAATTGGTCTGCACAGACAACGCCAACGGAAGTGCGACAGTTCTTAGGATTGGTTGGCTATTATAGGCGATTCATTAAAGAATTTTCTTTGATAGCTAAACCCTTGACTAAGCTTACTTAGAAGAATAAACCTTTCGTTTGGGAAAGTGATGAAGATGGAGCATTTCAGACATTGAAGCAAAAATTATGTAGTGCGCCAATCTTATCATTACCCGACGGGAGTGAAGATTTTGTAGTGTATTGTGATGCATCTCTTAGAGGTTATGGAGCTGTTTTGATGCAGAGAGAGAAAGTGATAGCTTATGCTTCTAGGCAATTAAGGAAGAATGAGGAGAATTATACTACTCATGATCTTGAGTTAGGAGCTGTGGTCTTTGCTCTTAGGTTGTGGAGACATTATCTGTATGGCACCAAGTGTACGGTATTCACCGATCACAAAAGCCTACAGTATATTCGCGACCAGAAGGAATTGAACATGAGGCAACAAAGATGGATAGAGTTGTTAAGTGATTATGATTGTGATATAAAATATCACCCAGGAAAAGCCAATGTTGTTGCTGATGCGTTGAGTAGGAAAGATAGAGAGCCTATCAGGGTGCGTTCTCTAGTCTTGACCGTGCACAATAATTTGCCTGAGCAAATTAGAAATGCGCAGATAGAAGCTTGTAAGAAGGAGAATTTTGTTAATGAAGGGTTCCGAGGAGAAGGAGATCCTTTAGAAGTTAGAGCTGATGGAGTGAAATGTTTAAGAGGTCGTATGTGGATACCTAAGTTTGGAGGCTTAAGAGATTTGATTATGTTAGAATCCCATAAATCTAAGTATTCCATTCATCCGGGATCTGATAAGATGTACCATGATTTGAAGAAGTTGTACTGGTGGCCGAATATGAAAGCTGACATAGCTATGTATGTTCTTCAATGCTTAACTTGTGCTAGAGTTAAAGCCAAATGACAAAATCCATCAGGACTACTTCAACAGCCAAAGATTCCTGAATGGAAGTGGGAACGAATTACGATGGACTTTATCACCAAGCTTCCTAGAACATCATCTGGAAACAATTCGATTTGGGTTATTGTCGATAGACTGACCAAATCAGCACACTTCATTCCGGTTAAGGAGCTGACTCGAATATACCTTGATAATGTTGTATGCAAGCATGGAGTTCCTGTATCGATCATTTCAAATCGAGAACCTAGATTCGCATCGAATTTTTGGAAATCTCTCCAAAGATCTTTGGGAACGAATCTCGACATGAGCACTGCTTATCACCCCCAGACTGATGGGCAGAGTGAAAGGACGATACAAACACTGGAAGATATGTTGAGAGCTTGTGGTGTTAGACTTTGGTAAGAATTGGGATAAACATTTGTCGTTAGCAGTGTTTTCGTATAACAATAGTTACCATTCTAGTATTAAGGCTGCACCGTTTGAAGCTTTGTATGGTAGGAAGTGTAGATCTCCTGTATGTTGGAGTGAAGTTGGGGATACCCAGCTCACGGGACCGGAATTGATCCGGGAGACTACGGAGATGATAGTTCAGATTAAGAAGAGGTTGTTGACTGCCCGTAGTAGACAGAAAAGTTACACGGATGTGCGGCGGAAGCCAATGGGGTTTGAAGTGGGTGACCGAGTAATGTTGAAAGTATCGCCATGGAAAGGCGTTATAAGATTTGGAAAACGAGGGAAATTGAATCCCCATTATATTGGACCCTTTAAGATTTTATCTAGAGTAGGTCCGGTGGCTTACAAACTAGAGTTACCCCCAGAACTTCATGGTGTTCATAACACATTCCATGTATCTAATCTGAAGAAATGTCTAGCAGCGAGTGATGAGAAAATTTCGTTAGGTAAGGTTCGAATAGATGGGAAGTTGCATTTTATCGAAGAGCCCGTAGAAATTATGGACCGTGAGGTAAAGCAACTGAAACAAAGTCGGATACCTATTGTCAAAATCCGATGGAATTCAAAGCATGGACCGTAGTATACTTGGGAACGAGAGGATGAAATGTGGAAGAAATATCCGCACCTCTTCGATTTCAATAAGAAACGGACATCCAAATGAAATGGATCACGAGGACGTTGATCCCTTTTAGGAGGAAAAGCTGTGATAATCTAACATTTTCAGGTAGTAAAATATTTTCTCGTATAATATTTTGAAACTTATTTTTGTGTTGGTTGACGAACTCACAATTTGCGGATTTAAATTTGGGCTTACGTGCATAATTTGGCGTCTTTTACGACTAAACCGGAAACCTTAGGATTACGTATTTACGTTTTTGAACTCCGTTTTTGATGAGACAATTTTTATTGGATTCGTTTTGTGACGGAGATTCATAATTTATAAAAACGTTTTTCGTAAAACGACCCGAGGGCACGCAAATCGAGAAAACTAGAATCGAGAAATACCCGTAAACTAGTGAGATGGGACAAAACACTTTGTCCCACCCCACTAGCTTAATGGGACGGCTAACTTGACACCACAACACAAGGTGGCATCAAGTTTAGCTAACACTTATACAAGTGTAAGCCTTAGCTTACCTTTCAAGCTTTACCATACCACTAACACACCAAAACTAGCTACTTGTTTCATTCCATCACTTCTCACATGCAATCAACACCAAAAACTCTCTCAACTCTCATCCTTGTGCCGTCCACTATTAACCAACAATCACCCTCTTTGATCTTTTCTAGCCATAAACCACATGTTTACTAGTCCTATTAAGGTGTTCTCTTGAAGCCTTGATCATTTGGTGGCCATATTAACATCTTTGGAGGTGATTTGCTTGTGTCCTAGGGCTGATTTTCCAACCTATGTTCTTGATATTTGATGGTCTTGGAGATACTTGTTGTGTTCATCAAGTTCTTGTCTTCCTAAAACAAGAAATCCACTTGGATTGGTAAAGAAGATCATCCTCTCCATTTTTCTCTTGTTATTTTGTAAAGAACAAATGTATTTTCTTTCAATTTGTATATATATATGATGTATATATGATGATAAAAATGTTGTGTGGGGATCAAGTGTTGATAAAAATGCTTAAAAAGGTTGATAACTATATGAAATGAAGCTAAAATCTTGACTATTTAGTTGGCTGTATAAAAACAGTAGATAACTAAAAGATGAACTGATAAAATTGCATGGTTTGATCTATTTACAGTAAGTAGATGATGTTATACACATGTTAGAGTTGGCCATGCAATGGAATCAAAATAATGAGTGAGATATGATCAAAACAAGTTAGGTGGTCTAATCTGAATAAGCAGTTTTGTAGGGACTGTTAAGGCAACTTAAACTCAAAATGGGCAGTAGCTATAACTAAGTTAAATGTAGCACATATTATGAAGATAATGCCATCCAAAAATGAGCTTCTAATTCATTATAGAACTCTAGATATGTTAAAAATGGTGAACATGAAGTTAAAAATCAGATTTTTGGAAATAATGTTTATTATTATTATATAAGCACTCACATTATAATGTATAAAATGTAAAAATATAAACCCACTAACTTATAAAACTTATTTATATAAATGTATAAAAGGTTAATTAAATGGGTAAATTATATAAATGGTGGTAAAATAATATTTATAAGTAATAAAAACTATAAACTTGATTTTTACGACTTTTTCGGCTATTGCCGTAAAATTAACGTTTTTCGCCAAATAAAACTTAGACGACCAAACCCGTCTAATGTAAAATTTAAAAAAGTTATATACTGATGTATAGGTAACTAATACAAGTAAAAACCGATAAAACCCGAACTATAAGAAATACGAACATTTACGAGCTAAATAAACATATTGGACTAATAATTGGACTTAATAAGATAAAAACTTGTAAAAAGAGCTTATTGGGCTTAACCCATTTGGGCCCAAAATGAAAATTATATATACTGATAATATAGGTATAAAAGGGATAAAAACAAGTTAAAGAACTTATAAAAGGCTTATTGGACTTAAAATAGGTAAATCGGTAAAACTAGCAAACTAGTAAAACGTTACCAAAACGTAAACACTAAATTGAGTAAACAAGGATGTATAAACCCACTTGATCATCATCATATGTACAAAATCATCATATGTATATTGTTATTTTGATAAAATTCATTGGACCGAGTCTAAGACCGATTATTATTTATATAGGTTTCCGTGACCGAAGCACGCCCGTAGCCGATAATCCGCCTTTCATTAACAACGTGAGTTCATAGCCTCGCACTCTTTTAAATGTTTTATAAAATGATTTGTAAACCCGCGAGGGAGATAACATGCTATATTTTTATAACAATAGAACACAAGTAGTCCCGATTGTATGCTAAATGATATGGACCCGAATGATGCTATGACCCTATATTCGAGACTAAAAGGATTATTAGTAGTTAGGTTATGTCACTTAAAGTCCCATTAGCATGAATTGTGAACTACCGGGATTTGGTAGACTCTTATGCATTTGATAGTACTATTTGGGGACGATCACCCCAGTTCGCGCCTTGACGGTTGATCCCCGTCGTACCACATTGATTGGTAAGCGAATTTATGTATGAGAAGATTCCATAGCGTGATTTTTGTGACGACACGCTAACTTAGATGGGCAAATTGTTTGTCGGGTTCGCGGCCCGCTGTTTTCATAGTAAGGTAACAATGTCATGCGGCTAATAATAATCCTACCTAATCTAAATAAAAATGTATCCTATATATGATAACGACGCTATTACGATGAATATATTACCTATCATGGTAATATAGAGACTACGGTCTCATGGACGGTTTCAGATGTATGCTTGATATATATTGCCTGACAAGCAATATGAGGACTTACTTCCGATATTATACTTGTGTTCTGATTTTAAATGATTGTAAATGATTGTTTTATATAACGGTTTTTATTAAACTCTATGAATTCACTCGGCATTCGTTGATATGATTTTTGCATGTTTTTATCTCAGGTGCTTGAAGGTAATCCGGATGGAGATCGACTCTGATGGCCCACACTTAATATTAAAAATGTTCATTCGATCTGTGTTTTGTAAACTTAATGACCTGTATAATTTGGGACCTGTTGTACGCTTTTAAACTTTTTATCGAATGAATGTTTGTTAAACCTTGTACAACCATTTTTATGTGTTGTCTATGATTGGAGTTATTGTGCTATCCCGTAACACTCTGAAAGACCCTTCCGCTGTACCAATATGAAAAATGAGAGTGTTACACATAGTTTTCCAAACTTCTACGTATCCAGTTTCTATGAAGCAAGATACAGTTACGTTCATATCTAAGTACCTGTCATACCAACAGGCTAAGATAGAACACCAATAGACTAGGATGTTTTTCCACAATCAGAAATTGTGATCAGAAATAGGTCAAGATCTACATGGATTTTGGTTACCAGATTTTCACAAACTCAGAAGAAGCATGAAGCTATCTGGGTTATTGTCAACAGTTTGACCAAGTCTGTAGAATCCTTACATCCACAAGGATTTTAGAGTCAGCAGATTGATCGGACATGTTCCAGCCAAGGCTCACCCGACCACTTAGTAATCCCTCAGCTATTGGGCCAGACAAAGGTTCGCATTTGTGTTCCTTATTTACGTTTACGTCCTTGTTCTAATTTTACGACTTGCTTTCGCACTCACGTTCATGACACTGTTCATGTTCATGATCGTATTCTGGCTTACGATTTACGTTTTACTTTTAATTCCGGAAAGTTTTGAAGAAACTTAGAAGATCAGACTCAAGTCTAATAAACTTTCCATCACCTCGTATCAGTGGCGTTATCTCCTCAGTTATCTCATGTTCATGATATGTTTCACAAGTCATGTTCATTCCACGTTCCTCATATCACGTTCATGATATGTGGCACGTATCATCGCCCACCAGATGTTTCTTATATTACACTCACCATATCTCCACGTATCATGTTCATAATGGTTCACGTATCACGTTCACAATTGTTCACGTACTAAGTTTCAGTATGTCTCACACATCATTGCTAAGACGTTACTAATATCAGTTAGTCTAGGTTATTTTTGCATCGTAACGTTTCATTTACCCTTGAACGCTAATTCTTATCTACTCGATCAGATTCAGAAGGATCTATATTACGTTGATAACCAGAAACTATTACGTATTGTCAAGTCAAGGTCATGAAGACCAAGATTTATCATATGTGTCAAGATCTTGTGGAGGAACCATTCCGAGAGGGAAGCCACTTAGAAACGGAGGAGTCCATCCGGATTTTATCCTCTAATCCTTCCATAATTCAGTTATGTTCTTTACATGCACGTCGCGTTCCATGCCCTTGTCAGACATGTCGCGTCCATGTTCTTTCAGTTTACTTTATCTATAATTCGGGGACGAATTATTCTTTTTAGGTGGGAAGAGTTGTAAAACCCGCACACTTTTACCATCAACAGTACACTTAGTAAACATACGAACCAATTAAAACTTTTCTTTTATATCATGAACACGTGTCACAAATATTAATTACAGAAACTATGTACGTGTTAGTGCACGATAAGTATTAAGTACGTGGTATTACACGATAATTATTAACCATAATAATTATAATCATGTACATGAAATCATGAACATTAAATCACGAACATGTAACTACGTATACATTTATTATTATACGATAAAGATCGATTACGTACAAGTATTATTATAACACGAATAATTAATTACGAACTAACACAAAAAACACTAATGAATGAACACGTAAATTAAAAAACATGAAAATTGAACAGGTTTACCCTCGTGGGCCCTTATAACCGCGGACACAAGGAAGGAAAAGGGCCAAGCCCATGTTGATTTCTACCAAAAAGGGAAAAAGGAAAAAAACACAGACCTTTTCATTCACATTTATTTTTACAAAAATTAAAACTCTAGCCTTTTTCCTCCTCCTTGCCTCCGGCTACCAAGAACACCACCAAGGTGTTAGGTTGATTTGGATTATTAAATTCGGGTGATAGTGTTCGTGTTATTAGTTCTCATCAATCACGCATTCGGTAACCTTTTTTATTCTTTTCTTTTAATTCTTTTAATAGAATCATGAATATATGATTGTAAATCTTAAAAACATGGATACACAAGTAGAACTAATCATGGAAATCATAGAAAAAGGATTCGGTTTGGGGGTTTATTCGACCGACGCACGCAAACCGAGAGCCGAAGCTCTCGGTGTCTCGCGTTTCACCATAACCGAGACCTTATGGTCTTGGCGTGGCCTTTGTGGTTCGACAGCAGGATAAAACAAGGACCCCGAATCGCGTCGAGGTGGCCTTGTGGTTTATTGTGGTCTCGGCGCAACAGCAACAACACCATCGGCTTATGTCGGTGGTTGTTTTGGTCTAGCAAGGGGAACGACTGTAGCAGGGGCACCGCCATCTAATTGCCGATGGGAACCTGTTGTTGTGGGCAGTGGCTAGCCGAGGCAGACCAGGGGCAACCACCGGCTAACAGCCGGTGGCGTTTTATGAACCAGCAGTGGCAACCGGCTGAGCCGGTTAGCCATTGTTAAGGGAGGTGTTTGTTTTGGTCCGGTTCATGGGGAATTCCGTCCGGTTCACGCTAGGTCTAAATTAAAAACAAGGGTTCGGTTCATGATTAATATTTTTACAAGTTAATATTTTAGAAGTTATATTATTTTAGCAAGAAAATTAAATTAATTAATTCATGGCTAGTAATTAATTTAATTAAACATGGACTTAGGTTATTATTATTTAGTAAATAATACATGTTTTAACCTAAGTATTTTATTATTTTATTTAGACTATAGTATTAATTAATTATTTAAAACATGGAATATAATTAATTAATAAACATGACTTAGGTTATAATTAATATATTATTAATACATGTTTAACCTAAGTATTTTATACACCTTAATTTAATTAAATCATGCTTATATTTAATTAAATCGTATAACCTATAGTTTATTTAATTAACATGTTATTATTAATAAACTATACAAATAATTACATGACTTATGATATTTAACGAATAAACTTAAGCTTATATTGTTAGCTTATTAATCTAGCTTATTTCTAAATATAGAAATTTTCTATTTCAAGAAAATTACTATTTTTGGAAACTTTCTATTTTAGAAACTGGTCTATTTTTAGAAGCTAATCTATTTTTGGAAACTTTCTATTTTTGGAAACTTTCTATTTTTGGAAACTTTCTATATTAGGAAACCTACTATTTTTAGAAAGTTACTTATTATTACACAAGAATATAATAATACAAGAATACAATTTAATACTTAACCATAATACGTAGAATACATGATAAACATAGTATAACATTAAAATCAGTAAAACAAGACAAGAACATATAAAACAAGTTAAAACATAATATAATCAGTTACGTACTCAGTAAACAGAATACTTATACATGTTCCCTATTTATGTAGCATTAGTGAGATTGGAGTAGGCTTTCATCCTTTCGTCTTTCTTCGTTCACTGGACACAAGGTACGGATTTCCCGTCCTTCAGTATGGACATTTTTTCCTTATTAGGATTCCGACATTTGAAGCCAACTATTTTCCCAGTATTGTTTTATATGTTTGATTACTTATGTTAGTTTAAGAGCCTAAGCCATATACATGCATGACCAGTGTCACCTAGTTATGGAGGTACCATAACCATAACATTGGAGGCACCAGTGTTATGACTTCCCCACGGCGGAGTGATTGCTCGTGGCGTCCCTTTCAGTTATTTGGCCATTGTTATTATACTATCAAGTGGGGCCTATGGGTGCATCCTAGTTATATGTTTTAAAGGATTTTTCATAGTGAATGCGATGTGTGCCTTGCATCCTTCACAAGGACTTGATCCCTCCCTACCAAGACTAATTAATTAGAGGCAACCCCTATCATTGCATGACGAGGTCTCCCCTCCAAGTATTCATGCATGGTGGAAGCTCATGACCTATATAGGCTATTGGCTAATTAATACACTTTTCATATAAACACATAAGTCTTTTCAAACTATTAAACCAGTTTTATGAACTTGTTCCAGGTTTCCAAGACTTATCCTTTTTCGCTGTTTTTCAGATTTTACTTATATTTTAGGCATTCATACCATGTTATATATCCGTTCACTGAGCGTATTGCTCAGCCGTTACTTTCCTTTCCATGTCCCAAAACGGTAGGTACCCATGGACAGACTCGAGTATTTGGAGGACGTGCATAGGATGGAAGTTGCCTTAGACTTCTTCTCCTTTTTGCCTTCATGTACTTATTCTTGTTTGGACACTTGTCTTGTCCTCCTAGTTCATTTACTTTACTTATGCTTGGGAACCGATGTTTGATTCCGGTTTTC
The DNA here is from genome assembly GCA_025667525.1 of Glebionis coronaria. Classification (NCBI taxonomy): domain Eukaryota; kingdom Viridiplantae; phylum Streptophyta; class Magnoliopsida; order Asterales; family Asteraceae; genus Glebionis; species Glebionis coronaria. The sequence continues at coordinate 276,332,053 of CM046881.1, forward strand.
CCTGTGGTCATGTATGTTAGTACATATTACCTTGCATGCTTTGATGACAGACCATAAATACGCGTAACAGTCCACATACCAAGGTGGGGTGTTACAATACTACATGTACGAACAACAAAAACTACAATGATTCATCAACCAAAAATCTAAAAGAGTTAATAAAGACACATCATAGATCATGAGGGTAATTCAGATTGCGTTGTGGATTCAACAAGATAGTGGCAGTGTCTGTCACTACAATCATCTACCGAACAAACTTACAAGATAATAAGTTTCATCACAATGCTACGACATAAAGTCTAAATAAGTTCGATCACAGAAGGAAAATAAAATACAAAGAAATACGTCACGCGATTAGTTCCTTAGACACCGGCTCCTCATCCTCCTTATCATTGCTGTCAGCTTCATCACACCCATGTACCTCCCCTTCGCATTTCAAAATAGAATCATAACATAATGGCAGATCATTCCTAAATTTCGAACACTCACCCCTACACGAAGGTTTAATCACAAAACTAATCTTAGTACAACTTTCATCATTCCTAAACTTCCAATCCTGACTCAGAATAGATCTCACATGAGACTTACATTCACTCATCAACTCAAACCTTACCTTCTTCTCTTTAAACCTTTCAATTCAAGCACTTAAATTTATAACCATCGACCTAAGACTAGTAATCTCGTCCATCTTTCAAGTCCTAACAAACTCCAATCTCCACATACTAGATACAACATTTGAAACAACTTTTCATTCACATCAAACCTCCTAATCACACAAGTTTCAACCACATATCTATCATACATCAACTGATCAAACTTCCTCATACCCGATACAAGTCGCAAGAAATTAGTTGTAAAATCGTTCATCATCTGGTCTTACTGTCCTAGACCCTCGGCGGTATATAAGGTCATTATTCAAAATTTCATACATATGCATTGCATAAAGAAAATTACGATACAAGTACTCGACGTACTTTCAACAACATCAATACATAAACATTGTATTTACTTAATAAATACTCACGAAATCATTTCATTTTTAAGGGATACATCTAACTATAAAACAATACAAAACAATTAATCTTACCGGAGCCTTGTAGAGAAGTTGCGTGCTTTTGTAAAATATTTTCGACACCAAAGTTATAGTTTAGGACATTTTTCAAAATCGACCTAGTTCTCTATAACTTAAAAGCTCTGATACCAATCTTTAACACCCCCAAAATACATTGCGCAGCGGAAATACACATTTGGGTGCTAAACTCAAACATCATTTCACAACACACTTTTAACGATCTCAAAAATGATACATTTCAAATATAAAAGAAAGTAATAACCATTTGTCTAAAACCGTCGATCCCAATTAAAACAAGATTTTAACAATCAGAGTAGTGTTTCGGTCCCCCAAAGATCTCAATCAATCAACAAACATTTTTACCAAAATACATGACAAAACGTAACTAGTTTTATGACAAGGGAAAGAAATCAGTTTTAGACTCATCAACCACAAAAGCAACCTACAATACTTCTCCAGCAAGCTCCGCCATCTATCAACTTCAATCACCTCAAATACATGCTTAAAATCATCAATACAACGGTTGAGCAAGTCTATAGGTTTATCAAATCATCATTTGAACACAAGAGAAAAATCAATCATAATCATTTAATATAATCATCGTGCACTCAATCTATTGTTCAAGCATTTCATCTTATAGCATAAGCTATACAATTATGTTTAAGCTCATGACACTGACCTATTATGACCAATCATCCGCCAAAAGACCGGCATGATAAAAGTGAAACCATTGCCCCTCTTAAGGTAATCGTTGTAAATTTTACCTTGTCTCTTATTCAAGTTATCCGTCCGAGCAGCGCACTCAGTGTACTAACTCTCGTCTCGGATAGGGGTGTCAACCCCGATAGTACTATCAATTGTTTAAGCGGCTAATTTCAACCCACACAAGGGCAAGACAATAGTTAACGGTTCCTGAATTTAGGGCCTTCTACAACTAGGTACTCAACACAATTCAGGCAACATTCGGGTGCAAAGGCAACTTACGGGTCCAAACAATTATTCATGACTTGTGTTCCATTTTATTTTCAAATAGCATGTATCCCCCTCGCGGGTTTTAAAATCATTCAAAACAATTGCAAAGCGAGGCTATAGACTCACCTAGAGTAATAGAAGTAGCAAGACGATCTTCGACGATAGTTGATGCCCATTAAACACGAAAACCGCAACCTATCAAATAAGGCGCATTCATTAATAATAGACTCGAGTCAAATCCATACGTAATATAATCAGACTCAAAATAATAAAATCACAACAAACCCGAAAGAAAAAAAAATACAGGTGACCTGTTACTTCCTTCTATATGTTTACTTTATTAGACAATACACTCAATAGAAATCTGCCGGTACATACCAAATGTGCGAGCCTATTTATCCCACTTAAACACGTTAAAAATTTACGATACTACTCAGAGAATTCACTTACTATTCATAGAAAGTACTCCCAAAAGTTTGTCAAAATATTTTACTTCTAAGACTCCCTGCCCGACACATCTTTGAACTTACAAAAACCGGACAATTTTAAGTCATCGACTCATACAACCATTTTGACTTTTATAAACGACTCCCTTTGCAAAACCGACACTTAGGTTTAAAAATAAACTCACAACCCTAAGTTTAGAACCTAACATCAGACCTTGAACATTTATACAACCGATTCTATAGTCCCCGAGATTTGATCCAAATATCGACAACAACTTTAGATTGTACCGATACTCGTCTCTAGGTACACGAACAATCAAACTATCATAACTTCTCGCTCGTTTGGAGCTAGAAGCTCTACTTTATACCAAATCGAATCTAATCGAATTCTCTAAAACCCTATCCGATTAGTTAAGCAATAACCAAATCACAAGGTACCCAAAACAGCCTTTTACCTACTGACCTAAATCACCTCTCTAAAAATCACCCTAAATCAAACTTTTGATGAATTCTAACCACTTTTCTCATCATCTTAATCCCCTAGCATCAACATATATCAATCCTAGCACTAGTATAAATCATAAAAACAAAAACCCAAAAATCAAAAACATGTTTCTTCACAAAAACAACATGATTAAAGCTAGATCATAAGTAGATAAACACATGCATACTCACACCAACCCTTGTTCATGACCAAAATTAAAAACTTGTTGCATGTTGTAAATTTTTGTACCATAAGAATCCCCTTTTGATTTTAGGAATGGGACTTGTTTTATTTTTCTCAAATAAAGCTAAAAATTGAAGATCAAATGGTGTGTGTTGTGTGTGTAGCTCACGGTTGAAGAAAGAACAAGAGAGGAGGAGTGTTTGAATTTGTTTACCAACTTGTCTATGTGTTTGTTAGGTGGAAAATATCTTATATATGGTGGGTGGAGGGTTACTTTTTCCAATCTTGCATAGTTTGGACCAAAATACAATTTAATAGTTTAAAGGGTAGAAAATGTATATTGTCAACTTTGAAAATATTTACGGGATTCGGGTTTCGTAAAAATACTTTTTAAAAGTTAAAACGCACTCAAATATGATATTAATATAGTACCGATATGACTTAATACAAAATTAAAAATAAAAACGTCAAAAATATAAACATCAAAACAAAAATAATAAAACGTAAAATTTCGGGCATCCGTCGATATCGTAATCACTAATAATTCTCGCTATTAGTAAAAAGGTATAAATAAGGCCTCCAACATCGATTTTAAATTAAACCACCAAACGTCATATCATTCAAGCTCATCAAAAATTTCGAAAATATTCGTAAACCAAAATTAAATAATGACCTCGGGTTCAGGTTATCACAAAAAGTAAAAGGGAAAGAAAATGTTTTAGACCACCAGACTTCAAAAGCTAACCCACACAATCCAAAACAATGCTCCGCCATCGTTCACCTTCGATTACCTGAAACACATGCATAAACGAGTCAACAATAATGTTGAGCGAGTCCATAGGTTTAACAAATCACATCTGAACACAAGAGGAAAATCAATCATAATCATTTTATAGAATTGTCGTGCACACAATCTATATCAAGGCAACTCATCTTATAGCCGAAGCTATACAATTATATTTAAGCTCATGACACCGACCCTTTAACCAATTAGTCACCCATGCCAAATGCCAGCATGACTAGATAAAACCATTGTGCCTCTAGGGTATTAGTTGCTAGATATATATCCACATATCATTTATCATAATTACCCCTCTAAGAGAATACTCAACGTACAACTCCTGACCGAGATAGGTTGGTTAACCCCATAGTACTACCATTTGAATAAGAGGCTAATCCCAACTCACAACATCAAGTCAGAACATAGTTAACGGTTCATGAATTTAGGGTCTTTAGCAACAAGTTACTCAATTCAACTCATGGCAACATTAGGCAACACTCGGGTCCAAACAATCAATCATGACTTGTGTTCATTTTATTTCAAATAGCATGTATCCTCCTCGCGGGTATTAAAACATTTAGTAGCTAGCATGAAAGCGAGGCTACAGACTCATCTTAGTATAAGAGTCCTAGCGAGATGATCGTCGATGATAAGTGATGGCCGTCAAATACGAGAACTGCAACCTATCAAATAAGGCGTGTTCATTAATAATAGACTCGAGTAATAAACCATACATAATAACATCAAACTCAAAATCATAAAATCATGACAAACCCGAAAGAAAACAATACAAATGATACTATTATACTCTTCAACACATTTACTTTATTAATCTATACTCTCGAGGAACTAACTTACTATCTATAGAAAGTCCTCCAAAAAGTTTGTCAAAAGATTATACTTCTAAGACTCCCTGCCCGACACATCTTTGTTTCACAAAAATCGGACAGTTTTACGTCATCCACTCATATAATCATTTTGACCTCTCCAAACGACTTCATTTACAAAAACCACACTTAGCTTTGAAAATAGACTCACAACCTAGGGTTTACATCTTTAAAAAAGCCCTTGACTCATTTAAAACTCATTCTATAGTCCCCGAGATTCGATCCACATATCGACAAGAACTTCAAATTGTGCCGATACTCGTCTCCTGGTACACGAATAATCAAACTATCATAACTTCTTCCTCGTTTTGATTTAGAAGCTCTAATCTACGCCAAAACGAATATAATAAAAATCTCCATAACACTATCTTATTATAACAATTTTTAAAACTTAAGACATCTAAAAACAGCCTACACTCACTGCCCTAATTTACATTCTAAAATCTCACATCAAATCACACTTTTGATCAATTCTAACCACTTTTCTAATCATCCTAATCCCCTAGAATCAACATATATCAATCCTAACACTTGTATAATTCATACAAATAAAAACCTAAAATCAAAAATAACTTTCTTTAACAAAACAACATGATCTACACATGGTTATCACTAGATAAACACATGTATGATCATCTAACCATCATACCAACCCTAGTTCATAACCAAAATCAAAAACCTCATACATGTTGTAAATTTTTGCATCATAAGAATCACCTTTGAGTTCTATGATGTGGTCTAGGCTTAGTTTTGGATTGATCAAGCTCAAAATCAAGAAACAAATTAGGGTTTGAGGGTTGTTGTCGCTCACGGTAGAGGGAGAAGAGAGAAAGAGGTGAATTGGGTTTTTGTAACTTGCATGTATGTGTAATGTTAGGTGAAGAAAAAGTTTATATATGGTGGATGGAGGGCTAGTCTTGCCAATGTTGCATAGTTTTGGACCAAAACATAAATAGTTAGTTAAAAAGCGGGAAATGACTATTAGTCCATTTTTAAAATATTCACGAGGATCGGGTTTCAAAAAAAATACTTCTCAAAAGTTAAAACGTATCACAAATATAATAATATCGTCTCCCGAATCGACTTAACACGTCATTAAAAAGAAAATATCGAAAACGACAAACATCGAAGAATCGACAATAAAACGTAAAATATTGGGCATCCGTCGACATCACGCTTGCTAATACTCCTCATACTAATTAAAAACAAAATATAAGTCTCCTAACATTGGTTTAAACTTAAACCATCAAAAGCAAAAATCATTCAAGCTTATAAAAAATTTCAAAAATAGTCGTAAAATAAGATTAGGCAATGACCTCGGTTTCAGGTTATCACATCCCCTTATTCTTAATGAGAGTGACGTCCCGGCGCTTAAACCCTCTCAAAACAAATGAGGATATTTATCCTTAAAGATGTCCTCACTTTCCCAGGTAAACTCAGGTCCAAGTCTAGAATTCCATCACACTTTCACAATCAGAATCTTACTATGCTTCAATCTTTTAACATCCCTATCCATAATTTCTACAAGCTCCTCTATTAAATGCAACTTATCATCAAGTTGAATCTCCTCCAATGGAATCACCAAATCCCTTTCTACTAAAAACATCTTCAGATTAGACACGTGAAAAGTGTTATGAATAGCCCTAAGTTCATCCGGCAATTTTAACTTATAAGCAACCAATCCAATCCTTTGAATAATCATAAAAGGTCCAATATATCTTGGGCTCAACTTTCCTCTCTTTCCAACACGAATCACTCCCTTCCATGGCGATACCTTCAAGATAACCATATTTCCTACTTCAAATTTTAACGGTTTACTCCTATTGTCAGCAATACTCTTTTGTCTACTTCTAGCTGATAACAAATGCTTCTTAATTTGCAAAATCTTCTTAGTTTTCTCAAAAATCATTTCAGGTCCAGTCAACTGACTCTCTCCTACATCACTCCAACAAACTAGAGATCTACACTTACATCCATACAAAGCTTCAAATGGTGCGGCTTTAATACTAGAATATTAACTATTATTATAAGAAAACTCCACCATTGGCAAATGTATATCCCACTATTTCCAAAATCAATCACACACACTCAGAGCATATCCTCTAATGTTTAAATCGTCCTTTCACTTTGTCCATCAGTTTTCGGATGATATGCTGTACTCAAACTTAACTCCGTTCCCATTGATTTCTGCAGAGATTTCCAAAACTCTGAGGTAAATCTACTATCACGATATGAAATTATCGACCAAGGCACATCATGTCGACAAATAATCTCCTTCACATACACTGTCGTTAATCTTTCCATACTATCCGTCTTCTTCATTGGTAAAAAGTGAGCAGACTTAGTCAATCTATCTACAATCACCCATATCATATCACAACCACTAGAAGTCCTTGGTAAACCTGTCACAAAATCCATAGAAATTTTCTCCCATTTTCACTCAAGAATTTCAGGTTGCACCAATAATCCAGACGACTTCTTATGTTCAGCCTTTACCTTCGCACAAGTTAAACACTTATTAACATACTGAGCTATATCTGCTTTCATATTCGGCCACAAATACACTTTCTTAAGGTCTTGATACATCTTGTCCGCTCTAGGATGTATTGAATACTTGGACTTATGAGATTCATTCAACACTAAATGTCGCACTCCTAAAGCACCTTCCTCAGACGGACACAATGGTAACCAAATCCTATTCTAAAAATATCTCATTCCAGTTGGCCTTACTACAAACAACGGTTTCAACATTCTACCCAGATTCTCTGCCTTAACATCCTCTTCCTTCAAACCATTAGCTTGGGCTTTCAATATTATTTCTGTCAAATTAACACTTTCCATCATTACCAAATCTCTAACTCTTAAAGACGTCTCTCTTTCCTTTCTATAAAGTGCATCAGCTACCACATTCGTTTTACCAGGGTGGTAACCAATCTCGCAGTCATAGTCACTCAGCAATTCTACGCATCTCTTTTGTCTCATATTCAATTCCTTTTGATCTAAAATATGTTGCAAACTCTTATGGTTAGTGAAAACCACACACTTGGTTCCATACAAGTAGTGTCTCCATAACTTCAAAGCAAAAATCATAGCTCCCAGTTCTAAATCATGAGTTGTGTAATTCTCTTCATGCTTCCTCAATTGTCTTGAAGTATAAGCTATCACATTCTCTCTTTGCATCAACACAGCTCCAAATCCTTTATGAGACGCGTCACAATACACCACAAAATCTTCAGATCCTTCTAGCAAAGACAAAATCGGCGCATAACACAATTTATCCTTCGGCATATTAAAAGCAACTTCCTCTTCTAATCCCCATTCAAATACTCGATACTTTTCAGTAAGCTTGTTTAATGGTTTAGCAATCAAGGAAAACTTCTCGATAAACCTTCTATAATACCCAGCTAGACCAAGAAATTGGCAAACTTCAGTTGGCGTTGTTGGTGCCGACCAATCTTTGATAGCCTTAATCTTAGTAGTATCAACACGAACACCTTCACTATCAATCACGTGCCCCAAAAAATTGCACTGATTTCAACCAATACTCGCATTTAGAGAATTTCGCATACAGCTTCTCTTTCTTTAACAATTCCAAAATTATTCTCAAATGCTTCTCATATTCTTCTTCACTCTTGGAATAAATGAGAATATCATCAATGAGTATGATAACAAACTCATCCAAATACGGCTTGCACACACGATTCATCAAGTCCATGAATACAACAGGCGCATTCGTTAATCCAAAAGGCACCACTTGAAATTCAAAATGTCCATATCGAGTACGGAAAGCTGTTATAGGAATATCCTCTTCCCTAACTCTCAGTTGATGATACCCAGATCTCAAATCGATCTTCGAGTATACACTTAACCCTTTCAACTAATTAAACAACTCGTCAATCCTCAGCAATGGATACCGATCTTGACAGTCAATTCGTTAAGTTCCCGATAATCAATACACATTCGGAACGATCCATCTTTCTTCTTAACAAACAACACAGGAGCACCCCACGGCGATGAACTCTGTCTAATAAATCCCTTATCCATCAATTCCTTCAACTGATCAGATATTTCCTTCATTTCTGACGGTGCTAAACGATACGGTACACAAGCAACAGGCGCAGCTCCCAGCACTAAGTCAATACGGAACTCAACTTCACGATGTGGCGGTAATCTCGACAAATCTTCAGGAAAAACTTCTGGATACTCTCTAATCACAGGCACATCCTCCAGTTTCCTCTCATATACACCATCACTAGTTATCTGAGCAAGAAACACATCACAACCCTCTCCCATATACATAATCATCTTCAAACACGAAACAACTCTCAAACGAGAAGTACGTTCATCACCCTTCACAGTCAATACCCTATTCCTTAGCGGTATCTGAACTAATTTCTCTCCAGAAACAATTACTGCACCATTCGCAACTAACCAGTCCGTACCAATAATTACGTCAAAAGATCCTAATTCTATGGGCATCAAATCAATATTAAACACATAACTCCCTAACTTCAAAGAACACCCTTTCAGTATAGAACTAGTGCTAACAATCTTACCATCAGCTAACTCCACATTATAACTAGTTGTTAGTCCTACTGGTTCTCTAACTAATAGCTGACTGAATCTAACATCTACGAAACTTTTATCGGATCCAGAATCAAATAACAGTCTAGCATAACAAGCATCAAGTAAGAACATACCAGTCACCACATTCGGTCCTTGAGGTTTGTCAGCATACCCTACGACATAAGCTGGAGTAGCAGCCACAGTAACAACAGCAGCAACATTGCCTCCCTGTCGAGCGCCAACCCTCGGACAGTTCCCTTGTTTATGTCTACGTCCTCCACATCTAAAACAAGTAATCACCTTGGCAGCATTGGTTCCAGTGACCACACCCTTGTTTCTACAGTTTGTCGCTTTATGGCCTTCCCACACTTGTTGCAAGCAGGTGGACAATTTCCAATATGATACAGACTTCATCGACCATACTTTGGGTTCACTTTATTACCTTGAGGTGTAGTAGTAGCACAAACACCATCATTCCTTCTCAAGTGGGTACTGCTAATTTCTATTCGGTCCTTGGTTATTATTGTTCTGATAACCTCCTCTATTCTGCCCTTGATTTGACTGTGCAGCTTCCCACTTTCTTTTGTTCTCTTCAGCAATACTATCCTTCTTGTCTTGCAACTTTACGTCCATCAAAGCATGAGCTATCTAAACAACTTCATCTAATGTCTTGGGTTTCGGCGAAGTAGTCTCTCCCTTGATATTGTTGGATAAACCTCTGATATACTGCTTCATCTTCTTTCGATCATCAGCAAAAGCATCAGGACACAACAAACGCAAATCAGAAAACCTCTTCGTATATACAACAACGTCATTATTCCTTAACAGCAAATGTCTCAACTCATCCTCCAACTGACCTAACTCTTCCTCAGGACAAAACTTAGCAGTTAGCAGTCCCTTGGTCACAGACTATGTTGGGATTTATTTGTAAAGTATCAAGTATTGTTAGTGTAAGTACTGTTAGTGTTGGTAAGTACCGTTAGTGTTAACGTGGTACATAGCAAGTACTGTTAGTTATATTGTAAGTACTGCTATATTGATTAGGACGAATGTATCTTTAGAAAAGATATGTCATAGTTATAGTTAGAGTATATCTTATGTGATATACTTAATAGTTTAGAATATTGATAAGATATCGTATGTGATATACTTATCATTATAAAATATTTTAAGGTTTCTAGGTTCCTTACTTTATAAAAGTAACAAAGGTATGATGAGTTTATTATACCTCATTGAAAGTCGATTAATAGAGAATCGAATAGTTAAAAGTAGTTATGTTCTTCTTTGCTTTAAGTTAGATTCCGCATAGCTTATTTGGTTGAATAAGAGTTCTCAAGTGCTCTAGTTTGATTAAAACTATTGTATAAATTCTTAACAGAATATAGATCCATTCAAAGGGATCAACAAGTGGTATCAGAGCTTGTTGAGAAACTCTAAATAAGAAGAACACAAACCTAAATCCCCACTCACACCAAAATCAATGTCTCAAGCTGGTGATGATCCTTACTTAGAAGAAATTCCAGATCCTGATCCCATACCACAAGGACAACCTCAAGTTGTGCATCCTGCACCTCCACAAGGTGTACAAGCCATAGATGCTATAGTTACTCATACAACTACACCTTCTTCCCATACTCTCTATGTTGTCAAACTCCCTGTTCTCAAAAGTGATAACTATAAGACATGCGCAATGCAGATGGAACAATACTTGAACCACACAAATCACACTTTGTAGCAGGTTATCATGAATGAGAATACTCTTAAGAAGTTGTGTTGGTTACCTGATGGTACATATAATGCGTTACCTGTTGTCAGTGCTGAATAGGTACAAATAGAGATCAGAGAAAGGAAGGCCAGAACTACTTTGGCTATGGCACTTTCAAAAGACATTTTACCTAGCTTTCATCACTAGAAGGATGCAAAGGCTATGTCGGATGCCATCAAACTTAGATTTGGAGGCAATGACAAGTCTAAGAAGATGAAGAAGATTGTTTTGAAACAAGAATATGATAACTTCTTAATTTCTAGTACAGAAGGAATCCATAGTGGTTATGGAAGGTTCGGTAAATTGTGCATTCAATTGTGTTGGTCCCATGTAAATCGTTATTACTTATCAATCTTAAGTAATAACTAGTTACCAAGACTCAAGTGTTTTAACAAATGATAAGAACTAAGAATAATTAAAACAACAATACTAATAACTTTCAACGTATAGACTTTTATTAAAACTCAATAAAGAATCTTTAGCCCACTTTGTTTGCGGAATAACAAAGTGGTTGAATGACAATGTGTGGTGATCTCCTCTACTTAAACTTCTAACCAAAGTTAATAGTCTAAGCTCCAATCTAAATGTTCATATGCTCTTTGGCTATTTAGTTTAGTTGGTATTAAGATAGAAGGTTTTTCTAGAGTTTCTAGTCTTGTAATGGTTAACCTTTTCTATCTTAATAACCACTTCTTAAATAGGCAATGCAAAACTAGGGTTTGCATTTTGCATGTTCCCATGCATGGGTTTATCAAGTGGGTGGTTGATGTCCATGCTGGATAAACAGTAAAAAGTACTTAATTAACTATTCTAGATAAGATAAAGGTTGTACTTATAGCTAACTTTACAAGAAACCTACTTTGACTTAAAGTAATCTTTTCTCGCCTAATGTAAACCATCAAAATACTGAAGTGTCTTCAGCATTCTAGAGGAGATCGACATCATTCAGTTTCGTATTGTCAAAGCAAGATGAAACTAAAGCTCTTCTTCAGCACTTGTTCTTCAACAACTAGACTGCGTAGTATTTGAAGCAAAGACTCCTTTATCTTCTAAGTTTACTTGAAGAGGAAAGCTAAACATCCTTCAGCAACATAGTCTTCAGTAGGAACTTTGTTCCTCTGGTCATGCTTCAGCAGACTCACCTTACTGCTGAACATGAAACACTTAGGGGGATTTTATATTCAAATCCTAGAGTTACTTCAGGGTTAGTAAATACTAACCCAACAATCTCCCCCTATTTGGATATAAAAATAGCCTAAGTCTAAAGTCGGTAGTAAGTGAGCATAACAACTTCTTCTTACTTGCACCGAACAATAAATTACTTATAAACATCAGATAATCATTTATTAATAAAACATTACAAATTACAACAAAAGCAATACAAATTATTATTTAATATTCCTTAAGCCTAAGTTCTTCAATGATGGGTGATGACGTATAGTCCCCAGCCGGGTCATGAACCCGGCCCATGTACTACTCGTATCCGGCCCATCACGGATGGGTGGAATAATGTCATTCAGGCTTATGGGCTTGGATGAACAGTAACCGCACACACGTGTGCGGCCCACGGCCCGGTACGGCCGACGTAGGGTTAGACAGAATAATATTCTGTCTAGGAATATCTTTATCCCAATGGAAGAGGATATTCACTACCAGAATTAGAAGATAACAATCATTCTAAAATCTGGTAGTTATCTCTTCCTTGGGGCCGAAGCATCAGTGAAAGCCCATTAGGGTTTCACTGCCTATAAAAGGAACCTTCAAGGGTTCCACAAAGGTATTACGATTCATACTCTAAACTCACATAAACCCTAAATCGATTACTTACTCTCACGCCGGAGTCTAATCGTGGGAAACATTCCCACGGTAAGCCTAACGCGTGCTGTTTAGTGTGCAGGATCCCAACCAAACGATTCACTTGGTGCAGGAGCCGGAGCCCAGCCAACCCGAATTAAGCTCAATTCGGGTCTAGCAAGGATTAACCAACTTTTGCATCAACAAGTTGGCGCCATCCGTGGGACCCATAACACTAAGCTAGAACAAAACCTCATCTGAAATTTCTAATGACGAAGGGGCATCCGCAAGCTAACCCCAAGAACGCGAATCCCGGGAACCGGAAGTCCCAAGGGGAAGGGATTCTCATCCCCAATCAATCACCTAGCCGCCTCGCAGGCGGGCCTGGTAGCCGTGGCGGTTTTCAGCCCTTGGGGGTGACGAGCACGATCTCCATGACACCCCCACCTACTTCAACCCTGGACAACCCTGATCCAGGGAGTGCGCCAAACCCTCCTAACAAGGAACCGCGCAGACCCTCGACGGAGGAAGAAGTGGAAGTCCTACCACTCAGCGAGGAGGATCTTACTCGAGTTCTCACGCAGAACTTCGAGAGGATCGTCCCGGGAATCACATCAAGGTTGAATCTGGGGAGGAACCTCCAATCCAAGACTCAAATTTGGTGACACCGGACCAATTACCTCCTCCCAAAATCAGAGGAAAAGGAGAGCTCGTCCTCCAGAGCAGGGCACCTTTGAGGAAACCCCTCAACCCCAGAATGTGTTTGAGCGCATAGGAGATCGCCTCATGTAGGAATTAATGCAGTCTCGAGAAGGAGAAAGGTCGGATGGCTCACCCGAGCGACCAGATCGAGAGCTGGCCAGAACCACACGTCGCCCGAGTGTGTGGGACAGGATGAACACTGGGAAAAAGGCTCCTGGTTCATCCCAAAAAAGTGGTCCCTATTCAAAGGATGGGGCACCACCGCCGTCCCCGGACCCGTCCGGAGAGGACTCAGATGACCATCCGCCTAAGCGTCGTCGGCCTAGGCGCACCCCTCCACCACCACCAAATAATGATGAGTATTATGGTGGCCCTTACTATCGAGATACGGAAGCGGAGGATCTTTCGCGTCAATGGTGTGAACCATGGGATGACCCTAGGCTCACTCGGCCATGGGCGGATCCCAGGGAAGACCCGTTCACCCTCCGCATAGGGAACTATTCTGAGGACACCAAACGTCGCATGCCGGCGTGTATCAAGACTTATGATGGGTCTGGTGATCCGGTGGATCACCTTAAAATATTTGATACGCAGGCTAAAATTGAGCGATGGCCCATGCCTATATGGTGCCAAATGTTCAATTCGACCTTGATCGGAAATGCCCGTGACTGATTTGAGGCACTCCCCCCACGGAGCATTGATAGTTTCACGGAACTACGCACTGCATTTGAGAACAATTATACTCAAAGGAAGAAGTATAATAGGGATCCGGTTTCATTGGCAACTGTCAAGCAACGACCGGGGGAGTCCACAGAAGCCTTCACCGAATGCTTCAATGATGAGTGCACGCGCACAAGAACCATGCCGGAGCTCCTGAAAATCTCTGACTACATGCACGCCATAACAGACAGAGAACTGATCAGGCGCCTCAATGACAAGCGTCCAAAGATATATGATGACCTCATGGAAAGGGTCAGAAATTTCATAGAAGGAGAAACAGCTGTTGCCGCGGCCTACCCATCCCGAGGAAATGGGTACCGGTCAAATGATCAGTCCCGGAGACAGTCGGGCGGTCAAGGCAATCAGAACAATAACAAGGGCTCAGATTATAAGAGCCAAATCAAAGGAGGACGGCAGGACGATAAGTTCACCCCCCTAAAGATGTCCTACCGGGAGATCTTGCTGACGGAAGGGGCGAACTTCCCAAGGCCTCCCCCGATGACCACTCCGCCGGAACGTCGGCAAGGAAGTCGCTTCTGCGAGTTCCATAATGACAAAGGCCACTGTACGGAGGAATGTATCCAGCTCAAGAAACATATCGACTCACTGATCAAATCAGGTAAACTCAAGCACCTAGTTAAGGATTGGAAGGACGGAAAAGACAATAACAAGAAGTATGATAAGAAGGATCCCCAAAAGGACAAACCTTCGAATATATACATGATCCAATCCCGACAGCGCCGCACGAGGCAGAAAGTTGGCCAAAAATTTTCACGCGTCAGGGAAATCTCATTCCCTCCCATCACAGCAAGCGATGTGATTGATGTGCCTCTCACTATTGAGATAAGCATTGGAACACATAGTGTTCGTCGCATGTATGTGGATGGAGGATCGTCAGCAGAGGTACTGTATGAACACTGTTTCGTGCAGTTATGCCCAGAAATAAGAAGCCAATTAGTACCGGCCACGTCGCCGCTTACTGGCTTTAGTGGAGACACTATCTGGCCGATAGGGCAATTACGTTTGCTTGTAACCATTGGGAATGAGGAACATTCCACTACGGCATGGATGAACTTCATGGTGATACGCTCACACTCTCCGTATAATGGGATCATAGGCAGACCAGGCATTTTGGCTATACGGGCAGTACCCTCTACGGCACACGGAATGATCAAATTCCCCATTGAGGGGGGCATCGTTACCATTTACAACACAATCGTACCAGCATCCGAGTGTCACACCGTGACAACACCGGCTCCACCTGTCCCACCTAAGGACGGATCACCACCTCCCAATTGGAAGGTAGCCATTCACCCCGACTATCCGGAACAGGAGGTATCCATAGGAGGGGCGCTCTCGGATAGCGGCAAAATGGCCATGTGCTCTCTTTTAAGTGCAAACCTAGATATATTCGCATGGGAGCCAAATCATATGACAGGCGTGCCACGTGCGATAGCAGAGCATAAGCTCCAGATCCGCCAAGGGTACCAACCCATCAAGCAAAAGAAGCGCGGCCAGGCGCCCGAGCGCAGCCAAGTGATATTGGATGAAGTACGGAAACTAGTGGATGCAGGCATCATGCGCGAGGTATACTACCACGAGTGGTTGTCCAGTCCGGTCATGGTCAAGAAACATGATGGAAGTTGGCGCATGTGTGTGGATTTTACGGATCTAAACAAGGCCTGCCCACAGGATTGTTACCCGTTACCGGAAATCGACTGGAAGGTGGAGTCCCTATGTGGGTATCCTTTTAAATTCTTCTTGGACGCATATAAAGGGTATCACCAAATCCAGATGGCGGAGGAGGATGCGGAAAAAACGACGTTCCATACGAGCCAGGGCGTATATTGCTATACGAAAATGCCGTTTGGACTGAAGAACGCCGATGCTACATATCAGCGGTTGGTGGACAAAGCTTTTGAATCACAAATAGGACGCAACTTGGAAGTCTATGTTGATGACTTGGTGATAAAAAGTCACACGGAGGAGGCACTTCTCCGGGATGTCCAAGAGACATTCGACACACTGAGAAGGATTAACATGAAGTTAAACCCAAAGAAGTGTACATTTGGGGCGACAGAGGGAATGTTCCTTGGATATCTGATTGATCCAAACGGCATCAAACCTTGCCCAGAGAAGACGGACGCAGTGATACAACTGCCGTCCCCCCAGAGACGGAAGGAGGTGCAATCCTTAAATGGGAAGCTAGCTGGGCTGAATAGGTTCTTATCTAAATCCGCAGAGAAGTCATTACCCCTATTTAAGACACTAAAGAAGTGCATTAGAAAGGGAGACTTCCGATGGACGAAGGAAGCCGAGGAAGCCTTCGGCCAACTCAAGCAGCATCTTGCATCCCTCCCTATGCTAGTAGCTCCCCGGCCAAAGAAGGAACTCATTATGTATCTCTCAGCCACTCATGGCGCAATAAGCGCGGTACTCATGACGGATAGAGATACAGTGCAAACTCCGGTCTACTTTATAAGTAGAACACTACAAGGGCCGGAGCTGAATTATTCCTCCATGGAAAAATTGGTGTTAGCACTAGTGTTTG
The DNA here is from genome assembly GCA_025667525.1 of Glebionis coronaria. NCBI lineage: Eukaryota > Viridiplantae > Streptophyta > Magnoliopsida > Asterales > Asteraceae > Glebionis > Glebionis coronaria. Next base: position 276,348,976 of record CM046881.1, read on the forward strand.
CTACAAAGCGAGTGCGCCGGTACTTTCAGGCGCACCCAATTGTAGTCATTACGGATCAGCCAATCAAGCAGGTTATTTCTAGACCGGACGTGTCAGGGAGGCTACAGAAATGGAACATCTTATTAGGGGAACACAATATATCTTACAGGCCAAGGACGGCTGTGAAAGGCCAGATCTTGGCGGATTTCCTAATCGAAAAGCCGAATGAGGAAGGGCCAATCGTTAAGCAAGATGAGACTCCAACAGAACCATGGGTGTTGTTCACGGACGGATCCTCGTGTACTGACGGATCTGGAGCTGGTCTCATTCTCACAAATCCGGAAGGAATGGAGTTCACGTATGCCCTCCGTTTTGAGTTCACGGCCACCAACAACGAAGCGGAATACGAAGCATTAATTGCGGGTTTGAAAATCGCCGCTAGAATGGGAGTCCGCAACCTTGAGGCCTACGTAGACTCACGGCTTGTCGCGAACCATATTCTAGGTGGATATGTGGCTAAGGAGGACAACATGGTCAGGTACTTGGAAAAAGTCAAGTCGCTAATTGCGTTTTTCAGTAAGTTTTCCATCAAGCAGGTGCCAAGGGGCGAGAACAAGAAAGCAGACGCTCTTAGTAAGATCGCATCCACAAGCTTTGCTCACTTGTCTAAACAAGTCTTGGTGGAAATACTCAAGGAGAAATCTATAACGGAAGGGGAGGTTGCTGCTATAGTTGAGGAGGATGGACCTACATGGATGACCCCGATCATCAACTATTTGACTAGTGAGACCCTTCCAGACGAGGAAAAAGCAGCACGGCGCATCAGAAGGAAGTCGCATCATTTCGAACTTCGAGAAGGCATCCTTTACAAGCGCTCTTTCTTGCAGCCGTGGCTGCGGTGTGTTGGACCACGTCAGGCCGCTTACGTAATCAGTGACATACATGAAGGGTTGTGCGGCATGCATGCAGGTCCACGATCCGTGGTAGCTAGAGCCCTACGAACAGGGTATTATTGGCCTACCATGCACAGAAACGCGCGCGACATGATTCGCAAGTGCAGTGATTGTCAGGTGCATAGGCCAGTTCCGCGGAACCCGCAGCAGGAACTTACACCTATCACGTCCCCATGGCCATTCTATAAGTGGGGAATCGACATTGCAGGACCATTTACTGTAGCTGCGGGGGGGGGGGGGGGGGTAAATTCTTGATTGTTGCGATGGACTACTTCACAAGATGGATAGAGGCCAAGGCAGTCAAGTCTATCACAGGCAAACAGGTTAAGAAGTTTGTTTGGGAACATATTGTGTGTCGTTTTGGTTTACCAGGAGAAATCATCTCGGACAACGGCAAGCAGTTCACGGACAACCCATTCAAAGATTGGTGCGCATCATTGAACATCAAGCGGCGCTTCGCATCTGTTAAGCATCCGCAGACAAATGGCCTTGTCGAACGGGCAAATAGAAGCTTGGGGAATGGCATCAAGGCGCGTCTGGATGAGCGAAGTGGCAAATGGGTCGATGAGTTATCTCATGTACTATGGGCGCATAGAACTATGATCAAAACGGCCAACAGAGATACTCCATTTGCATTGGCTTACGGCACTGAAGCTGTTATACCAGCAGAAATAGGGATGCCTACCATCCGCACGGCAGAGGTTAATGCCGTCACAAACGATGAACAGCTGCGAATCAACCTGGATCTGTTGGAAGAAAAGAGGGAGATAGCAGCCATCAATGAGGCTATGTCCAAGGCTAAGATGAAGGCTTATTATGACGCCAAGGTCAAGGGTGTTTCTTTTCGACCGGGAGACTAAGTCTATCGTGCTAACGAAGCAAGTCGAGCGGAGAATACAGGAAAGCTGGGCCCTAAATGGGAAGGACCGTATGAAGTCACTGAAGCCTTGGGACGAGGCGCGTACAAGTTACGTGACATGGATGGCTGCGACCTAGAGCGCACATGGAACATCTCCAATCTCAAAAGGTGCTATCTTTGAAAGCTACGGCTTCCGCATGAGTACTTCGCTATATGCGGTCTTAATAAAGAACCATGCGGTTTATCTGTTTCGTTTTTATTATGTTTGTTTAGGTTCCTTTCTTGTTTTTTTTAGGACTTGTCATCATTGTTCAAACAAAAGTGTAAATGTTCTAATAAAATGCCGTGGTGCCTAGCTAGCTCCACGGCCTGTTTCGTGCAAAAATCATTTTTTAGATTTTTTGTTAGTTGTATGAATTTTACTTATATTATAATATGTTATGTTTTATTCATATGCATTCTTTCAAATTACTTTACATGTACTATACGTCTCCAGGCGGGGTAAGAGGATTAAGTGAACCTACTAATTCAACTTGCCGCGTAAGAGGGATGCAACCCTAGCCGCACGGATCATGTATCCTTACTAGACACCTTACTCACAAGACGTTGGGGTAAGTCTCATATGCCGTAGCCGCACAGTGCTCCGCATAGTAAAGACGCACGTCGCATGTCTAGTAAATTATAGACTTGTATGTATTTTCTTTCTTTGTGTGTAAGACGTGATATATCATGCAGTATTGTGCTACAATATTTAAACACAGTAAAAATACACAAGTTTCCAAAATAGATAAACAAAATTGCCGTGGTCACTCACGGACTTATATACAAAATACAAATGTTGTCACCCGTGTACATGCACGGACGAATAGAAACAGTAAATATTCAGAGGTTACAAACCAAAGTGTCTGAAAGGGATCATAAAGTAGGAGTATCCTACATAGGGGGGAAAAACTTACCCATCTCCACTTGCTCTTCGACCAGACACGACAACCACTCATCACTTTCTTTCCGCTTCTGGGCTTGAGCCGCAGTCCTCTCCAGCACCACCCTTAAGGGTTCTTCGTCAAGCACGATCCTGGTTACGTCCTCGTATATGGGGAGTGTCAGGTGGCTGGGGGATGGAGTGAAGGAAGCACGGGAGGACGCGCTAAGACTGAGCCTTTCCATGATTTCCATATTTGGCGCATCTTTGGTGGCCTCCAGCTCATCCAAGAATGGATAGTGCAGATCTCGCATCGCGGCCATGGAGGCAGTCATCTTGTTAGCAGCTTCAGGCTTAAAAAAGGCATGATTGGTAACGTCCTCCCCTTTCGTGATCAGCTCAGCGGCCTCAACCATTCCTTCGTGCCGTCCGTGGTCAATACCATCAGACACAAGGCTCGCGAATTGTTGCACGAATTTCGGGGCCTCTAATACCTTCATGACGGCCAGGCGTGCTCCATGCCCAACCATCCACCTACGGCCGGCAATAGCTGTGAGCAGTTGGGGGCATAACACATTGTCACGCTCCGTACTGAGGGCATCAATCATCAACTCTTTTTGGGCAAATGCCTCTTTCAGCTCTTGGATGACGGCCCTCTCATCGGCAAGTTCCCCTTGTACTTTCTCCATTCTTTGGACGGCCAGGTGTGCGTCTTCTAGTTTCTTGTTAAGCACGTCTACTTGGCTGGAGTACGAGTGGGCAGAAGCTTCCGCCGTGGCTACCTATAAGAAATAACGTGTTAGCATATATTTCTTTCATAATATGGGTGGTGCGGCACGGTTATGTACCTTGGTGGTTGCAGCATCTAGTTGTGACTCAAGATTGGCCACTTGTTGGTCGTATTCATTCGCACGGGCTGACTGTTTTTTAATGGTCGCCTCGGCACTGGCTAGTTGGGATTGGAGGTCGGCAATTTGAGCTTCATTATCTACAATCATCTTCTCCCTCCGTCCAACTTTCCTCTTGAGAGATTCAACATTCCCAAGTGCGGCTTCAAACCTCACCCTCATCGAGGTACCCATCGCCATTTGGTGTACCAGGGCACCATTATACTCATCCGCCAAGTCTGCATGACTGAGCGAATTTACCTCTCGTACCAAGCTTGGTGGTATGCAATTATTGAGATACTCCCGGCACTCGTCGTCATCCCTTAGTCGTGATGCCGTTGTGATATTCCATACTGGATTGAATGGTTGAGGGGGGCCGGACGCTGGGAGGTCTTGGGAGGCTGTGGGTGAACCTTCTTCAAATACAGGGCCGGACTTTGTGGGGGCCGTGGGGTTTCTTTCCACTTCTTTCCCTTTCCCCTTATCAATTTGGGCGTCGGAAGGAGGCGCGGCACCAGTCTGGTTGTCCCTGTGCAACAAGTATGGGGAAATATTTTAAGTATAGCTTACAAGGAAACTTGTCATTTTTACATATTAGGATAGAGTCTTACATGTCGTTTCTTACTAGTTCGGAGGTGGTTGGGGCAATCTGAGTGACGGGATTGACATGAGCGGCCCGGATAGCCTCGGAACCCTGGGTAGCACTTCCGACAGATTGATACAAGGGGTGGTCTTCTCGAAGTCTCTTGGAAGGAGCGTTGTGTTCGCCAATCTCGACTGAAGCAGTTCTCCTCGCACGGTTGCTTCTTTTTCGGGTACGCCTGGCGACGGGCTGTGTTGTTGCTTCGTCAATCTCCTCCTCGACTTCTTCTTCTTCCTCTTCTTCCAGGTTGACTTGTTGTTGTACTTCTTCATCATCATCGCCCATCAGTCGGCGAATGCAGGAGGTGGTTAGTTCAATATTATCCCCCTGCTGTTCCCTATGTGGTGAGGAGGTCCCGGCTCCTCCTTCATTCATCTGGTTATCACCATCACCATTGTCTCCACGTTCTTCCTCGTCAGAATGGGGATCGGGCACGGCTTCAAGAGCAACCGTCACGGGTCGGGTATGCTCAAGAAGGGGTTGTTCATTCTCACGGAGAGGACGGAGACCCTCCGGCACAAGCTTCGGGTCGCCCTGACGCAAAAGTCCAAAGAAGTTCATTTCTGTCCAGCACAAAACAACATATGTTAGCTATTTATCCAATAATTGTATACATTTTTTGCGTACGGATGTTAGCCTACCTTCGCCCTGCCTTCTCCAAAAAACGGGATACCTATTGGATGGACCAAAGTAATTGCGGCTAATCCCTAGCAAACATAGGAATGATTCGGGAAGGTTTCTATGGAACCCAGTCCTATTCAGATCTAACTCTTGGGAATGACGGGGGTTGTATGTACTTGTGTGCGGCTTGGGGTCGTGAGGTATCCTAGTTCTAAAGGTGTAATCGCCCGGCCATACCACTGCGTCAATGAAAAAGTAGTGATCATACCAATTTTTTAATGAATCCATTGGTTTATTGTGCGATTGGGGACTGTTGGAGGCTCGTTTCTTGAACGATACCCAACCGTTTACTATGTTGGGAACATAAAAGAGCCGGAATAATTATACTGTTGGGTGGATTCTTCTAGCACGGCAGAGGATCTCGAATTGACTAATCTTACAGGTACCTATGCAGTGGAGCTGACTAATATGTACATCATAGTATCCTAACAGATCTACAAGGAAATGAGTGAAGGGGATGCGGTAATTAGCCGCATCAAAGAGGCGAGTGTACAAGCCAATCTTACCCTCCGGAGCCTCAGTTATGAGGTCTCCGACGCCAGGAAGCGAGGGGTGTAGGTTGGTAGGGATGAAATAGTTTGTACAAAAGTGGTTTAATTGGTCTTGGGTCATGACATTCAGCACGGATCCAATGGTAGGGCTGTTTCTATGCGCCATTACTAAAAAAAAGTGTAAGGACGTGGTGTTCTAACCTGCGTGTGAAGGGATCCGTGCGTATTTGGTTCAAGCTAAGAGGAAAGCTTTAATGGCAGAAATGGAGGTTATAACTGTGTGTTTCACACAGCCATGGGGGTGGCTTATTTATAGGGTTGCCATATGGGTCACGACCTGTTGGATGTGTGACACGTGTCTGCCACTATCTTAATCGTGTGGTTAGGGGGCAAGTGGCAAGTGAAACGTCAGGCAGGACCCACGGGTCACTTCTGACTCAAACGTTTGCACTGCTCGAGGTTCTGACTATTTGCACTTTTGTCAGTCAAACAAGTCAGATGAACAGTTATTAATGTCGGGTTATGCGGCTCTTACGTAAGACTTGACATTTAATGCTATATTTAATTTGTCTCGGTCGCTATATGCGGCTGAGATATTGGTGAAATAACTTCCTAAGCCAGGTTGCCACGTGCGGCCAATACAAATTCTTGAACAACTTGTCATTTCTTATTGTTTCCTTGGTACGACCGGGGAGCATCTTGGTAGTCTAGAGGTTACACCTATGGTCGTAACAACTAGAATGGGGGGACATGATGACGTATAGTCCCCAGTCGGGTCATGAACCCGGCCCATGGGTACTACCCGTATCCGGCCCATCACAGATGGGTGGAATAATGTCATTCAGGCTTATGGGCTTGGATGAACAGTAACCGCACACACGTGTGCGGCCCACGGCCCGGTACGGCCGACGTAGGGTTAGACAGAATAATATTCTGTCTAGGAATATCTTTATCCCAATGGAGGAGGATATTCACTACCAGAATTAGAAGATAACAATCATTCTAAAATCTGGTAGTTATCTCTTCGTTGGGGCCGAAGCATCAGTGAAAGCCCATTAGGGTTTCACTGCCTATAAAAGGAACCTTCAAGGGTTCCACAAAGGTATTACGATTCAAACTCTAAACTCACATAAACCCTAAATCGATTACTTACTTTCACGCCGGAGTCTAATCGTGGGAAACATTCCCACGGTAAGCCTAACGCGTGCTGTTTAGTGTGCAGGATCCCAACCAAACGATTCACTTGGTGCAGGAGCCGGAGCCCAGCCAACCCGAATTAAGCTCAATTCGGGTCTAGCAAGGATCAACCAACTTTTGCATCAACAATGGGAGTCTGAATTAATGGATTTGAGTTTCTGTGGTCCAGTATACAAATAAGCACATGCTGAAGGTTCTTGTAGCATCAGTAAATCCTGGGCCTCCATGCTGAGAGTAAAAGATCCTTTGAACATTCCAAAGAAGTTCATTGTTGATTTCATCGAGGACACTCATGCAAACAAAGTCTTGACATTCACGATGATTAAACATTATCATTCCCAATTCTAGTTCGTCTAGTACATGCCAGGGAGATGATTTTGAAACTGAACATAGACCTTGTATTTCTTTGTGGTGAAAAAAATGTCACCCACACTAGGTTTGATCAGATTGGCCCTTTTGTTCAGCTCCAGTATAGGATCTTGATCCTCTAGAGAAACTTAGGTGCTGATATTGAGAACCTCATCCAATTTTTCATGATTTCTCATAAAGTGTTCTATTCTGGTGTGGACTTCATCCCATCTCTTGGATTTTCTCTTCTCAATTTTATCACTCATTTCAATCTATTCAGTGTAATAGAGCTCATTCCTTTGGAAGTCTTCTAAGATCTCATTAGTCCCATCACCCCTATAGAACTTCAGATGAATATCACCTCTGCTTGTGAGCATATCAACATTGGTGATTGGTGAGAGGTTTCTTCTGTTCAGCCTTGCTATACAAAAATTTTCATATAACATCTTCTTGAAGAGGCTTTCAACTTCAGATTTCCCAATTTGTTCATACAAGCTCAACTTCAGGTTTCTTAGTTGTTCTTTTTGCTGGAGCTTGTACAATTTATCAAGTTCTTCTTGAGTGGCCACCCCAGCTTTAATCAGCCTTTCACTTAGTGTAAAATCTCCTTTGTTCTTGGGTTGAAAAGGAGGTGTACCACTATAAGTTGTATCCTCACTTGTGGTCAGTCCATCTACATTACCATCCTTGACTGAAGACTACCCCTTAGACTTAGTAGGACTCTTCTCAGCAAATGGTTACTCATAGAAAACTGGTTGTTTTTTAGCCTTCTTTTGAGCACGTTTTTGGAATAGCTGCTGGATGGTGACTTTCTCCCCCTCAGTAGAAGATTGCCCAACAGCTTCTAATGATCCACCCGTAGGGAAGAGAGCACAAATATGATCAAGAGTAGAGGATACCTTGGCGAGCATTAATGGTACATTTTCAAGGGCATTCATCTTTCGTTGAACCTTTTTAGATAAGGTCAACTTTTGTTTCTCCAGTAACGCCACCCTATCCTTAATCTTGGACACAAAGTCACACAAATCATTTACTTGGCCAGGTACTGGTGTGAAATCTAGTGGAAACTCCATAGTATCACCATTGATGGAGTCCATAAGTGAGGATATCTCTTGCTTAAGGGAAGTGGTGGTGGCCGTATCTTTGACTAATGGCTTCAGATAAGCAAGAATGACATCCTTGATTTGATTAGCAGTAGGAGGAATTGGTCTTGTTTTAAGAGTTGTGAGTTCGGCATCAGCAAGCACCTTTTCCTACTTGAGTTTAGCCACTTGTGATTGAAGAATTAACACTTGTTTGTCAATTCTTTTAGCTGAACAGATCCGGGGGATGGTGGCTTTGGTGTCACTTCAGCAGTATCATATTCAGCTTCACTATCATCAAGATTGACTAGAACTCTTTCATTGAACCCAATCTCTTTTTCCATGTCATCTGAAGACATACTGAACATATAAGAAGGCAAGTGTCCCACCTAGGCGTCAGTGGTGAGAGGCACTTCCTTTGTAGGCTTCTCAGCATCACCTCCAGTGTGAAGGTTAGTTTCTAGTCCTTCACCACCAGGGTTGGTTTTACCTGATGGATCCTTAGAAAAAGTCCCTGATGAGTTAAGATCAATGAATGTGTTTTTGTTTCCTTCAGTAGGACCCTGTTGTGGGGGTGCTACATCATTAGAAACAGATTGTCCAGGGTCAGCGTCATCTATTATATTTGCTGACGTCTCATGCCCTAATGCTGACTCAGAGTGACAAGTGATAGAGATTGGTAATGAAATTAGAAATGTATTCAGATTTAAATTACTTACCAATGCTGACTCGACACTACTAAGCTGAGGGTGCGCTCCATCTTCACCCTTATATCCTAAAGAGGTTGAGATAGGGGTTGCCTTCTGGGCCTCTTTATGCATGTCACCTCCAGGAGAGACTGAAGGTGACGGCTGGCTTGGGTTCTTGTCCTTGGTCAAAGACTTATGTTTCTTCAAAGCTTGGCCTTTCGAAGCATCAACAGCCTTCTTTGATGAGGATTGTATGAGGGTTCTCCTCTTTCTAGCCTCACATCTAACCTTCTCAGTATTAATAGATGTTTGTTTCTGACGTGGTCCAGAAGAATCTCCCGGCTTTTTTCCCTTCGGATCCCCTTCTCTAGTTGGAGGAGCGTCTTGTGGAGCTTTATACACTACTGGAGCAAAGGGTTAAAAAAGTAGTTTTTCTCCATGGATTTTAGAAAACTCATCTACAAGATGGTCAGCAAATAGGAGAGATATAAATATGGTGTAAACAACTTTTTTCTCCCTAGTCTTTTTCTCTAGCTTCCCATGGAGATCTTCAAATATATGCCTCCCAAAATCCGCTTTTATCCCCTTGGCCAGACAATATAAAATTATAGCATCCTTTTAGTTTATCTGGTCAAGGCCTCCAGTTCCCCCCCCTCCCAATCTCTCAATAAGAATAGTCATCAGCAATTTCCACTTTGGTGGCAAACAACTCCTTTTCAAACCCCCCTTTTCAGTGATCTATTCAATATACCCAATTTCTTTAAAGAACTTTTTAACAATGCAAAACTCACCAGGTATAGCTTCATAGTTGAGACATTTGAAAACATTCATCAATTATAACCCAAAAACACTTAAAACACAACAAATAATATCGGTTTATATCTTATAATATCATAATTACGCGGGTATTTTGTGTTTATGTGTTTTCAGGTAAAGAATATACATTATGAAGCAAACACGCGTTTTCACGTGAATTATCTGACAAAAGATGAAGAAAACTTCAAAACAAGACATGAAGGACCATACTTGCCAACTTCACAAAGATTAAGGATCAAATGTGTCAAGTATTGAAGATTGGAGGATTTAGCTTGCAATTGCTATAATGATAAAAGTTTCAAGAGCTAAAGAAGTTTTTCATCAAAGTTAGAGGGCCAAATCTGCATATGTTGGAAAGCTATATGAGTGGGATCCAGCTGGACTAATAGCATCTCAAAGAAGTAGTGTCATGGATTACCACATGAGCCTATCTAAGGCGTCCATTTCAGACATAAAATGTACGGTTCTGATTGTGATCTTATGTCACACATTTCAACCAATAATAACGTGACATGTCATCTGCTTTTCAACTCAAGAATTGAGAGAGATAGAGGACGAATCAGAGAGAAATTAAATAAGAAGAATTGCTCATTGTCATCCCCTGATTACTCCAATGGCACTAAGTTGTTCCAATTCATGCTCTGTTAAATTTCCCCAAATCTGCTGGTGGATGGATAACCCTAGATGACGTGGCGATCTCTAATTGGCCAAGCCATGTCACCCACACCTCTCCTCAACGCATTTCTGTCTATATATACCCCAAACCCACCTCATTTCAGTTCGGTTAGCCTAGGAGTAGTTCACCCAATTTTAGGTGTAGTATTAGGAGTAGTGTGATTTAGTTTTTCACACATTCATAAATTTGTTAACATTTCAGTTCATATAGTTACATTCAGTTACTAGTTCTGTTAATCATGTAACCGTTTTCTTCCATTAATGAAACTTTTCTATTTTCTTAAAAGCTTTCATATTCTTCTCCTTATTTCTCTGTTTTAGAAGCTTGTTGTTTAAAAGTTTTAGCTATCTTATGGATCTTAACTGAATATTTTCTTGTTTTATAGATGATAAATCAGTCAATAGCTCATGAATACTTACTAAGCTTCCTTCATGATTATTGTTCGATAAGCTCGTAGCTTATGAGCTTAAGCAGTTTTATGATAGTATAATCACTATTTTTCAAAATCTTTTTATTTGTTTAGAAATTCAGTTACATTTTCAGTCAGTTCGAGCAATGCAGTTAGTCGTGGTTCATTTAGTTGATAATCTGTCATAATTTCAGTTAAAATTCATTTTACTTCATTGATTTCGTAATCATAGAAGCCTTACCAAGATTTTGAGTGGTTTCAAACGTTTCTTTCCGAGTTTGTGTATTCTTAATGGATTAATGTGTCAAGTGTTATCATTTACATAAAGTTAGTTGTTAAATGTTTCGAGTTGGTTTTTTCTCCATTACAAATCTGTTATAGCAGACCGTGTTTCAAGTTATGGATGTTTCTGAAATCCTCGACTACTCTTCTCCTACTGTTACATAGACCCATAGTTAAGCAGGATTCGGTTGAGGTTCATTGTTCTCCAAATGTTTAGAAGGGATATTATAGTTTACATATGTCTTAGCTGATTAGTTCAATTTGGTTATTAGTTTAATCATATCAACTAGCACAGAAAATTGTTTTCACGTCTCTTGCAGGTTTATTGTTTTTGAGTTACTATCTTCCAGCCATTGATAATAGTAGATTAGCAGGGTAATATAGTAGTGCCACAGTTGGAGGAGTGTTGGCTACAAGTTAGCTCAGCGCTAGACTTCGTCATCAAAGGATTAGCTTCGATTATGTTGGTCAAGCACATTTATTTTTTGTGTTTTTTTTATTGAATTGATTGTATGCATAGCTGTTGTGTTTAATTGCTGATTTTGATTTGTTACTAGATACTTGTTTACTAATTTTAGAAATTGATGTGATAAATGAATATTATTCTTGTTTACATTTACTTTCTTCAAATTCAGGTGTGTTTGTTTTAGCACTTATTAGCCGAATTGATGACCGTCATTACAAGCTGATGAGTCTGAGGTTTTATGTGACAATCCGTCAATCTATGGTCGATATTTTATTCTCAAGTATTATTTAAAATCATTATTTTATTGATAATTTATGAACTCACTCACCTTTAGGAAGAAATTTCGGTTTACGTCTTGAAGTAGCATCGTCTATGTCTAAACCGGAGAACTCTACGTTATGTGCTTACGTTTACATACACCGTTTTTGTGACAGTCCGACATTTCAGGAAAATTATTTTGGAATTTTAATTTGTGTTGGTTCATAAACTCACAAATTTACGAGAAGAAATTAGGACTTACGTGCATAATTTAACATCCTTTACGACTAAACCGGAAACCCTAGGTTTACGTATTTACGCTTTTGAACTCCGTTTTTGATGAGACAATTTTTATTAGATTCGTTTTGTGTCGTAGATTCATAATTTATAAAAATGTTTTTCGTAAAACGACCCGAGGGCACGCAAATCGAGGAAACTATAATCGAGGAGTACCCGTAAATTAATGGGGATGAGACAAGTTTACACTTGCCCACCCGCATACATGTGGTGGCAATTACAAGGGCTAACACCCTTGGTGTCAAAACTTAACAAGTCCTAGGGACACCTGTCCCATAAAACACTTAAGCTTGATTAAAACCATCAAACTTTCTTCCCACTCTTCACATATACATGCAACACAACTAGAAAGTTTCCATCTCTCTCTATTTTGCTCTCATCTTGTCGTCCCTCATTCGTTACCACAATACCACCACTACCAAAAATCTAACCATAAACAACGGCTATAATAAACATATGTTGAAGCCTAGTTGAAAAGATGAAGATTGGAGGTGATCTTAACATGTGAAAAGGAGTTTTCAAGGAGGTTTTGGGCTGATTTCCATGAAGGTGTTCATCCATTTGAAGAACTCAAAAATTCATTTGCCAATATTAAAGATTTGGTGACAAGAACCAAGTCTTGTTCATCCAAAATCTCAACCTTTTCATCACTTTGGTGGTATAGAGATTGTTTCTTCCTATCCTCTTGTTATTTTGTAAAAGTAATCATGTATTTTCTTTATAAATGTATATGTATATGATGATGAATGATGATCAAAATATTATGTGGGGATTTTGTGTTAATAGATTGGGTTAAAAAGACTAAAATCTACATGTAAAGTGTTAAAATCTTGATTAAATTTATAGGCTGTATAAAACAGTAAGTAACCATATGAACACTTGGTAAAAAGGCTTGTATTATTATATATACAGATAGATATATGATTTTTACATATGTGGTGAGTTGGCCACTCAATGGAATCAATAAAATGAGTAAGATATGATCAAAATACTATTAAGGTACAAATCTATATAGTCTGTTTTGGACGAATTATTAGGGATACTTAGAGGATGATTGAGCAGTAGCTAGGAGTTATTTGTAACACATATTATGTAGTTTGTGCTGCCCAAATTTGAGCTTCTATCTCCTTGTAGAACTCAAGATATGACAAAAATGGTGGAAGTGACTTTGATAATCAGATTTGTAAATAAAAGTATAGAATATAAAATGAGCACTCAAGTAATATTATTATAAAACGGATACATAAAAGCCACTAACTAATAATAAGTAGTATAAAATGAGTTATTTACTATGATAAATAAGTATGGCATTTTTATAAAAGTACAAACTCAAATATTTTCTAAAATTATAAAACTATATATAAGTTTTACGTCTTTTCGGCTAAAACCGAAAAGATTAATGTTTTCGCCAAATAAAACTTAGATGGTCGGACCTGTCTAATGTAACATTTTTATAACTCATATACTGATATGAAAACCTATTTGACAAGTAAAAATCGATAAACCCGAGCATTATAACTTATGCACCATAATGGGCCAAAGTAGCCTTATTGGACCATTAGCCCAACTAATTTGGCTTAACACTAATGGACTTACTCATAGGCTTAACCCACTTGGGCCCAACATATGAGTATTGTGATACCCTAGAACCGAGGTCACTAACATTACACTAAATTACGCTTATTTTTGAAATTTTTAATAAATTTTAATTGCTATATATTTTAGTATTTTGGTTGAAACCGATGTTCGAGCTTATAATTTTGACGATTGACGATTTAAGAAGGACGATGACGAATACGATCCCGATGGATGCCCAAATTTCTATAATTATTGTCGTTTTATCGATACTGTAATTTTTCGAGAATTTTACTTACGGTTCGTGTTAAGTCGAGTCGGGTGAGTTTTATTGCTTTCCGGGTACATTTAAAGTGTCCTAAAAGTATTTTGGAGTGTTTGGGATGATTCCCGACTCCCGTAAAATTTTTTACAATGACTAGTGAGTCAATCCCGTAAAGTTTTAGAGTCGTTTTTGTTTGAGGACAAAAGAAAGCTTAAATTGCACCTTTGGTCCCTCCCATTTCACAAAAAGGAAACAATCACACACACACACATAACATTTCAAAGAAAAAAAAATCATCCCACCCTTTTGCTCTCTCTAGGCCGACGGCCAACCACCAAAACACCACCACCACTTCAATTTTTCTTGGGTTTTGATTAATTCCAATCAAAGACCACTTCCTAAAACCCTTTAGTAAGTGTTAATCCATGGTTAATTCCAACATGCATTAACAAATTTTTTTCCAAAAATTAGAGATTTTTCAAAAGTTCATTTGGATGTTAATTGGGCATTTGCATGTTTAATTCATGTTAGAATGATGCTAAAACACCAAACAAATCAACCAAAATCAATTTGGTTGATGGGTTTTAATCACCCAAACCCCACGGCTCAAAGGGGGGTGTTTGGGGATCATGGTGGTTAATGTTTTGATGTTTGATTTTGTGTTTAATCATATGTTTACATGTTTTTAGATGGGTATATTCAAATGCATGTTTGTTTTTATGATTTGGGTTTTATGAGGATATTGATTAATAGGGGTTTAGGACTGAAAATGATGTTTGGATATGATTAGGAGTACTTAGGATGATGTCTAGTGTTGGTAAATGGGATTGAAAACGAGCGTTGGTATGATTTTGGTATAGGTAATTTTAGGCAGAAAGTTTGAGGTGTTTTCGTAAAAATTATTTTGAAAACAGGTCTTGTGATTAGGATAGAGTTGTAGAGTATCTTCTTAGCTTCGATTTGGTATAAGATAGAGCTTACGACTCCTAACGAGTCAAAAGTTACGACGTTTTGAAATTCGTGTATCGGGAGATGAAAACCGTCATAATCCGAAATTATGCTTGGTTTTAGGTCAAATCCCGGGGACTATAGGTTTATTTTGGTAAATGGTCAAGGGTTGATTTTTGGTCTCAAACCTGCACATTTGAGTCTATTATAATACTTAGGTGTCAAATGGGTCAATGGAGTATTTTAAACGGGTCAAATGAGTCCGACTTGGTCAAAGTACAATTTCAGTCCGAAAAACGTAGTTTTGGAAAAGTGTTGAGTAACGGGTCGTAAAAGCGAAAACTTTTAATGGGATTACATATGTGTTTTCTACAGGTCTTAAAGTATTTTTGGGAATTTTCTCAAATTTTATGAAAAGGGTTAAGTCTAGTAAAACAGTCCGTACTTTTGGTAAGTATCGACGAAAAATGTGTAAAAATGAATAACGTTAATAATAAGGACAAATGGTATAAAACGAGTAACACTTGTTTGTTTTGTTTGGCGTGAGTTGTAATTATCACAAGTGACTAATAAGTATGTATTTTATACAGTACCATAAGGTTTATAAATGAGATTACTCATTACGCGTTATTTGGTTTTATAGGTGTTGATTTACCCGGGCATCCTTATCGTCGTCAGTGACCGTCACTCGAACTATCGACTACTTGTTATATAAGGTGTGAATTTATAGCCTCGCTTATTATTATTTCAAACTGTTTTATCCGCGAGGGAAATGCATGCTAGTTTTCAAAATGAACATATGTCATGAATGATTGTTGGACCCGAATGATGCCTCGAAATTGTGTTGAGTACCTAGTTGCAAAAGGCCCTAAATTCATGAACTATTAACTATTGTTTAGTCCTAGCGTGGATTAGAAATAGCCGCTTATACAAAGTGATAGTACTATGGGGTTGACTAACCTATCCGAGACGAGGGCTAGTACGTTGATACCCGCTGCGGACGGATAATTTGTGATAAGAGATAAGGTATAATTGCAACTGATGCCTTAGTAGGGGCACTGGTTTCATCTGAATCACGCCGGTAATTATTACGTGGGTGATTGAGTTAACGGTTTAGTGTCATGAGCTTAAACACAATTGTCAGTACCTTGAATATAGATTGTTTGATCGACAAGTCTATGAATGATCGTGAATGGTTTTTATTTCACATATGTTCAAAATGAATTGTAAAACCTATGAATTCCACTCAACGTTTTCGTTGACCAAATTTAGCATGTGTTTCAGGTAACCGCTGAAGTGTAGCATGGAGCGTGCATTGGATGGATGTTGTGTGTATGGCTTGGAGTCTACTTGTTTTTCCTCCCGTTATTACTTAAACATTTTTAACTTTATGTCATGTTGTTGTGAAAACTGTAACTTTTGGGGTTGAGATTCATGGGGACCGAAACGCAAAACTCTGTTGTATCATTTGGGGTTGGAAAACCGTAGACATGTAACTTTTCAACAATTTTTAATTTAAGTTTAAATTTGACGTCTCTTTGGAGTCGTTCGATATATCTTGTGTGCGATGATAACTGCCTAGCACCCAAATGTTGTAGTTCCGCTGCGCATAGCATTTGGTGGGGTGTTAGAGATTGCTAATCAGAGCCATGAGTTATAGAGAACTAGGTCGTTTTGAAAATTCCTAAACTATAACTTTTGGTGTCGTAAGAAATTGTCCAAGAGCACACAACTATCCTGCATGGCTCCGGTAAGGTTTATTTTTGTATTCATGGCATTTGACGTATACTTTTGAGTTGAAGTATATATGTGGGTATTTATTACGTAGATATGGAAATTACTATATGTAAACGTTGAAATTATACGTGGAGTACCCGACACCGTAATTCTTGTATTACTTATGCATGAGCATCATATTATCGCATTTTGGGCATGTGTACCACCTTTGCATTGCATTTGCATGCATGTATTTATAAATATTGCATAGTTATCTTACGTACCCTCCAAAATTCTCTGTTATTGCAGGAATGGCCGAGGTACCGCCTAATGGTAATGGAGACGATTATGTCGTAGGTCACGAAGGGGGACCGTTTCCTCCGAACCCGCCGGATAATGACAATGGATGGATCGCTCCAGAAGAAGCGGTAGAGCCGGGAAATGACAGTGACAAAAGTGACGTGGACAATTTCAGTATCAGTAGCGATGGTAGTGAGGATTCTGAGGAAGAGCCCGAGGAACCGGTGGATGATGGAATTCCCGAGAATGCTGTCGGTCAGACCGAACATGATTTATTTCAATCTCCAAATTCGACAAAGGGTTATGAAGTGCCTCCGACCGACCGATATGAGCAGCAACCCTTTCGTCGCCCGATGGACAATTGTAAGGACTACCTGAAGACAATGCCAGGGTTTGTTCGAGTAAGTAATGGGAGTGGTGCAGAATCCAGCAATTCATCTAAATCACAATCTATTCATGAGAATATCACGAGGGTCTACTTTCCGAGACCAAGACACTACTGGGATCCCGAAGGTCGTTTGAGGAGGATGGATAGGTTGATGTATGAGCGGTTTTTGGTGGAGACCAGGGTAATTAAGAGGTTTGATAAGAATGAGAGGGAACACCAAAGATTATTGGAAAGAACTTCAAGAATTGAGTATGATGGAAATGCAAACAAGAGTGATATCAACAGTCTGAGATCGATGATCGCGAACTTGAGCGCCAGTCTTGATCGAGTTAGGGAAGATCAAGCGAGATTGTCTAGGATGCAGAGTTGGGAGCATCGAGTGAGAGCGTCCTTGCCCCCAGATTGGAGATTTGTGGACGACTTGGAAATGGAAGCTAATGACTTCATGATCCAGCCACCTGCCAGAGGTGCTTGTATCACTGTGGGAAATCATGTAGCAGTTGAGTGTGGGTCTACGTCAGGGACGAAGAAGGCGACTGAATGTGGGCCGAACGACAAAGGAAAGAGGAAGATGGATGAAGTGGACGAGGAAGATAGCGACGAGGAACCGAGGAAGATGATGATGAACTGCCATCCAAGAGGCCGTGTGGATCACCACATGCCTAGTTGCTTGTCTTGTATTTTATCTTTGATCGTTGTAATAGAACTGTTTTAGACTTTTGTATGATGGCATTGTGACAAAAAACTTGAGGACTTAAGTTTTATGGTGAATGGTTGTAGTGGCAATACTTGTCACAATTTTGGTTGATTATCAATACAATCCATGTTTACCTTTCATGATCTGTGATATGTCTTTAATTTGATCTTTTGTGATGTGAATTGATGAATATTAGTAACTCTGTAGCGATGTGTCGTTGTATTTATATTATGTCTTGAAAGAGAAATCCATCTTAATCTTGATGTGTATACTTACATTGTTTTTCTATTTTCCCTGTCTTTGCAGAGAGGTGTATTTGATAACGCACCATGCCTCCAAAACTAACAGCCGACCGTGTGAACACGATGATTCAGGAAGCCATTGCGAATGCGCTAGAAGCAGATCGAGCAGGGAGGAACCCAGACCAGGGCAGAAATGTGGGGAGACAGCAAGCCCCAAGAGAGTGTACTTACTCTAGTTTCATAAAATGTGGTCCCACGCAATTTCGTGGAACTGGTGGAGCTCTAGAACTCAGGAGATGGTTAGAAAAGGTCGAAAGTACTTTCGAGATTAGTGGTTGTTCAGAAGCGAACAAGGTCAAGTTTGCGGCTGCTAATTTTCTTGACGATGCATTGAGTTGGTGGAACACCCAAGTAGCCACTGTTGGGTTAGCAGTAGCGAATGCAAGAACATGGACTGCAACTAAAGCTCTTTTAACCAAGAAGTTCTGTCCTGAAGAGGAGCTAGGTCAATTGGAAGATGAATTGAGGCACCTGACTTTGAAAAACAATGATATCACTGATTACACCAAGAGGTTTAATGAACTAAGCCTTTTGTGTCCAAACACCTTTGCCGATGATAACAAGAAGATGAAACAGTACATCAAAGGTCTGTCCAGTAATATCAAGGGTGAGACGACTTCGTCTAAACCTGGGTCGTTTGATGAAGCGGTCCAGATGGCTCACGCGTTGATGGATGTCAAACTCCAAGACAAGAAGAACTTCATTGCTGAAGGAAATAAGAGGAAGTGGGAGGCGGCGCAGAGCAATCAATCCCAGGGTCAAAGCCGAGGTGGAAACCGTAACAACAATGGTCAGAACCGCAATCAGCAGTTCAACCAGAGAAGGAATGAAGGGATGAGAGCTGTGACAAACCCCAGAGGAGCGAAGGTGAATCCCCACTGTGGTCGATGCAACTTGTACCATGTAGGGAGTTGCCCGCCTGCGTGCGGAAAATGTGGAAAAGCGGGTCACAGGATGTCTGATTGACGAACAAAGGGGGTAGCCACTGGGGCGAATGCTACGAGAGTGATGGGTTGTTTTGGATGTGGAGAAAGAGGCCATAAGCACAGAAATTACCCGAATGCAGGAAACAAGCAAGGGGGTAACAATGCTGCTGCCGTGTATCAAGTAGGGACGGTTGATAAACCACAGGGTCCTAACGTGGTTACCGGTACGTTTTTGCTAGACGCTTGTTATGCTAGTATTTTGTTTGATTCTTGTTCCGACAAGAGTTTCGTAGATGTTAAATTTACTCGTCATATCGATAGAAAACCGGTATTGTTAGCGACTAGTTATAACGTGGAGTTAGCCGATGGGAAAATCGTTAGTACGAATTCTATACTGAAAGGGTGTACCTTGAAGTTAGGAAATTACGCTTTTGAAATCGACTTAATGCCTATAGAGCTAGGATCGTTTGATGTGATCGTGGGAATGGATTGGCTGATGGCGCACAGTGCCGTAATCGTCTGTGGAGAGAGGTTAGTTCAGATCCCGTTGAGGAATAAAGTCTTGACTGTGAAGGGAGACGAATGCAATTCTCGTTTGAAAGTGATTTCTTGTTTGAAAATGATGAAGTATGTAGAAAATGGATGCGATGTGTTTTTGGCACAAGTTTCGAGTGATGGTGATTTAGAGGCGAAGATTGAAGAGGTACCTATAATCTGCGAATATCCGGAAGTTTTTCCAGACGAGTTGCCGGGTTTACCACCCACCCGTGAGGTCGAGTTTCGAATCGATTTAGTGCCAGGAGCTGCGTCGGTTGCGCGTGCACCCTATCGATTAGCACCATCCGAGTTAAAGGAGTTATCGGATCAACTGAAGGAGTTGATGGATAAAGGATTTATTGGGCCGAGCTCATCACCATGGGGAGCGCCAGTGTTGTTTGTGAAGAAGAAGGATAGGTCATTTCGGATGTGTATTGACTATAGAGAACTCAACAAGTTGACGGTTAAGAATCGGTATCCATTGCCGAGGATTGACGATTTGTTTGATCAATTACAAGGTTCCTGTGTATACTCAAAGATCGACTTGAGATCAGGGTATCATCAACTGCGTGTGAGAGAGGAGGATATTCCTGTAACTGCCTTTCGTACGCGGTATGGACACTTCGAATTTCGAGTGATGCCGTTTGGGTTGACAAACGCGCCTGCTGTATTCATGGACCTTATGAATCGCGTATGCAAGCCGTATCTAGATAAGTTTGTCATTGTTTTTATTGATGATATTCTTATTTACTCTAAGAGTAAGGAAGAGAACGAGAAGCACCTGAGAAAGATATTGGATCTGCTAAAGAGAGAGAAGCTGTATGCGAAGTTCTCGAAGTGTGAGTTTTGGTTAGAGTCTGTGCAATTCCTTGGTCACGTAATTGATAGCAAAGGACTTCGCGTGGATCCCGCCAAGGTCGAAGCGATCAGGGAATGGTCGGCACCGGCAACGCCGACTGAGGTTCGACAATTCCTTGGTTTAGCTGGGTATTATCGGAGATTCATTGAAGGATTTTCGTTGATTGCGAAGCCATTGACAAAGCTTACCGAAAAGAATAGAGTGTATGAATGGGGAGATGAGGAAGAATTCGCTTTCAAAACGCTCAAGGACAAGTTATGCTCCGCACCGATATTGTCATTACCTGAAGGAACCGAAAACTTTGTAGTGTATTGTGACGCATCTCGTAAGGGTTATGGAGCTGTGTTGATGCAGCGTGAGAAGGTGATAGCTTACGCGTCGAGACAACTGAGGAAGAATGAGGAGAACTACACGACGCACGATTTGGAATTAGGAGCTGTAGTTTTTGCGTTGAAATTGTGGAGACATTATTTGTATGGGACGAAGTGTGTTGTATTCACTGACCACAAGAGTTTGCAGCACATTTTAGATCAAAAGGAGTTGAACATGCGACAGAGACGATGGGTAGAATTACTGAGTGACTATGACTGTGAAATTCGCTACCATCCTGGCAAGGCGAATGTTGTAGCGGATGCACTTAGTAGGAAGGATCGAGAGAAACCTTTGAGAGTCAGAGCTTTAGTGATGACTGAGAGTGTTGATTTAACCGAAACTATACTGAAGGCTCAAGAGAGGGGACTAATGAAAGAGAATGTTGATGCTGAGAACTTGGGAAGAATGTTGAAACCTCTTTTTGTGGTTAGGTCAGACGGACTGAGATATTTCGAGAATCGGATTTGGTTACCGTTGTGTCCATCCGAGGAAGGAAAGCCTGGAGTACGAGATTTGGTTATGAACGAGTCTCATAAGTCGAAGTACTCGATACATCCTGGATCGGATAAAATGTATCATGACCTGAAGAAAGTTTATTGGTGGCCGAATATGAAGGCGGATATTGCTCGTTACGTTAGTAAGTGTTTGACTTGTGCGAAGGTTAAAGCCGAACATAAGAAGCCGTCTGGGTTGTTGGTACAACCAGAGATCCCAGAATGGAAATGGGAGAAAATCGCTATGGATTTCGTGACGGGTTTACCCATAACTCCTAGTGGATGTGATATGATTTGGGTAATAGTGGATAGATTGACGAAATCTGCTCATTTCTTACCTATGAAGAAGACGGACAGTATGGAAAAGCTGGCCAGTGTGTACGTGAAGGAGATCGTTTGCAGACATGGAGTACCGTTATCGATCATTTCGGATCGCGATAGTAGGTTTACTTCGGAATTTTGGAAATCGCTTCAACGTGCGATGGGCACTGAATTGAATTTAAGTACGGCTTATCACCCGGAGACTGACGGCCAGAGTGAACGCACTATTCAGACGATGGAGGACATGCTCCGAGCCTGCGTGATTAATTTTGGAGGAAGTTGGGAACGCCACTTGCCTTTAGTGGAGTTTTCGTATAATAATAGTTATCATGCGAGCATCAAGGCTGCACCGTTCGAAGCGTTGTATGGAAGGAAGTGTAGATCGCCTGTGTGTTGGAGTGAAGTAGGAGAAAGTCAATTGACTGGACCCGAAATGGTTTTAGAGACGACAAAGAAGATTGTGCAAATCAAGAACCGACTACTTGCTGCGAGAAGCCGAGAGAAGAGTTATGCCGATAACAGAAGAAAACCGTTGGAATTTGAAGTCGGAGATATGGTTATGCTTAAGGTTTCGCCGTGGAAGGGTGTAATTCGTTTTGGGAAGAAAGGAAAGTTGAGTCCGAGGTACATTGGACCATTTAAGATCGTTAAACGAATTGGACCAGTAGCGTATAAGTTAGAGTTGCCGAGCGAGCTTATTGCTATTCACGACACGTTTCACGTATCGAACTTGAAGAAGAGTTTGGCGGATAAGGAATTGGTGATTCCTTTGGACGAGATTCAACTGGACGACAAAATGCATTTTGTGGAAGAACCCGTGGAAATTATGGACCGAGAGGTCAACAGGCTGAAGCGTAGTAGAATTCCCATTGTGAAGGTTCGATGGAATTCTAGACGTGGACCGGAATACACTTGGGAACGTGAGGACTTTTTCAAGGAAAGGTATCCTCATCTGTTCCAGCGGCACGAAATGTGAGTATAAGAAGAGGCGAGCGCCGGGACGTCGCTCTCTTTAAGGAGGGGTGGATGTGATACCCTAGAACCGAGGTCACTAACATTACCCTAAATTACGCTTATTTTTGAAATTTTTAATAAATTTTAATTGCTATATATTTTAGTATTTTGGTTGAAACCGATGTTCGAGGTTATAATTTTGACGATTGACGATTTAAGAAGGATGATGACGAATACGATCCCGATGGATGCCCAAATTTCTATAATTATTGTCGTTTTATCGATATTGTAATTTTTCGAGAATTTTACTTACGGTTCGTGTTAAGTCGAGTCGGGTGAGTTTTATTGCTTTCTAGGTACATTTAAAGTGTCCTAAAAGTATTTTGGAGTGTTTGGGATGATTCCCGACTCCCGTAAAATTTTCTAAAATGACTAGTGAGTCAATCCCGTAAAGTTTTAGAGTCGTTTTTATTTGAGGACAAAAGAAAGCTTAAATTGCACCTTTGGTCCCTCCCATTTCACAAAAAGGAAACAATCACACACACACATAACATTTCAAAGAAAAAAAATCATCCCACCCTTTTGCTCTCTCTAGGCCGACGGCCAACCACCAAAACACCACCACCACTTCAATTTTTCTTGGGTTTTGATTAATTCCAATCAAATACCACTTCCTAAAACCCTTTAGTAAGTGTTAATCCATGGTTAATTCCAACATGCATTAACAAATTTTTTTCCAAAAATTAAAGATTTTTCAAAAGTTCATTTGGATGTTAATTGGGCATTTGCATGTTTAATTCATGTTAGAATGATGCTAAAACACCAAACAAATCAACCAAAATCAATTTGGTTGATGGGTTTTGATCACCCAAACCCCACGGCTCAAAGGGGGGTGTTTGGGGATCATGGTGGTTAATGTTTTGATGTTTGATTTTGTGTTTAATCATATGTTTACATGTTTTTAGATGGGTATATTCAATTGCATGTTTGTTTTTATGATTTGGGTTTTATGAGGATATTGATTAATAGGGGTTTAGAACTGAAAATGATGTTTGGATATGATTACGAGTACTTAGGATGATGTCTAGTGTTGGTAAATGGGTTTGAAAACGAGCGTTGGTATGATTTTGGTATAGGTAATTTTAGGCAGAAAGTTTGAGGTGTTTTCGTAAAAATTATTTTGAAAACAGGTCTTGTGATTAGGATAGAGTTGTAGAGCATCTTCTTAGCTTTGATTTGGTATAAGATAGAGCTTACGACTCCTAACGAGTCAAAAGTTACGACGTTTTGAAATTCGTGTACCGGGAGATGAAAACCGTCATAATCCGAAATTATGCTTGGTTTTAGGTCAAATCCCGGGGACTATAGGTTTAGTTTGGTAAATGGTCAAGGGTTGATTTTTGGTCTCAAACCTGCACATTTGAGTCTATTATAAGACTTAGGTGTCAAATGGGTCAATGGAGTATTTTAAACGGGTCAAATGAGTCCGACTTGGTCAAAGTACAATTTCAGTCCGAAAAACGTAGTTTTGGAAAAGTGTTGAGTAACGGGTCGTAAAAGCGAAACTTTTAATGGGATTACATATGTGTTTTCTACAGGTCTTAAAGTATTTTTGGGAATTTTCTCAAATTTTATGAAAAGGGTTAAGTCTAGTAAAACAGTCCGTACTTTTGGTAAGTATCGACGAAAAATGTGTAAAAATGAATAACGTTAATAATAAGGACAAATGGTATAAAACGAGTAACACTTGTTTGTTTTGTTTGGCGTGAGTTGTAATTATCACAAGTGACTAATAAGTATGTATTTTATACAGTACCATAAGGTTTATAAATGAGATTACTCATTACGCGTTATTTGGTTTGATAGGTGTTGATTTACCCGGGCATCCTTATCGTCGTCAGTGACCGTCACTCGAACTATCGACTACTTGTTATATAAGGTGTGAATTTATAGCCTCGCTTATTATTATTTCAAACTGTTTTACCCACGAGGGAAATGCATGCTAGTTTTCAAAATGAACATATGTGATGAATGATTGTTGGACCCGAATGATGCCTTGAAATTGTGTTGAGTACCTAGTTGCAAAAGGCCCTAAATTCATGAACTATTAACTATTGTTTAGTCCTAGCGTGGATTAGAAATAGCCTCTTATACAAAGTGATAGTACTATGGGGTTGACTACCCTATCCGATACGAGGGCTAGTACGTTGATACCCGCTGCGGACGGATAATTTGTGATAAGAGATAAGGTATAATTGCAACTGATGCCTTAGTAGGGGGACTGGTTTCATCTGAATCACGCTGGTAATTATTACGCGGGTAATTGAGTTAACGGTTTAGTGTCATGAGCTTAAACACAATTGCCAGTACCTTGAATATAGATTGTTTGATCGACAAGTCTATGAATGATCGTGAATGGTTTTTATTTCACATATGTTCAAAATGAATTGTAAAACCTATGAATTCCACTCAACGTTTTCGTTGACCAAATTTAGCATGTGTTTCAGGTAACCGCTGAAGTGTAGCATGGAGCGTGCATTGGATGCATGTTGTGTGTATGGCTTGGAGTCTACTGGTTTTTCCTCCCGTTATTACTTAAACATTTTTAACTTTATGTCATGTTGTTGTGAAAACTGTAACTTTTGGGGTTGAGATTCATGGGGACCGAAACGTAAAACTCTGTTGTATCATTTGGGGTTGGAAAACCGTAGACATGTAACTTTTCAACAATTTTTAATTTAAGTTTAAATTTGACGTCTCTTTGGAGTCATTCGATATATCTTGTGTGCGATGATAACTGCCTAGCACCCAAATGTTGTAGTTCCGCTGCGCATAACATTTGGTGGGGTGTTAGAAGTATAGGTCTGGTATTAAAAGTATAAATGGGCTAATATAATGTATTGAACTTTTAATGGCTTATTGGGTCATAATATATAAATAAGTTGAAACTAGTGTAACTAGTCTAAAATTTGACTAACACATAACACTATAATGTGTATGAAGAGATAAAATCCCACTTGATCATCATCAAACTTATAATATCATCATATATAAATAGCCATTGTTTTTATAAAGTCATTGGACAAGAGTCTAAGACGAGTATTATTTGTCTAGGTTTCCGTGATTGAAGCACGTACCGTACATCCAAAACACCGATAGCCGCCTTTCCCAATCAACGTGAGTTCATAGCCTCGCACTCGTTTAAATGTTTTATAAACCCGCAAGGGAGATAACATGCTAGTTTTAACAAAATAGGACACCAGTTGTCCCGATTATTTGCTTATTGATATGGACCCGAATGATTATATGACCCGATGAATGATTATATGACCCGATGAATGAAATGAAATGGATTATTATTCGTTAGGTTATGTCACTAAAAGTCCCATTAGCATGAATTGTGAACTACAGGGATTTGGTAGACGCTTATGCATATAATAATACTATTTGGGGAAGATCACCCCAGTTCGCGACGTAATGGTTGATCCCTGTCGTGCCACCTTGAGTGGTAAGCGAATTTATGTATGAGAAGATTTATATAAGCGTGACTATTATGACGACACGCTATTTTAGATGGGAAAAGGAATTACGGGTTAGCAACCCGTTGTTTGTTATAGTAAGGTAGCAATGTCATGCGGCTTATAATAATCCAATAACAAAAATACTGATATACGCATTGAATTATAATATATTGCCTGACTAGCAATATGAGGGCTTTTTACTGATATTTTGTTCGTGTTTTGGTTTTACATAACCATTTTCATATAACGGTTTTTATTTAACTCTATACAACGTTATAAAACGTATTGTATGATATTTTTGCGACAATCGTTCGTATAATGGTTTTGAAGGCAAAAGCCTATATTATGGTTTTCGACAAAGATTCGTATAAAATCTCTTTGGCCTATTTTATAGCCTACGACAAAGATTTGTACAAAAATGATTTCGGTAACAATTATATACCGGTGATATATTAATGGTTTTTATTAAACTCTATGAATTCACTCGGCATTTTTGCTGACCTTTTTTTACATGTTTATCTCAGGTACTTCAAGGTAATTCTTGGGAAAACAACTAGAATTTATGGCCCGCATTCAAATAAAATTTCCATTCAAATGTTTTGTAAATTTGTATGACATATTATGACCTAAGGACCTATGTAAATTTGATATTCATGAATGGAAAATGCTTTATTATTAACCGACGCAATTTTAAAGCGTTGTTTATGATTTGAGTAATGTGATATCCCATAACACCAACGACTCTTCCGCTGCATTGAAACATGAATATTTGAGGGTGTTACAGTTTGGTACCAGAGCTCTCGTTATAGAGAACGAAAGATTTTTAAAATCGAGGTTTTGAATAAAACATTTCAAAATCTTTTAACCATAAATATTTTTAAATAAATATTTTGAATAAAATGTTTAAAAATCTTTTGACTATAACGGTGTCGAAGAATTCCCGAGTTCCCGACAAGGCTAGACTGAGAAGTGTTATTTTAATATATATATATATATATATATATATATATATATATATATATATATATATATATATATATATATTATATATATATATATATATATATATATATATATATATATATATATATATATATATATATATATATATATATATATATATATATATATATATATATATATATATATATATATATATATATATATATATATATATATATATATATATATATATATATATATATATATATATATATATATATATATATATATATATATATATATATATATATATATATATATATATATATATATATATATATATATATATATATATATAAATATATATACATATATATATATATATATATAATATATATATATATATATATATATATATATATATATATATATATATATATATATATATATATATATATATATATATATATATATATATATATATATATATATATATATATGTATATATATATATATATATATATATATATATATATATATATATATATATATATATATATATATATATATATATATATATATATATATATATATATATTGTAATTTGATTACATGATTGTTTGATGATTATTTTAATACTTATACGAGGTATTTATACGACGTAGATTGTCACAAGAAACCCTAACTCCCCTAGCAAATCAATCGAAGCTACTCCTGTAGGAATTCTAGCTATTCCAGATCTAAACCAAGTTGTGGATATTTATGATCCCAACAAAATGGTAGATATTCGTAGAAATGTTGATATTAGTTGATTGTGATATTGAAAAAGAATTGGCGAGATTAAATCCGATATCGATGTCATGACGATCTATCCTTATAGAGTGGAGTTTGACAAAACCTTACCACCTGGAACGGTGTCATCTGATTCAGTGTCACCTAATTCTTAATTTGAAATCGAAAAGGTGAATGTTTCACTTGAGGTTGTCATTGGAGCCTTTACCTAAAGGCCTCATGCCACTAGTACCTTTCCGAGAAATCTAATTGAATGTGTGAGTCATTTCATACTAGTTACTCATTTGATAACTATTGTTGTAAGAGCTATAGAATTGGAAATTAAGTGTTGTTCATATCGAGCTTTTATTGCCCTTTTAAGGTCTAAGAATAAGGTTGAAAGAATTGGAGAATGAAGTAGGATGTCGCATTGAGTATAAGTTAATTGAAACTTGAATAAAGTCAAATTTAACTCGTATGGAATACGAGATTGTTAAGAGGAAGTCGTTGAGTCCTGTGATTGAATTATAGGGTTTTAAATGATTGTTGATTCGTGTTAAGGGTTGTTCCTAGGCCATTGTCCAATGACGAGGATGCCTAGTGTCCAAGAAATAAATTGAAGAAATCTTCTTCTGAATTGGGACCGATGGATCTTCCGAGACAGGTGGAACACCTAATGACTCTTGTAGATTAGTATTCATTTTAGTATCTTTTAAAAATCCCTAACTTAACTGAGACATCAGTTGGTAGGATGAGTCCTTGGAATTGTATGACATGGCGACACGTAATGTGTTACGGTATAATTTTTGACTTGTTTGTGATTAATAAGAAGACTACCTTTGATTGCTAAATTTTACATATATTGATTTTATCTATCTTTTCTTGCTTCTTTCTAATAATCGCATTAGTGATGCAACCATTGAACAAGTACTCATTTCGGATAGAATTGTGTTGTAGATTCATCTCTTTATATTCCTGAGTGCCACCGAGGTCATGAACCTCATGATTATTTTGCTAAGCTCATTTCCTATCATATTGTAGTTAGTTCTTGGTGAACAACTCTTCATCACTCTTTTGTAGATCACTCATTGTTTTTATAAGTTAAAACAGTGTCCCTTGAGAAAAAAAATTGAATTTTTATCACCATATGGATTATTCAAAGTGAGAGTTATAAGTAATCGTTATTGAAATAAATTTGTTTATGAAACACTTTGGAAAACTTAATTGTTTCCATAACAAAGAACATCTCTGTAAATTCAATTTGATTCTTATTCAAGAATTAAGCATGAAAATATTTTTATTGTAAACCTGATGACAAAATTTTGACGAACTGAGTATCGTTAATCCTAAAATTGTATATAGTTAAACGCCTACGTATAATTTGGAAGGGACCATGCAAGGCTTATTAGTAGTCACCATAAATTTGTTACTAAACATTACATTCTTTTTGTAATTATGAAAGATTGATTTTTATGAGGTCTGCAAGAAGTGCAAAATAGGGACATATTGTTAGGGACATATTGTTAGGGACACCTACATATGTGCCCGTACCATTTATTTTTTTTCCGAATCGAATTTACTCATCTGTGGATATTGTCTTAATTGACAATTGACAAACCCTTCTTGTTCAATTCTCTCCTGATAAGATAATTTGTAAAATTTTACTAATTATCGAGTATTAATACCCGACTGGGTGTATCGACATTCCTATCATTTCTTTTGATTATATTTCAATTCAATGACCTGGGTAACGATCCGAGGAGCTTTCGAATGCGTACACAAATCATGGAAACATGGGATATATTCATATTCGTTAATGTTTTCGTCTTTATATGATTTGAAATTCTCTCGCGTAGATCATGCGTTAAACTTACTCTTTTAAGGTTAGTTATGTCTCTAGATATCCTTGAATTTGTGAAGGATTATGAGTTATTATTATTCTTTTGAGAAGTTCACATCTTATCAACGATAATAACACTGGAAAGTTGGCAGTGCCAGTAGAATGGGTTGATTGATTATGATATAATGTCATTGTCTAAATTGATGGGAACTCGAGTGGAATTCCCCTAAAAGAATAGATGTTGATTATCAAAGGTGATCTAAATAATTCCCGATGGATGACCATACCCTGCATTTAGACTTGACATTATACCACAAATGGTTATGAACTAGTCATAGATCTTGTAATTTAGATAGAACCTAAGGTGGATTTATTAAAAGATGTTTCTGTTATCTGAAACTTTAGGAGGTATTTTCTGGTGAATTACCTATAATTTCGCCATTAAGGCAAGTTGAATTTGGTATTGATTATATTCCCGGTGCTGCACCTGTGGCGTATGCATTGTACGTCAGCACCATCTGAATTAAAAGAAAAGTTGAATTTGTGTTCATTGTTTTGAAAACCAATTACTTGAGCTTAAGATGTTGAATATCTTACAAAACGAGCTCAAGTCCGAGAAGTTGTAAATTTCTCGTTGTTAAGGATAAGTTTATCATCGACGATAAACTTTCCTTTTAACTAAAGACCGAGTTCTAAGCTGACATTTACTTAGAAGTCATTTTCATGAGCTTGAAAACTTTTGAATGTTTTAATGTAAAGCTCATGACCGAGAAAGATGAATTTGTCGTTGTGAAGAAAAGTTCTCTTATTTAATAGATACACTTTTCTTTATGAGCTTAAAAGTTGGAATGTTTTAATACAAGCCCATGACCGAGAAAAAATTAATTTCCCATTACGAGGTTAAGTTATCATTAAAGATAAGCTTTCCTAAAATGAAAGTCCGAATTACAGTCTGATATTTAACTGTAAGTCATTTGCATGAGCTTTAAAAACTTCGAATGTTTTTAATATAAGCTCATGCCCGAGAAAAATTAATTTCTCGTTTTATGGATAAGTTTATCATCGACGATAAACCTTCCTTTCTTTGAAGTCCGGGGCATAATATGAAATGTGATTATACGCCATTTAAACGAGCTTAAAAACCTTTGAATAGTTTAAATGTAAGCTCGTTTCCGAGAAAATTTAATTTCTCGTTATGAGGATAAGTTTATCATCGGCGATAAACTTTCCTTTATTTGAAGAACGGGTCATTATCTGACATTTAACAATGAACCATATATACGAGCTTAAAACCTTTGAATGGTTTTAGTGTAAGCTTGTGTCCGAGAAAAATTAATTTCTCGTTTTTGAGGATAAGTTTATCATCGGCGATAAACTTTCCTTTATGTGAAGATCGGGTCATAGTCTGACATTTAACGATGAGCCATACACACGATCTTAAAACCTTTGAATGGTTTTAGTGTAAGCTCGTGTCCGAGAATAATTAATTTCTCGTTTTTGAGGATAAGTTTATCATCGGCGATAAACTTTCCTTTATGTGAAGATCGGGTCATGGTCTGACATTTAACGATGAGCCATATACGCGAGCTTAAAACCTTTGAATAGTTTAAATGTAAGCTCATGTTCGAGAATATTTAATTTCTCGTTTTTGAGGATAAGTTTATCATCGGCGATATACTTTCCTTTATTTGAAGTGCGGGTCATCGTCTGAAATTTAACGATGAGCCATATACACGAGCTTAAAACCTTTGAGTGGTTTTAGTGTAAGGTCGTGTCTGAGAAAAATTAATTTCTCATTTTTGAGGATAAGTTATCATCGGCGATAAACTTTCCTTTATGTGAAGATCGGGTCATAGTCTGACATTTAACGATGATCCATATACACGAGCTTAAAACTTTTGAATACTTTAAATGTAAGCTTGTGTCCGAGAAAATTTAATTTCTCGTTTTTTGAGGATAAGTTTATCATCGGCGATAAACTTTCCTTTCTTTGATGAACAGGTCACAGATTGTGATTTGTCTATAAGCCTTTGTGCATGAGCTTAAAAAACTTTGAATATTTTTAATCATAAGCTCATGCCCGAGAAAAATGAATTTCTCGTTGTATGGGTAAGTTATCGTTGACAAGATAAATTCCCTTTCTCTGAAGTTCGGGTCACAGTCTGTAATATGATTGAGAGCCAAGTACACGAGCTTAAAAACTTTGAATAGTTTTAAATGATAGCTCGTGTACGAGAAAACTTAATTTCTCGTTGTGAGGATAAGTTTATCGTCGGCGATAAACTTTCTTTTCTTTGAAGCACGGGTTACAATCTGTGATCCGACTATAAGCCATTGTGCATGAGCTTAAAAACATGGAATGTTTTTAATATAAGCTCATGCCCGAGAAAATTTAATTTCTCGTTGTGAGGATAAGTTTATCATTGGCGATAAACTTTCCTTTATTTGATGTCCGGGTCATTGTCTGATCCCACCATCTCAATTATCGTACAACTGAGAGAGTTATCGGAGAAGGCTTTTATTCTACCGAGCTCGTCATCATGAAGATCTATGGTGTTATCATTCCTTATATTTATTGATTACCGTGAACTAGGTAAATTGACGATCAAAATCTATATCCATTACCCAAGATGAAAGATTTGTTCAATCATTTACAAGGTTCTAGCGTATATTCAAAAATTTGATCCACGGCATGGTTATCATCAACTTCGCGTCCGCGAAAAAGATTATGTATTCCAATCACTACATCTAGAACTCGTAATGAATATTATGAGTTTCATGTGATGTCGTTTGGATTGACCAATGCACATGTAGCATCCATAAATTTTATGAATCACGTGTGTAGGCTGTAATTTGATAAGTTCATGCTTGTGATCATTAAGAACCATCTGTTTGTTTCTAAGAATAAGAATGAATTAGTAATCATCTATAGACTGCCCGGAGTTGGCCGAGCAATGAAAACTTGTACCTTGAATATTTAACATGTGATTTAAGGCTTAATCTTTTACATTATTTGACCGTGTGATTAATAGATAAAGGAATCTATATTGACTCTTCAAAGATTAGAGCCATTAAGGCTTTGGGTTATACCAAAAAAAAGTGCAAAACTGTTTTGACAAATATTTATCAAAGGATTTCTAAGGAATCATTCCCTTATACCCAGATCATTTAACTAAACTCCCTTAGGAGTAGATGTTTGTGTATACCTCAAGACAACCTAGGAGGAATTGAGAAAAACATTTAAACCATGATTTGGAATTTGGAGCGGCAATTTTTGCTCTCAACTAAGAAAATTTTGACCAGAGTATAAACAAAGATTTTTCGAACATTTACAGATCCCATTAATTATTTTCGATAAATCAACATAAATCGTGTTAATTAAATTAAAATTTATTTTGAACATTTTTCTATAATTGGACGAACTGAGAAATTTAAAAATTTTTACGTTTACGTTTCATAAAAATTAAATATTTATTATTTAATTACTCGTAATGTTTATCGACGC
Source organism: Glebionis coronaria (assembly GCA_025667525.1). NCBI lineage: Eukaryota > Viridiplantae > Streptophyta > Magnoliopsida > Asterales > Asteraceae > Glebionis > Glebionis coronaria. The sequence continues at coordinate 276,382,144 of CM046881.1, forward strand.
TTTAAACGTCCGACTGGGCAAACTGATAAAAATAATAGTTGAGACGAAATTTAAAACTTAGAAAATAGGAAGAAAGAATTTTTGAATAAATACGGTCATAATATTTATTTTATCAAGGAAGGTGAATATAGTTGCTGACATATTATGTAGAAAGAATAGAGAACCAATTAAGATGTGTTCTTTAGTATTGACCATACACAATAAATTGCCGAGCAATTTAAAAATAGATGATGCTTGTAAAAAGGATAATATAGATAATAAAAAGGGGTTCGCGGCTAATGTGAACCATTAGAAATGAGAGTCGATGGCGTTAAATGTATAAAAGGCCGATTGTGATTGCCTAAATATGGAGGATTTTGAGATTTAGTCATGTTGTAATCTCGTAAGTTTAAGTATTCTATTCATGACATTTCTGATTAAATGTATCATTATTTGAAGAACTTGTACTAATGGCCAAATATGAAAGCAGACATCGCAACATATGTTGGCAAATTTCTAACTATTGTAAAGGTCAAGGCTGAACACCAAAATTCATAAGGATTGCTTCTACAACTTATTATTATTCTTGTTTGGAAGTGAGATAGAACCACCATGGATTTTCATCATAAATCTTCCAAAGTCATCATCTGAATTTGATTCGATTTGGGTCATCGTCGACAGACTGACCAAATCTGCTAATATCATTCCCGTTAATGATAAATTCTCGATGGAGAAGTTGACTCTTTTGTATTTAAAGGAGTTGTGTAAACATAGTGTGCCTGTACCGATCATCTCTATCAAGATCCTCGCTTCGCATCGAATTTCTAGAGATTTCCTTAAGAATCATTGGGAACGAACCTTGATGAGAGTACTGTTTACCACCCCAATTTAAGGGACGAGGTAAAGTAACGATACAAACACTAGAAGTCTTGTTTTATGTTTGAATAATTGACCTTTGGTAATGAACGGGATAATCGTTTTCCTTTGGATAGATTATCATTGATAATTATCGTATTAGGATCGAGATCAAATCTTGTGAGGATCTATATAAAGAGCACATGTAGGTGAGAGTTAAGATGAGATACCCGACATACACCCATTGTGAGTTGGACATGTCTTTTAGGTTTAAGGTTGCCTATGATGACAAACCTAACCTTACAAAATACCCTACCCGCGAGACCTATAATGATTGTTGAAATTAGGATCTTATTATTGACTACCAGTAGTGGGTAGGAGGTTATGTGAATATGAAATATAGATCTTGAAGTGCAGGATGGGTAGCGAAGTTATGCCAAAAAATTTCACCATGGAAAAGTGAATTGATGATCTGAAAGATCATGGGAAAATAAGTCCCCGTTGTATGGGACCATTGAGATAATGTAAAAAGTTGGTTTGAAAGGCATGTAAGCTGGATCTACCCTAGAACTTCAAGGGTTGCGTGAATTATGTTTCGTATATTGATATGAGCTATTTTAGTCATATCAATTATATCATAAAACAATCAATATATGCAATTAATGTATCAAAAATGCCTTGTATATGTTGTTTCTTGTTTTGATGTGTGTAGGTACCAAGATCGCGAAAACCGACAAAAACCGACACGAGATTGATGAAAAAGATCGAGGAAGCCAAAAGTCAAGTCGATTCTATTTACGGACTCAAGTTTGAGGTCAAGTGGGTCCCACATAAGTTTATTGGGCCTAAAAGCCCAATGTTAGAAAGTGTTTATTTACTTTTGGGTAAAAGTCCAATTGGCCCAATTACAAATATATTAGACGGATGACTGCAATTGGAATCAAAGTCCATTTCAATATTTCATTTGGACGAATTGTAAATGGGCCTTAGGGATTTGGCCAGTTAAGCAAACGAGTAGAAAGTTATACCTAATAACTTGTTACTTTTACTTTTGGTCAACCTCAAAATCCCCAAACGATTTAAATAAATGTATCCAACACCCACATTCACATTTACACCACACGTTTTCTGTCACGCTTTTCATTATCCCACTTTCACACATTATTATAAGTCGATACTCCCAAAGTCCCTCTTTCTTCCCCAAAGAGAAAATAACCAGTTTAACCTAGCCACTATTCATCACAACCCTAATTTTTACTACACCAATAAATCATCAAATTACATGGGGCTTTTTACTCCCACGTGTAATTCAAGTGTGGGGAAATTAAATCCCCCAATTTTAAGGAAGAGAAGAGTGGGAGCTGGGATACGTGGCAAAAAACTACTAGATGAAACACCTCACCCTCCTCAATCATCCAATCAAAAGGAGCCACGTCATCCTCAAGGTAGCACAAGAAACACAACGGATTGCCACGTTGGCAATCCGTGTGAATTTGGATTCATCTCAACCCTTGGATGAAAAGAAGAAAGAGAAGAGATGGAATATGCTCAAGAGATTCGAATATGCTTATTAGAATATTCGAATATGCCCTCCTCAACAGCCTAGGGGGTTGGCTATATAAACCCCCAATTATTGTGTAATTTTTATCCCTTTTTTTAGTTTACTGTTATAATGTTACATTATTGTTAGGAAATTGTACTTTTATTTTAAGTTGTAATCTTTGAGTTTATTTAATAAAAAGTTAATTTTTCAGTTCCATCTTCGTTCCATCTAAGTTTTTGTTATTTCTTTAATTTACAAATTATTGCAATTTATGAGAATAATCTGAGGTTATAATTGAAATTCTGTTTGGATAAGCTCGACTCATAGCTTATTTAAATGGTGAAGTTAGATTAGGGATAAAAATGTTCATCCTACTGGTGATCATAAATTAGTAAATGAAAGTGGTTCGAGTGAAGGAAAGTAGGTTCGTGATATGAATCTGTTCGAAAAGATGGTGTTGGTGGTTCGTGTTAAGGTGGTGTAGGATCCGATTAATCAGGTCAGCTCAGCACTGCACCACTTCTCAAAGGTTATCTCCAAAAGGTGCTTATCTCTTTTAATTCTTATGTTATTTGAGTTATTTAGATAAATGATAGATACTAAATGATGCTACTGTTTAGTTTTTTTTTATTATATAATCTGTTTATTTTTTATTAATGATGTTATACATGTTTATGTTTGATACTATATGATATAAATGTTTGAATTTGTTTTTTTATGGTGTTATAAATCTGTGTAGGTTCGATCAGATTTAATGTTTTGAATGCTTTTGAAGTTTTTCCGTTATAGAAACTGAAGATGAATCTGTTTAGTTGTCTAAAGTCGTTTTATTGTAATGCAAGAATTGATAGATGATGATAAATCTGTTAAGAATTGAGGAACCATAGGTTTACTGCATTTTTTCAGTAAAGTCAGTTTAGTTCTGGTGTTTAATCAGATTTTAGATCTATTATTTTGAGTATCTGTTTATTGAAAGCTGGAATTTGATGTTTTCTGTTTTATAAGTTTGAAATCTTTGATAATAATGAACTCTCAGTTTAATGAGTTAAGAAGTTTGTAGTTTTTTATTTATGTAGTTTAAATAGCATAACTGTTTTTGACTTTCAGATTTTAGAGCTTGATTTATGGAATTTTCTTCAAGTTTGATAAGCTGTTTATATGTTTTAAATTTAGCATTCATTTAGCTGATAGAAGTTATCCTTGCTGATATATTTTGTCATGTGTTGCGATTCGAACTGCATTTTTTGCTGTCTGATGATTTGTGTTTGAATTGCTATTAATATTATTGTCCAAACAAAAGCTATCAGATTGAACTGATTTGATAGCTTATACTGATTCCTATCAGTCTAAATATCACCACAAAGGTCACCTCCTGTGACTTTCTATTTTCAGTTTTTTTAAAAATATAATCTCAAAAATATGTCCCCATCAGGACTCGAACTTGTGACCTCCTGGTCACAGGCCTAGCGTGTTAGCCAACTGAGCTACATGCTCGTTTGATTTTATTATCAGTTAATTGTTTAATATAGTATAGTTGTAACTGGCAGATTTTCATTTAAAGTTGTAGGCTTATTAATTTACGTTTTTAAAATAAATTTTAATCAATGTTTTTATTGAAGTAAACTTTTAATTTCTAAAATAATATTAGTTCAAAATAAAATAAAAATAAAAAAAATGTTTTTATTAATTTAAAAGTTTAATTAGTTTATTTTACTAAATAAATTTTTATAATTTTAGATTTAAATAAAATTAGTTTTAAAAAAATAGATTTAGTATAAGTAAATTTTGATAAAGTTAATTAGTTAACAAAAACGTTAATTAGATTTATAAAAATGGTTTAATAGTCATAATTAATTAAATAGAATTATTTTTATAGATTTTTTTAAATTAGTTTAATTTTTAAATAGTTTTAAATTTTAAGTATTTGGTATTTGATTAAATAATAGTGGGGTTTACGGTTCATGCACTTTAGGATAATTTTAAATAGTTTAAAATTGGTAGAATTAAGTTCTAGTTTAAAAACCAAAAACCAATTCAAATCAATTGTCCAAAACGAAACGAAACGTCTCAAATTCACTCGATCTTCGTGTACAACGAACTTGGTTCATCACGTGTTTAATTGAATTCGTCTTTGGTAATATTAGTCTATTACTTTTTCCTAAAGGTAATTTTCTAATTTACCCTATAACGTAATCTAATTATCACTATACTATCACGATCACATCAAAAATTTTGGCGCCGCTACCGGGGATCTTGTGTACGATTCGTTTTTGTGGAGATTTGTTGATCGTTGATTTGAAGACCCTTTCCTTCCTCGGAAAGTTTGTTATTTTTCTATTATATAGTATGTATCGTTTTTCTCGTTTTTTGTGAATAATATATTGTATTACGTAGAACAATAAAATTACATACTTGTCAAATAAGGCCTTAGTTGGGATTTCATCACCTAGCTATTGTAGTCGAATCCAAAACAAAAATAAAAGGCAAAATAGATAAATACTAATAAGAAGTTTGAACTCGATTTATAAAAACTATAAGGTGGGTATAAGGCGACGTGCTATAAAAGGCCGTCTAAGGAAAAAGGTTTTTAAGTGCTTTGTGCCACCTCGTTTCCCCGCTTGCTTGTGCGTATATTGAGAGGGACGACCAATTATTAGTTTGCCGACTCAAGTAGTAATAAATCTGATTTTTTGTAGTTTACTTATTGAACCTCGAGACGTTTAGGTTTTCACCTATCGTTTCAAAGTCGACCGACGGTAATTACTTCCATAGTAGTTATCCTTATTCCTTGTTTTTATCGATCAATTTTGATTGAGCAATACCAAATAAAAATACCAAAAATAATCTTCTTCTTGTCTAATTCTTTTCTTCAATCCTCTAAATTCTCGTCTTTGTACTGTATGCAATTAAGTTCTTCTCGTCTTGTGATTGATTTTAATAGGCTTGAAAATATTCCTAGTAGAAATAGAAATCGTCAACAATGAATAGTGGAACCCGAGCTTCCACCTATTGTTGTTGAGATGGCCGATAACCGAACAATGGAGGAATTGCTCCGTGCACCCACCGAAGGGTATGGGGAAGCAATCGTTGTGCCGGCTATTTTGGCGGATCATTTTGAGATTAAGACGTGTCTTTTATCGCTCATTCGTGCCGACCAATTTCATGGCAATGAGACCGATAGCCCGCATTCTCACATTTGGAATTTTCTTCGAATTACCTCGACTCTCAAGTTTAGAGATGTGCCGAATGACGCGATTAAGCTCATGCTTTTTCCGTACTCGCTCGAGGGTAATGCTAAGCTTTGGTATGAGAAAGAACCACCGGGTTCGATCTTACCACCCCAATTTAAGGGACGAGGTAAAGTAACGATACAAACACTAGAAGTCTTGTTTTATGTTTGAATAATTGACCTTTGGTAATGAACGGGATAATCATTTTACTTTGGAGAGATTATCATCGATAATTATCGTATTAGAATCGAGATCAAATCTTGTGAGGATCTATATAAAGAGCACCTGTAGGTGAGAGTTGAGATGAGATACCCGACATACACCCATTGTGAGTTGGACATGTCTTTTAGATTTAAGGTTGCCTATGATGACAAACCTAACCTTACAAAATACCCGACCCGCGAGACCTATAATGATTGTTGAAATTAGGATCTTATTATTGACTGCCAGTAGCGGGTAGGAGGTTATGTGAATATGAAATATAGATCTTGAAGTGCAGGATGGGTAGTGAAGTTATGCCAAACAATTTCACCATGGAAAAGTGAATTGATGATCTGAAAGATCATGGGAAAATAAGTCCCCGTTGTATGGGACCATTGAGATAATGTAAAAAGTTGGTTTGAAATGCATGTAAGCTGGATCTACCCTAGGACTTCAAGGGTTGCGTGAATTATGTTTCGTATATTGATATGAGCTATTTTAGTCATATCAATTATATCATAAAACAATCAATATATGAAATTAATGTATCAAAAATGCCTTGTATATGTTGTTTCTTGTTTTGATGTGTGTAGGTACCAAGATCGCGAAAACCGACACGAGATTGATGAAAAAGATCGAGGAAGCCAAAAGTCAAGTCGATTCTATTTACGGACTCAAGTTTTAGGTCAAGTGGGTCCCACATAAGTTTATTGGGCCTAAAAGCCCAATGTTAGAAAGTGTTTATTTACTTTTGGGTAAAAGTCCAATTGGCCCAATTACAAATATATTAGACGGATGACTGCAATTGGACTCAAAGTCCATTTCAATATTTCATTTGGACGAATTGTAAATGGGCCTTAGGGAATTGGCCAGTTAAGCAAACGAGTAGAAAGTTATACCTAATAACTTGTTACTTTTACTTTGGTCAACCTCAAAATCCCCAAATGATTTAAATAAATGTATCCAACACCCACATTCACATTTACACCACACGTTTTCTGTCATGCTTTTCATTATCCCACTTTCACACATTATTATAAGTTGATACTCCCAAAGTCCCTCTTTCTTCCCCAAAGAGAAAATAACCAGTTTAACCTAGCCACTATTCATCACAACCCTAATTTTTACTACACCAATAAATCATCAAATTACATGGGGCTTTTTACTCCCACGTGTAATTCAAGTGTGGGGAAATTAAATCCCCCAATTTTAAGGAAGAGAAGAGTGGAGAGCTGGGATACGTGGCAAAAAACTACTGGATGAAACACCTCACCATCCTCAATCAGCAATCAAAAGGAGCCACGTCATCCTCAAGGTAGCACAAGAAACACAACGGATTGCCACGTTGGCAATCCGTGTGAATTTGGATTCATCTCAACCCTTGGATGAAAAGAAGAAAGAGAAGAGATGGAATATGCTCAAGAGATTCGGATATGCTTATTAGAAGATTCGAATATGCCCTCCTCAACAGCCTAGGGGGTTGGCTATATAAACCCCCAATTATTGTGTAATTTTTATCCCTTTTTTTAATTTACTGTTATAATGTTAGATTATTGTTAGGAAATTGTACTTTTATTTTATGTTGTAATTTTTGAGTTTATTTAATAAAAATTTAATTATAAAAAGTTAATTTTTCAGTTCCATCTAAGTTTTTGTTATTTCTTTAATTTACAAATTATTGCAATTTATGAGAATAATCTGAGGTTATAATTGAAAATCTGTTTGGATAAGCTCGACTCATAGCTTATTTAAATGGTGAAGTTAGATTAGGGATATAAATGTTCATCCTACTGGTGATCATAAATTAGTAAATGAAAGTTGTTCGAGTTAAGGAAAGTAGGTTCATGATATGAATCTGGTTCGAAAAGATGGTGTTGGTGGTTCGTTTTAAGGTGGTGTAGGATCCGGTTAATCAGGTCAGCTCAGCGCTGCACCACTTCTCAAAGGTTATCTCCAAAAGGTGCTTATCTCTTTTAATTCTTATGTTATTTGAGTTATTTAGATAAATGATAGATACTAAATGATGCTACTGTTTAGTTTTTTTAATTATATAATCTATTTATTTTTTAATAATGATGTTATACATGTTTATGTTTGATACTATATGATATAAATGTTGGAATTTGTTTTTTATGGTGTTATAAATCTTTGTAGGTTCGATCAGATTTAATGTTTTGAATGCTTTTGAAGTTTTTCTGTTATAAAAACTGAAGATGAATCTGTTTAGTTGTCTAAAGTAGTTTTATTGTAATGCAAGAATTGATAGATGATGATAAATCTGTTAAGAATTGAGGAACCATAGGTTTACTTCATTTTTTCAGTAAAGTCAGTTTAGTTCTGGTGTTTAATCAGATTTTAGATCTATTATTTTGAGTATCTGTTTATTGAAAGCTGGAATTTGATTTTTCTGTTTTATAAGTTTGAAATTTGTGATAATAATGAACTCTCAGTTTAATGAGTTAAGAAGTTTGTAGTTTTTGATTTATGTAGTTTAAATAGCATAACTGTTTTTGACTTTCAGATTTTAGAGCTTGATTTGTGGAATTTTCTTCAAGTTTGATAAGCTGTTTATATGTTTTAAATTTAGCATTCATTTAGCTGATAGAAGTTATCCTTGCTGATATATTTTGTCATGTGTTGCGATTCGAACTGCATTTTTTGCTGTCTGATGATTTGTGTTTGAATTGCTATTAATATTATTGTCCAAACAAAAGCTATCAGATTGAACTGATTTGATAGCTTATACTGATTCCTATCAGTCTAAATATCACCACAAAGGTCACCTCCTGTGACTTTCAATTTTCAGTTTTTTTTAAAAAATAATCTCAAAAATATGTCCCCATCAGGACTCGAACCTGTGACCTCCTGGTCACAGGCCTAGCGTGTTAGCCAACTGAGCTACATGCTCGTTTGATTTTATTATCATTTAATTGTTTAATATAGTATAGTTGTAACTGGCAGATTTTCATTTAAAGTTGTAGGCTTATTAATTTACGTTTTTAAAATAAATTTTAATCAATGTTTTTATTAAAGTAAACTTTTAATTTCTAAAATAATATTAGTTCAAAATAAAATTAAAAAAAATGTTTTTATTAATTTAAAAGTTTAATTAGTTTATTTTACTAAATAGATTTTTATAATTTTAGATTTAAATAAAATTAGTTTAAAAAAATAGATTTAGTATAAGTAAATTTTGATAAAGTTAATTAGTTAACAAAAACGTTAATTAGATTTATAAAAATTGTTTAATAGTCATAATTAATTAAATAGAATTATTTTTATAGATTTTTTTAAAATAGTTTAATTTTTAAATAGTTTTAAATTTTAAGTATTTGGTATTTGATTCAATAATAGCGGGGTTTACGATTCATGCACTTTAGGATATTTTTAAATAGTTTAAAATTGGTAGAATTAAGTTCTAGTTTAAAAACCGAAAACCAATTCAAATCAATTGTCCAAAACGAAACGAAACGTCTCAAATTCACTCGATCTTCGTGTACAACGAACTTGGTTCATCACGTGTTTAATTGAATTCGTCTTTGGTAATATTAGTCTATTACTTTTTCCTAAAGGTAATTTTCTAATTACCTTATAACGTAATCTAATTATCACTATACTATCACGATCACATCAAAAATTTTGGCGCCGCTGCCGGGGATCTTGTGTACGATTCGTTTTTGTGGAGATTTGTTGATCGTTGATTTGAAGACCCTTTCCGTCCTCGGAAAGTTTGTTATTTTTCTATTATATAGTATGTATCGTTTTTCTCGTTTTTTGTGAATAATATATTGTATTACGTAGAACAATAAAATTACATACTTGTCAAATAAGGCCTTAGTTGGGATTTCATCACCTAGCTATTGTAGTCGAATCCAAAACAAAAATAAAAGGCAAAATAGATAAATAATAATAAGAAGTTTGAACTCGACTTATAAAAACTATAAGGTGGGTATAAGGCGACGTGCTATAAAAGGCCGTCTAAGGAAAAAGGTTTTTAAGTGCTTTGTGCCACCTCGTTTCCCCGCTTGCTTGTGCGTATATTGAGAGGGACAGCCAATTATTAGTTTGCCGACTCAAGTAGTAATAAATCTTATTTTTTGTAGTTTACTTATTGAACCTCGAGACGTTTAGGTTTTCACCTATCGTTTCAAAGTCGACCGAGGATAATTTACTTCCATAGTAGTTATCCTTATTCCTTGTTTTTATCGATCAATTTTGATTGAGCAATACCAAATAAAAATACCAAAAATAATCTTCTTCTTGTCTAATTCTTTTCTTCAATCCTCTAAATTCTCGTCTTTGTAGTGTATGCAATTACGTTCTTCTCGTCTTGTGATTGATTTTAATAGGCTTGAAAATATTCCTCGTAGAAATAGAAATCGTCAACAACGAATAGTGGAACCCGAGCTTCCACATATTGTTGTTGAGATGGCCGATAACCGAACAATGAAGGAATTGCTCCGTGCACCCACCGAAGGATATGGGGAAGCAATCCTTGTGCCGGCTATTTTGGCGGATCATTTTGAGATTAAGACGGGTCTTTTATCGCTCATTCGTGCCGACCAATTTCATGGCAATGAGACCGATAGCCCGCATTCTCACATTCGGAATTTTCTTCGAATTACCTCGACTCTCAAGTTTAGAGATGTGCCGAATGACGCGATTAAGCTCATACTTTTTCCGTACTCGCTCGAGGGTAATGCTAAGCTTTGGTATGAGAAAGAACCACCGGGTTCGATCTTAACATGGGATGATTTAGTGTCTAAGTTTATGGATTATTTCTTTCCACCATCTAAGACAACACACTTTAAGAACGAGATCACTAAATTTGAACAAAAAGTGCATGAATCGTTTGGGGTTGCTTGGGAAAGATTTAAAGTTTTGTTAAGACAATGTCCACACCATGGTTTCTCGGAATTGCATCAAATAAATTCTTTTTATAATGGGCTTAATATGATTGAACAAGATTCTTTAAATGCCGCCACGGGTGGTAATCTTTTAAGAAAAACTCCGAGAGACGCGTGGAGAATAATTGAGGATAAGTCTAGAGCATAATATTCACGAAACACAGCGAGTGCTTCGAATGTGAATTCGTCTAATATCAAAATTGCTAGATTGGACTCTAAGATTGATAGTGGATTCGCGACTTTGTTGAATGAGATTAGGAAGAATCCTCATGGATCCATTAATATGGTTGAGAATGTTTGTGTATTATGTGGTGGAACACATCCTAATTATGCGTGTTCAATCACGGGGTTTGATCAAGCTAGTGCTTTTGCCGCGACGGGAACTTATGGCTCCAACGGTCAAGTTCCTCGTCAAAATCATGTTGCTCCACCGGGTCAAAATAGGTACAACAATGGAAACAATGGGAATAATTTTAACCGTTGTAACCAAGGGAATTATATCAAGGAAATTGGTTTAACGCTAATCAAAACAATCAAGGTTTTCACAATAATCAAAATGATTTGTCAAGCTATATCAAGTCAAATGAGGCAAATTTGAAAGCTTTTCAAAATAATCTTCAAGGACAAATGGCAACTTTGAAAAACGAGTTTCAAAATACGATTAAAGGGCAAAATAATAAGATTGAGCTTAATCAACAAAGACTTGAACAAAACCAAAACCGTTTTGAGCAAAGATTAGAGCAAAGTCATAATCGTATGCAACAAAGTTTGGAACAAGGTCAAAATAAATTGCTTTCGATGTTTGAGGGATTTATGTCTAAACCATCTACTTCTTCGGGTTGCCTACCTAGTAATACCATTCCAAACCCGAAGGGAGAGATTACGGCCATAACCGTTTATGATGATTGTGAAAATTTAGAGGAAGTTGAAGTGATTGAGTTTAGTCCTCCACCTAAGGAAACTTTTCTAGATGTCACCAAGGCTACTTTGAATGTTATTAGTACCTCAGTTTTCTTTGATTTTTTTCCCGAGAAGTATAAAGATCCGGTTCAATTCTTGATACCTTGTGTTTTCAATGAGCTTGGGGTTTTCAAAGGCCTAGCCGATCTAGGAGCTAGCATTAACATAATGCCCCTAGCCCTTTGGAAGACTATTGACTATGCACCACTTAGTACCACTCGAATGATCATTGAGCTTGCTAATGGTACCACCACTCGACCGGTTGGTATAGCGGAAAATGTCATTGTTAAAGTGGGAAATTTCTTGTACTTAGCCGATTTTGCTATAGTCGATTATGAGACCAATCCTCGTGTGCCTATCATTTTAGGACGACCATTTTTGTGCACGGCTCAAATTCAAGTTGATATAAGGAAAGAGGAAATTAAATTGTTTTATGGTGATAAAAGCATTGTTTTTAAACCGGAAAAGATTCCAAGATTTGCTTCTAAGAAAGTGGAAAGTGTAAAACGTGTTAAAACAATTGAAAGTAATAAGAAAGCTCTTTTTGATAAAGGTGTTTTTCCAATTTTGGAAACTCCATTTTTTGATAAAGAAAAGTTAAATTCAAATGAAGAAACTTGCTTTGTTGAATCATTATGTAACCTTTCCTCATTTCCACTCACTCCACACGAGGATGATAATATTGAAAAACAAATTGATGATTACTTAAGTGAGCCATTTGATGCTAGTGAGTTTGTAAATGAGAATTTTGATCCCGAGAGTGATATTGCTTTAATTGAACAATCTTTGAAAATGGATTCATTTTCACTCTCTTCTAAGGATCATATTGATGTTCCTAAGGCACAATCTTCCGTTGAAGAGCCTTTGATTCCTAACTTCACACCGAGTGAGGTTAGTGACTATTCATGTGATAAGTTCATCGATGAACTTTTTGCTATTATTGATCCACTTCCACGGGGAAGTGAAGGCGTTATCGATCTCGAGATCGAGCGTGATTCTCGTGTTTTACCCACCATTCTCGAGGAATTCTCCGATGAATTTCCTTCAAATGAGAATGATGATCTAGTATCCGAGTGTGACACACTTGATACTTTGTCGGATATCTCTTGTGATGACAAGATTGATAACATTTTTGTGACCTACTCAAACCCTCTCTTTGAAGCTTCATTGAACAATAATCTATTGTTTCAAGAGGATTTTGAGAACATCATACCTCCTACATCTCACAACCTTTGTGATGATGATCTTTTCATTAAGGAGTTTGATAAGTTACTTTCCATAGACATTCCTTCGGAATTTGAGGAAGAGTCTAATGACGGTGATGAAGACTCTTGGTTTGATCACCCGATTTATGATGATGATAATGTTGACCCGGAGGGAGAAATTACTTTTGCTCCAATTATCCTTCCCACTCGCTTTGATCTTAATGTGCGGGTTTTTCATGCGACTCGTTTTGAGTACCATGACCCTTTTGTTCACATTCCTAAGAGTGACAAGGTCAACAAAGTCATGCAAGTTGAAACCACTAGTGTTGAGACTTTTATACCACCTTTACCATGTGCTTCATATGATTTAGGATTAGCATGGGGGGACGACACCGTGTTGTCTATTCCTTTCTCCACCGAGGACGAGGTATTCGACCCCGGAATCGTTGATTTAGGGAAATCTCGGCCTTTCACCGATGCAATAATTGAAAGACTTTTTAATCATCTTGGTGCGAGTTTATCTCGGGGAGCATGCTACATCCATACTATTATTTGTGACTACCATCTCTATTTGGAGATTCATGTTAGAATTTTATCCTTTCGTTTGTCATCGGACAACGAGGATGTAATCTTTGACCCCGGCATCGCGCTTTATGTTGGATTTTATTCCATTATGCCGGTTTTCACCACTTTCCCTAAGGACCAATGAATGCGGGGATCGAGTCGAGCTCATGACTCGGTGAACAAAAACGAGGTGCCTTGTGGGGGAGTCCCATACATTCTATCTTCTTTCTCTTTTCTAACAACTAATAAGGCTTGATCTTTCAAGCCCGTGCTCGTGTTTTGTTGTGTTGTGAATCTTAGGTATGACCCTTATTTTTGAAGACTCTCGTGTTCGGTTTTTGCCGGTCCACTTGATCTTCCAATCTTTGAATGCCAAATAGGGGCACACTCTTTATCCCTTGATTTTTATCGACTAACGTTTTATCTTGAGACATAATTAATAAACGGCTTATAGATTTGCGTGCTCTTTCCATGCTAGGATTTTGCATTAGACTCTTTGTGTTTTAGCAAGGGGGTGTTACTCTTGAGTTAAGAAACATTGAGGACAATGTTTGGTTTTAGCATGGGGGAGTCAATCAATATAATCGATTGCTATTGCTTTTTTCGTGTCCAAACGTTTTGTTTTTTCTCATTTTTCGATAAAATTTTAAATTTTTAGTGTTATTTTTAAGTTTTAAATAATAAAATAAGTGCTTTTGACACGAATGTAGGCTTTCCGTTGGTGAAAATAAAAATAGTTTTTGACTCGACTCGGTTTTTAACCTTAGCTTTTCCTTAACGTATTTGAATTAAGTTTTGCTAGGCTATTATATAAGGAGCTTTAAAACGCGAAAGTCTTAATTCATACGAGTTAAGAACAAGAACTTTTCGCAAGTTCCTATAATTGATCCTAGAAAGTCGTTTATTAAGGGACCTTTAAAACGCAAATTCTAAAACTTGAAAAAGTATAAGAAGATGCAAGATCCTATAGATGACTTGAAAACCCAAAACTTTGATTTAATAGGCTAAGTATCCAATGATTTCACATTTTTGAAATTTTACAATATGGAGAACAAGAGATGATAGAGTTCAATCATAAGTTTCTAAGGTTAAATTCTTCTTTGTGCAAGTATTTTTGTGTTTGATTTAATCTCCTCGTATTTACTTTCCACGCTTGAATAATAATTGCTTAATAAATGAAGTTTTTAGCGGTTTAGGCTTGATATCTTAACTCGTAACTCCTTCTTTTTCTTCCCTTGTAATTAAAGTGAGAGCACATTAAGGGTGTCAGCGTCATGGACTTTTGATCATGGGATTGCGGAAATTTGGCTTACTATAAATATCATAATAATAAAGAAGAATAAATAAAAACATGTTCTCTAGGAGCCTTCGGGTGGGAGTCATGTAGCACTAACCTTGTCATTAGAGCCTTAGGGTGTATGTCAAGGGGCGTGTTGAATAAAAATTGCTTCATCATCATGATCCGTAAGGTGGGATGGTGAAGTCAATTCCCTTATTTTTGTCCAAGGAGCCTTAGGGTGTGGATTTCAAATAAGGAGCACAATAGCATCTTAAAGAGCCAAAAGGTGTTATGGTGTAATTGTTTCTAACTCCATTAATAAGGTCATAATTGACTTTGGAGGTTTTATTGTTGCTTTTAAGTAGCCATATTAGCCAAATTTCGGGTCCGGGATTTATCCCTAAACCGTGTTAAGTTATCCTTGATGTGGGCTTTCTTTAGTGACAACGGTTTTTGAAGTCGAGGTTAGGTTTTGAGTGTTGAGTTTACACCGTTCTTGCCTTCATTTTTGGACTAATAAATATCAAATAAAGTCAAATAAGCCTTTGGGTGAATGACAAATAAAATCTAGAGATACAATTAGGAATAATAGGAGATTAAGTTTAACACAAATTACTTGTATGAGTTGGTTAAATTTTGGGGCTTATGATTGACAATGATCATGTTTTTGCACTTGGCATGGAAAAGTGAAAGTCGGGGACGATGAATCTATTTGAGTTTTATGATCCTAAAAGTTATTTTTCAAATAATGAAAGCAATACATTATGTCTTTGCAAAATAAAGTTTAAAAAGTTGAAAAAAGGTGTAGCTAGAGTTTAATTATCATTGCGTGAGGACACGACAATTGCCTAGCAAGGGGGAGTTTGATATGAGCTATTTTAGTCATATCAATTATATCATAAAACAATCAATATATGTAATTAATGTATCAAAAATGCCTTGTATATGTTGTTTCTTGTTTTGATGTGTGTAGGTACCAAGATCGCGAAAACCGACAAAACCCGACACGAGATTGATGAAAAAGATCGAGGAAGACAAAAGTCAAGTCGATTCTATTTACGGACTCAAGTTTTAGGTCAAGTGGGTCCCACATAAGTTTATTGGGCCTAAAAGCCCAATGTTAGAAAGTGTTTATTTACTTTTGGGTAAAAGTCCAATTGGCCCAATTACAAATATATTAGACGGATGATTGCAATTGGACTTAAAGTCCATTTCAATATTTCATTTGGACGAATTGTAAAGGGGCCTTAGGGATTTGGCCAGATAAGCAAACGAGTAGAAATTTATACCTAATAACTTGTTACTTTTACTTTTGGTCAACCTCAAAATCCCCAAATGATTTAAATAAATGTATCCAACACCCACATTCACATTTACACCACACGTTTTCTGTCACGCTTTTCATTATCCCACTTTCACACATTATTATAAGTCGATACTCCCAAAGTCCCTCTTTCTTCCCCAAAGAGGAAATAACCAGTTTAACCTAGCCACTATTCATCACAACCCTAATTTTTACTACACCAATAAATCATGAAATTACATGGGGCTTTTTACACCCACGTGTAATTCAAGTGTGGGGAAATTAAATCCCCCAATTTTAAAGAAGAGAAGAGTGGAGAGCTGGGATACGTGGCAAAAAACTACTGGATGAAACACCTCACCCTCCTCAATCAGCCAATCAAAAGGAGCCACGTCATCCTCAAGGTAGCACAAGAAACACAACGGATTGCCACGTTGGCAATCCGTGTGAATTTGGATTCATCTCAACCCTTGGATGAAAAGAAGAAAGAGAAGAGATGGAATATGCTCAAGAGATTCGAATATGCTTATTAGAAGATTCGAATATGCCCTCCTCAACAGCCTAGGGGGTTGGCTATATAAACCCTAATTATTGTGTAATTTTTATCCCTTTTTTTAATCTACTGTCATAATGTTAGATTATTGTTAGGAATTTGTACTTTTATTTTAAGTTGTAATCTTTGAGTTTATTTAATAAAAAGTTAATTTTTCAGTTCCATCTTCGTTCCATCTAAGTTTTTTGTTATTTCTTTAATTTACAAATTATTGCAATTTATGAGAATAATCTGAGGTTATAATTGAAAATCTGTTTGGATAAGCTCGACTTATAGCTTATTTAAATGGTGAAGTTAGATTAGGGATATAAATGTTCATCCTACTGTTGATCATAAATTAGTAAATAAAAGTGGTTCGAGTTAAGGAAAGTAGGTTCGTGATATGAATCTGGTTCGAAAAGATGGTGTTGGTGGTTCGTTTTAAGGTGGTGTAGGATCCGGTTAATCGGGTCAGCTCAGCGCTGCACCACTTCTCAAAGGTTATCTCCAAAAGGTGCTTATCTCTTTTAATTCTTATGTTATTTGAGTTATTTAGATAAATGATAGATACTAAATGATGCTACTGTTTAGTTTTTTTTATTATATAATCTGTTTATTTTTTATTAATGATGTTATACATGTTTATGTTTGATACTATATGATATAAATGTTTGAATTTGTTTTTTTATGGTGTTATAAATCTGTGTAGGTTCGATCAGATTTAATGTTTTGAATGCTTTTGAAGTTTTTCTGTTATAAAAACTGAAGATGAATCTGTTTAGTTGTCTAAAGTCGTTTTATTGTAATTCAAGAATTGATAGATGATGATAAATCTGTTAAGAATTGAGGAACCATAGGTTTACTGCATTTTTTCAGTAAAGTCAGTTTAGTCTTGGTGTTTAATTAGATTTTAGATCTATTATTTTGAGTATCTGTTTATTGAAAGCTGGAATTTGATGTTTTCGGTTTTATAAGTTTGAAATCTGTGATAATAATGAACTCTCAGTTTAATGAGTTAAGAAGTTTGTAGTTTTTGATTTATGTAGTTTAAATAGCATAACTGTTTTTGACTTTCAGATTTTTGAGCTTGATTTGTGGAATTTTCTTCAAGTTTGATAAGCTGTTTATATGTTTTAAATTTAGCATTCATTTAGCTGATAGAAGTTATCCTTGCTGATATATTTTATCATGTGTTGCGATTCGAACTGCATTCTTTGCTGTCTGATGATTTGTGTTTGAATTGCTATTAATATTATTGTCCAAATAAAAGCTATCAGATTGAACTGATTTGATAGCTTATACTGATTCCTATCAGTCTAAATATCACCACAAAGGTCACCTCCTGTGACTTTCAATTTTCAGTTTTTAAAAAAAATAATCTCAAAAATATGTCCCCATCAGGACTCGAACATGTGACCTCCTGGTCACAGGCCTAGCGTGTTAGCCAACTGAGCTACATGCTCGTTTGATTTTATTATCAGTTAATTGTTTAATATAGTATAGTTGTAACTGGCAGATTTTCATTTAAAGTTGTAGGCTTATTAATTTACGTTTTTAAGATAAATTTTAATCAATGTTTTTATTAAAGTAAACTTTTAATTTCTAAAATAATATTAGTTCACAATAAAATAAAATAAAAAAATAAAAAAAAATTGTTTTTATTAATTTAAAAGTTTAATTAGTTTATTTTACTAAATATATTTTCATAATTTTAGATTTAAATAAAATTAGTTTTAAAAAAATAATTTAGTATAAGTAAATTTTGATAAAGTTAATTAGTTAACAAAAAAGTTAATTAGATTTATAAAAATGGTTTAATAGTCATAATTAATTAAATAGAATTATTTTTATAGATTTTTTTTAAATTAGTTTAATTTTTAAATAGTTATAAATTTTAAGTATTTGGTATTCGATTAAATAATAGCGAGGTTTACGATTCATGCACTTTAGGATAATTTTAAATAGTTTAAAATTGGTAGAATTAAGTTCTAGTTTAAAAACCGAAAACCAATTCAAATCAATTGTCCAAAACGAAACGAAATGTCTCAAATTCACTCGATCTTCGTGTACAACGAACTTGGTTCATCACGTGTTTAATTGAATTCGTCTTTGGTAATATTAGTCTATTACTTTTTCCTGAAGGTAATTTTCTAATTTACCCTATAAAGTAATCTTATTATCACCATACTATCACGATCACATCATATATCGAACTTGATAAAATGTCTATCAAGTGAAAATCTGATTATTTCTTAATGAAGTTTGGATCGGCAAAAAGTTGCATTCATCAGAGACCCGTGAACACCATGGATAGAGAAAGTAAGTCAACTTAAGTCTGATCGTATTCCCGTAGTTATGTTTGATGAAACTCGCGTATTGTAATGGATTACACTTGAGAGAAAAGACCGAATGTGGAGGAAATGCCCACATGTCTTGATTCTATTAGAAGCGAGTAGTAAGATAAATCGATCTTTGAGGACAAAGATCCTCTTTAGGGGTAACTGCTGTGACAATCCGTCAATTTATGGTCGATATTTTATTCTCAAGTATTATTTAAAATCATTATTTTATTGATAATTTATGAACTCACTCACCTTTGGGAAGAAATTTTGGTTTACGTCTTGAAGTAGAATCGTCTACGTCTAAACCGGAGAACTCTACGTTACGTGCTTACGTTTACATACACCGTTTTTTGACAGTCCGACATTTTAGGAAATGAATTTATTCTCGAATATTATTTTGGAATTTTAATTTGTGTTGGTTCATAAACTCACAAATTTAAGAAAAGAAAATAGGACTTACGTGCATAATTTAACGTCCTTTACGACTAAACCGGAAACGTATTTATGCTTTTGAACTCTGTTTTTTATGAGACAATTTTTATTAGATTCATTTTGTGCCGTAGATTCATAATTCATAAAACGTTTTTCGTTAAACGACCCGATGGCACGCAAATCGAGGAAACTTGAATCGAGGAGTACCCGTAAATTAATGGGGATGAGACAAGTTTACACTTGCCCACCCCCATACATGTGGCAGCAATAACAAGGGCTAACACCCTTGGTGTCAAAACTTAACAAGTCCTAGGGACACTTGTCCCATAAACCACTTAAGCTTGATTAAAAACATCAAACTTTCTTACCACTCTTCACACATACATGCAACACAACTAGAAAGTTTCCATCTCTCTCTTTCTTTTGCTCTCATCTTGCCGTCCCTCATTCATCACCACAACACCACCAATACCAAAAATCTAGCCATAAACAAAGGCTATAATCAACATATGTTGACGCCTAGTTGAAAAGATGAAGATTGGAGGTGATCTTAACATGTGAAAAGGAGTTTCAAGGAGGTTTAGGGCTGATTTCCATGAAGGTGTTCATCCATTTGAAGAACTCAAATTTTCATTTGCCAAGATTAAATATTTGGTGACAAGAACCAAGTCTTGTTCATCCAAAATCTCAACCTTTTCATCACTTTGGTGGTATAGAGATTGTTTCTTCCTATCCTCTTGTTATTTTGTAAAAGTAATTTTCTTTATAATTATATATGTATATGATGATGAATGATGATCAAAATATTATGTGGGGATTTTGTGTTAATAGATTGGGTTAAAAAGACTAAAATCTACATGTAAAGATGTTAAAATCTTGATTAAATTTATAGACTGTATAAAACAGTAAGTAACCATATGAAAACTTGGTAAAAAGGATTGGATTATTAAATATACAGTTAGATATTTGATTTTTACATATGTGGTGAGTTGGCCACTCAATGGAATCAAATGAGCAAGATATGATCAAAATACTATTAAGGTACAAATCTGTATAGTCTGTTTTGGACGAATTATTAGGGATACTTAGAGGATGATTGAGCTGTAGCTAAAAAGGAGTTATTTGTAGCACATATTATGAGTTTGTGCTGCCCAAATTTGAGTTTCTACCTCCTTGTAGAACTCAAGATATGGTAAAAATGGTGGAAGTGACTTTGATAATCAGTTTTATAAATAAAAGTATATAATATAAAATGAGCACTCAAGTAATATTATTATAAAATGAATACATAAAACATACTAACTAATGATAAGTAGTATAAAATGAGTTATATACTATGATAAATAAGTATGACATTTTTATAAAATTACAAACTTAAATGTTTTCTACAGTAATAAAACTATATATAAGTTTTACGTCTTTTTGGCTAAAACCGAAAAGATTAACGTTTTCGCCAAATAAAACTTAGACGGTCGGACCCGTCTAATGTAACATTTTTATAACTAATATACTGATATGAAAACCTATTTCACAAGTAAAAATCGATAAACTCGAGCATTATAACTTATGGACCATAATGGGCCAAATTAGCCTTATTGGACCATTAGCCCAACTAATTTGGCTTAACACTAATGGACTTACTCATGGGCTTAACCCACTTGGGCCCAAAATATGAGTATAGGCCTGGTATTAATAGTATAAATGGGCTAATATAATGTATTGGACTTTTAATGGGCTTATTGGGCCTTAATATATAAATAAGTTGAAACTAGTGTAACTAGTCTAAAATTTGACTAACACATAACACTATAATGTGTATGAAGAGATAAAATATTACTTGATGATCATCATACTTATAATGTCGTCATATATACATAGCCATTGTTTTTATAAAGTCATAGGACAAGAGTCTAAGACGAGTATTATTTGTCTAGGTTTCCGTGATTGAAGCATGTACCGTACATCCAAAACGCCGATAGCCGCCTTTCCCAATCAACGTGAGTTCATAGCCTAACACTCTTTTGAATGTTTTATAAAATATTTTATAAACCTGCGAGGGAGATAACATGCTAGTTTTAACAAAATAGGACACCAGTTGTCCCGATTATTTGCTTATTGATATGGACCCGAATGATTATATGACCCGATGAATGATTATATGACCCGATGAATGAAATGAAATGGATTATTATTGGTTAGGTTATGTCACTGAAAGTCCCATTAGCATGAACTATGAACTACCAGGATTTGGTAGAAGCTTATGCATATAATAGTAGTATTTGGGGAAGATCACCCCAGTTCGCGCCGTGACGGTTGATCCCCGTCGTGCCACCTTGAGTGGTAAGCGAATTTATGTATGAGAAGATTTATATAAGTGTTACTATTGTGACGACACGCTATTTTAGATGGGCAAAGGAATTACGGGTTAGCTACCCGTTGTTTGTTATAGTAAGGTGATACAAGCATTTTCATTAGGTTCAGATTTGTTCTCGGTATCTTCTCGAATTGATCACGGTTCAAAGTGGAATGATTGTTCTTGGTGACAAATAGGGGGTTTGGTTTGTTATCTATTTTAAACTAAAAGCAAATAAGTAAGTGTCGTTGAGTAAAATGAAGTTTAAAGATTAAACTAAAAATAATGAGTTAAAAATAAATGCTTGAAAACATAAAGGCAAAATTAGAAAAATACTTGAACACTTAATAAAACTAACACTTAAAGACTTTGTAAAAACATGAACTCATCCAGTCGGAATGTGCCAAAAGTGAGTGATCGGAATATTGGGAAATAAGCACTAGTCGGAATATCATAAAAAGTATACTGATCGGAATGTATAGACAAGACTCAATCGGAATAATTCCCAATCGGAATATCCACAAATCGAAGCCAAATCGGAATGTAGATAAATGAAGCAATCGGAATCATCTTAAACAATGCCAATCGGAATATTATAAAATGAGTCGAATCGGAATACCAAAATACCTCCTGTCGGAATATCTTAAAACTGAATCCAATCGGAAAGTTACAAAAATCATATAATCGGAATGAACCAAAAATGGTCCTGGTCGGAATCCAAACTACCTAATCCGATCAACTCGATCGGAATAATAGCTGCAAATCGGAATAATACTAAACCCTTTTCCGATGATACGATCGGAATGAAAAAGGGGGGTGGTGGTCGGAATATAGTGATCGGAAAGGGGTTTAGACCCTTTCCGATTTAGGTGGGATTCGAAATTAAGCTAGTAATAAGCTATAATGATAAGCTCACACCAAAACTTAGAACGAATCAAAAGTGAAATATACTAAATAAGCACCAATAACAACTTTTTCAACTTAAACTAAACAATCTTCAAAATCAAACTATAAAAAGATGAACTTTTTAAGGAAACTTTTAAAAAGAAAATAAGCTAAACATATAAATAAGCCAATAAGCACAAAGGTCTTAAAGCTTATTCGTATGAAGACTTAAGTAAACATAAAAAGGTTAACTTTTAAGCACGAATACATTAATGAACAACACGGATCATAAGTAATTCGCACCAAAAGTGAATCAAAATCAAAGAAAGGTAGAAAGAGATGAAAGATTAAAAGCTTAACTAGAAGTTGATTAATGAAATCAACAATACAAAGGTCTAATCTTGAAAGATTAAAAGAAAGAAAGATGAAAACTTAGTGAGAGAAAGTTGAGAACTTTCTCTCTCTAAAACTAGAGAAAATGGAAAACTAAAAACTAACTAGTCCCTAAAATTGTGAAGTGAAATCCTATTTATAGGCGTGTGCTTGTGGGCTAGTGAATGGGCTTTGTTTTTGGGCTTCTTTTCTTCTTTCTTCTTTAGTCTTTACGTTTCTTTAAATAAACGTTTCCGACTTTGGATTTTGAGAAGTGTCGGTGAATAATTCCAACTCGTCTTATAATCTTTTGTTTAATAGACTCGAGTTCTTCGACATATATGAATCTTCCATCTTTGGCTCTATTCTTCGATAAATCTTCAAATAGGCACAATGACTTCAAATATTTTGCATCTCTTGGATAATAGACTTCGTCTTGTGTCTTTTTCTTCGATAAAACCCGTGCAATCCCATGTTTTCTTCAATATTCCTCCGGTTGACTCTGAAAACACAATAAACACAAAAACCACGCATAATTCCAAACAAATGATATTAAATACGTGTTTTGGTCTTGTTTTAGCCAGAAATAAGTGGTAAAAGGATGGGTGTTTTCACAACTATCATAAGGTAGCAATGTCATGCGACTTATAATAATCCAATAACGAAAATACTGATATACGCATTGAATTATGATATATTGCCTCACTAGCAATATGGGGTCTTATTACTGATATTATGTTCGTGTTTTGGTTTTACATAACCATTTTCATATAACGGTTTTTATTTAACTCTATACAACGTTATAAAACGTATTGTATGATGTTTTTACGATAATGGTTCGTATAATGGTTTTGAAGGCAAAAGCCTATATTATGATTTTCGACAAACAATCGTATATAATGTCTTTGGCCTATTTTATAGCCTACGACAAAGATTTGTACAAAATGATTTCGGTAATAATTATATACCGGTGACATATTAATGGTTTTTATTAAACTCTATGAATTCACTCGGTGTTTTCGCTGACCTTTTTTAACATGTTTTATCTCAGGTAGTTGAAGGTAATTCTCGGGAAGACGACAAGAATTTATGGCCTACATTCCAATAAAATTACTATTCAAATGTTTTGTAAATTTGTATGACATATTATGACCTGAGGACCTATGTAAATTTGATATTCATGAATGGAAAATGATTTATTATTAAACGACGCAATTTTTAAGCGTTGTTGATGGTTGGTGTTTTTTCACACCTTTAGGAAAAGGAGGTAATTTGGGTAAGTACGATGGTTTAGGAAAACCGTGCACAGATGACCCAAAGTGGGAATCGTTCTCAAAGAGGCTTGTGTGTTATGTTAAGATATGATTAAGTGTTTGTGATTATATTGATGAGAAAAGAAAAGTAGAAAAGATATTAGAAAAGAATGACGGTTACGATTATGAATTAAACTAAGACGAAGTCGTAGACGTAAAACCGTAAAAAGTGACTAAATTAAAAAATTACCCTAAAAATTCCTAGAAAATTGCAATAAATCCTAAAAAATGTAATTAGAATTTTCAAAAAATCAAAAATCACTTAAACCTTTTATTTAATTAAATATTAATTTTTAATACTAATTAAAGCCCAAAAAATCAATTTAATTAACAAAAAGCCCAAAATGAGATTTTTTAGCTTGTAAACCTCTAAAATGACTTAACTAAATTTAAAACTATTTTTGAAAATTTTAAAATTAATAAAAGCTATTTAAAAACAATTAAAATCTATTAAAAATAAAGATAATTCTAAAATTAATCTAATGACAGTAAAATTAATCTAAAAAATTTAAAAGTCCTAACTTAATGTATTTGAATTAGGAAAAATGAAAAAACTTGCAAAAATCTAAATTTTAATTTTTAATAATAAAATAATAATAAAATATTAATAAAAATTCAAAATTTATAATAAATTCTAAAAAGTTGCAAACTAGTTTATTTTAACCTAAATAAAACATAAATTAACTTAAAATGACCAAATTACCCCTAATGGGCCTTCAAATGGGCCAAATACCCAAACAGTCCCTTAATGGGCTTAGAATTAGGCCCAATAAGAAAAAGTCCACATAAATGGCCCAAAAGTTCCAGTTAAGTTTTAAATCTGATTTTAAACACAATTTTTCAAAAGCCCAAAAGCTGAAAATGAGCTTAAGTTAGTTTATTTCAAAACAGCTTATTCTTAATGGGCTTTTTGGCCCATTAAGCTATAAGCTGATCACATAAGCTAAAATGTTACCCACGTCCTTCTCTTGACCTAAATAAGCTATTTGCAAAAAGAAACTTGAAATAAGCTCAAGGAATAAGCCTGAAATAAGCCAAAGCTTTCTACACAAAACGACAAAATAGTCGTTTTCGAGTTCTAGGCTATTTCAAGAGCTGATTCAAGTTGCAATAAGTTACAAATAGCTTAACTAAGCTTAATAATAAAAAAACTTTCAAAAAGAACCACTCAATAAGCTGGAATAAGCAATAAGCAAATTTTTAAAGTCAACTAAGTTTGTTTTCTAGTCAAACCTAAAAGTCAAAGTCCACAAAGCTCCATATCTCTTATATGGGTCAAATAAGTAAGATTGATTACAAAAACAAGGTTGTTTCAAGTCCCAATAAGCTAGAATGGCTTATGAATAAGCTGTTTGGATTTTTACACTAGCAAGGGCTAGTTTTGGGGGTTCAGTAGTGGGAAAAGTTTTCACTGCTTGACCTTTTTGACTTTTTGTCTTTAGTGACTTTTTGTTGGATTCAAGTTACAAACATGGCACCCTTGTAATCAGTGGATCACAAGGATTCAAAAACAACAAAGATATCACAATCACACCTAGCCAATTAGTAAAATTAAATCAAAACATCACCAGACTATGCCCAAATATAATCAATAAGCAGTTTTCACCAAATAAGCACTTTAAGCAAGATTAAGCTTGCCAAACTTCACCAAATTCATATACAAGCTATAAATAATTCAAATGAACATAAATCAAAAAGTTTCATCCAATGGTTTAAGGTCTAGATCAAGATTCAAGCTCAAAAATGTTACTGATGAACAAAGAACAAACAGATTTTATACTTTGTTGATATACTTGACCACAAATTCAATTTCAAACCTTCAAATCTTCTTAACAGGTTATATAAACTTTATTTAATCACTTGTTATCCCTAAGCATGCATACAAACTCAGTGTTTCCAAAATCTCAGGTCAAAACGAGAAGATTTCCAACTTATATAGCACAATCAAGATTTTGATGATTTAAAGCCAATAACTTGCACCAATTAGCACTCAACCAAGAATATATAAGATACCAACTCAAATAACCATCAACCAATAACTCAAAAACACTTTGTGATCTTAAATAGGTTAACCCAAACACCCCTTATCTTTTTCAATCCAAGATTTAACAAAGTATAAGTGTGATTCATTGTTACCCAAGCCCAATATAACACAATAACAACTATATTATGCAGTATCAAGCAATATTAAGCCACAAAATCAACAAGAACAACAGCAGAACACAAAATCACAAAAATCAAGTATTTTTTACAGATTTTGGGTACAAGGGCTCAAACCTCATGAATGTACATCCACACTCACGAATTTTTGAGCTGATGTGCCTAGCAAAACAAGGCACAAGCTTCCACAACAAAGCTACTAAGATTCAACAAGGTTAGAACACAAAATATGAAAAACAGAAAAGTGAAAAAGCTTGATTAATGCAACCTTTGTACCCACTCTTTGATTATCCCCATACCACAAGCTCCCAACACCTTGATAAGCTCATTATCAGGGTGTTTAGATCACTTGTAATCCTAAAATTCCAAAGATGTACCAAAGACTTAGCAAAATATAAAGATTTTGAACTTTAAGCAATTTCTTGCACAAAGTTTGAAAACAGGTTTTAAGACTTAACAAGCACAATCATATATCATTAACAAATAACTAAAAAGGTTGGCACTTGAAATTCGTCACACAATTCGTCACACAATTCATTAATAATGAAGGAGGATTTACAGAATGTTGACCAAATAGAAAAACAAGAGCAAGTTCAATGTAATGACCTAATGCCTTTATATAGGCTACAAACTATGCTAATGAAGCTGAAAAATACATAAACCCTAATGTGTAAAAGTCCCAAAGTGCCCTTGTCGAATTTGAACTTGCTTGAACATGTGATGATATCTTAGCAGTTTGTGTGAGTTGTCAAAGGTGGAATTGTGATCAAGGGCTCACAATGAAGCTTAGATATGAAGCTGGATGCAATTCGTTGGATGGCTATCACCTTTTGGCAGTTTTTCCCAAAATGTAGCAGGGGAATCTTGTGTGGGGCTGTTGGTTGGTGAGGGGTTAAGTTTAGGAGTTGGGTTAGGATGAGGAGACCCTTAATCAATATTCTAGAAAGTATTAGGTTTTAATTTCATGTAATTAAGAAAAACCCAATTGTAAAACCCGCATGCTTTTACCATGAATAGTACCCTTATGATCGTACGTACCCGATTAGAACTTTACTTTTATAGCATGCTTACGTTTCACGAACAAGAATTACAAGTATTACGTACGTGTTATATCACGATTAGTTATGTATTAACACACGATAAATATTTCAATAATATTTATAATCACGAACATACGAACATGAAATCATGAACGTAAATTAATCACGAGCTATTATTACGTATGTATGTATATTTATTACGATCACGAATAAATATATTAAGTCACGATCGATAACCAATTGAATCACGTAAAATACGAACACGAGAACACATGTATATTTTAGTCACGAGAAATGTACGGGTTACCTTTGTGGGCCCCCTTACCCGCAGACACAACAAGAAACATGGGCCAAGCCCATGCAAATTTACTAAACTAGGGAAAAAGGGAAAAAACATGTTTCATAATCACAAAATTTAGAAAACAAGATAAACCCTAGTTCTTCTTTTTGTTCCCTTTTGGCCGCCGGGTTTACATCACCAAAGGGGTGTTTCGGTTTGATTTTGGTGTTTGATCTAGTGCAAGGATCGTTGTGTGTTCATCCTTCTTGATTTCACGTAATCGGTATAAACCCTAACTCTTTTATTTTATGTTTTGATTTATTTAATCACATAAAATCATGAAGGTTTTTAATAAACTAATTAAAAAAAAGTAATTAATCATGTTATTAATCATGGGGTTTAATCAATTTAGGGTTTAGGGGTGTTTGTTGTTTGGCCGAAGGCTAACCGAGCCCAAGGGGGGGGGGGGGGTCTCGGCTTGGCTTAAACTCACACCACTGAGACCTTAAGGTCTCGGTTTGGTGGTGGTGGTGTCACGGCAGCAGCAAGGAAGGGAAACCCCGACCTAGGTCGGGGTATGGTGGTGTTTTTGGGTCCGGTTCATGGGTTAAAACACGGGTCCGGTTCACACATGTTTAGATTTAAAGCACGGTCCGGTTCATGAGTTATTTTTACAAGGTATTATATTTTTTTTACAAGTATATTTTTACAAGACTTAAATTAAATTAATTAAGAACATGAACATGATTAATTAATTTACATAACTTAGGTTATTGATTTTATTATTAATACATGAATTTTAACCTAAGTATTTTTCTATTTAATTAGACTATATAATTAATTAATTAATTATTAAAATCATGACCTATATTTAATTAATTTACATGACTTAGGTTATATTATTAATAAATAATAACACATGTTTTAACCTAAGTATTTATTTTATCTTTATTTAATTAAATCATGTTATATTTAATTAAATACTTAAACCTATATTTTATTTTATTTACATGAAATAATTAATTAACGATACTATTTAATTATATGACTTAGAATATTAATTAGTAAACACTTAAGCTTATATAATTAGCTTAATAATCCAGCTTATTTCTATTTATGGAAACTTTATATTTTTAGAAACTTATTTAATTAAGGCAGCTAATCTATTTATGGAAACTTTATATTTTTAGAAACTTTCTATTTTTGGTAACTTTCTATTTTTGGTAACTTTCTATTTTTGGAAACTTTCTAGTTTAGGAAGTTACTTATTTTTACGCAACAAGTATAATAATACATGAAATACAAGTAATACTTAATCAGAATAGACAGAATATATGATAAACATGGTATTAAGCTTAAATCAGTTAAACATGACATGAACATATAAAACAAGCCAAGACATGATATAAAACCAGTTACGTACTCAGTAATTAGATACTTATACACGTATGTATTTGTGTATCATTAGTGATATCGAAATATTACTCCCTTCCGTTCGTCTTCTTCGTTCACTGGACACATGGTACGGATTCTCCGTCCTTTTAGTATGGACATTCTTTCCTTATTAGGATTCCCAGTATGCAGCCAACTATTCTCCCCAGTATATGATTTATATGTTCTTGAATTGCTTATGTTAAATTAGAATACCTAAAGCCATATACATGCATGACCAATTTCACCTAGTTATGGAGGTACCATAACCATAACACTCGAGGCACCAGTGTTATGACTTTACCACGACGGAGTGATAGCTCGTGGCGTCCCTTTCAGCTTCTGGCCATATTATTATTATCATGTGGGGCGTATGGGTGCATCCTAGTTTATAAGTTTTCAGCAGATTATTCAGGTGAATGTGGTGTGTGCCTTGCATCCTTCACAAGGAGCTGATCCCTCCTACCCAAACTAGTATATTAAATTAGAGGCAGCCCCTCTAATTTGCATGACAAGGTCACCCCTCCAAGTATTCATGCACGTTGATATTTCATAACCTATTTTGGCTAATGGTTAACATGTTAAACAGTTTTAATAAGATAAACATAAGGGTTTTCAAACTATAAAACCAGTTTTATGAACATGTTCCAGGTTTTCCAGGACTTATACATTTCCGCTACTATTAAGTCTTTATTATGTTTCAGTCATTCATACTATGTCTATATCCGTGCACTGAGCGTTTTGCTCAGCCGTTACTTTCCTTTCCATGTCCCAAAACGGCAGGTACCCAAGGTCAGACTCGAGCATTTAGAGGACGTGCATAGGATGGAAGCTGCCATAGACTTCTTTTCCTTTTGCCTTCATATATTTATGCTTGTGTAGTCTTTGTTCATTTCATTTACTTTATTTATGTTTTGGGCTTATGTTTGGGAAACGAAGTTTGATTCTGGTTTTCCCTATGATCATGTAATGTTTACAACATATTACCTCGCATGCTTTGATGACACGCCATAATTACGTGTGACATTCCATTTATCAAAATGGGGTGTTACAATTATGGTATCAGAGCCAAGGCTTCGACCTGTAGGCTCTAAAACTTGACTTGTGACTAGTGGTTAGTCACCAGGAGCTTCTTAAGCCAATGCTTGTTATTCCACGAATTGATGTTTTCAACACATTGTTGTTTTAACCATGATGTTTTCAGCACTTTGATGTTTTAAGCTTGTTGTTTTCATCGATATTGTTTTACTAATATGGATGGACAACCGTCATTCATATTTAGTTATGTGTCATTGTTTCATGCATGATGTTCCTCGTGAACTGTGGCTATGTGGACTGACACCAGTAGTTCATAATTAGTCACATAAAATTTTTTTCTGATAAGTTTTGACAGATGAGTTTCATTTATTTATGTTTCATGTATCATTGTTGTAGGAATTATGACTAAGTAATGGCTGGTACAAGACTGTCCCTATTTAGTCGCATGTGCTTTTATCGAAACTTTTAACTTTGGGACCAACCCACAGGCGTCCCCTCGCCATGTCTTTTGTTTTGGGACCGACCCATAGGCGTCCCCTCGCACATATAAATGATTTTATAAACTACATTATGCATTCATGCACTGTTTTCATGCATAAAATTTTTTCTCATGATATATTGGCGTAAATTTTTTTTTCATGTCCCCTCATAAGTTACTATGTTTTTATGTCAAGTATGTTTTCATACTGTCATGGTTAACTTCAGTTTCATGCTGATTATGTTATACACTCCTTCATGTTGGGTTGTTCCATGTTTCTTCATGATGACTTCGTCTTCACGTGATTATGTCTTACGTCCCTTTTTTTGTTTTTGCTTCATGCAAGACACTGTTGGAATTCATGTAAATTATGCTCTCATGATAGTCATGGTTGAGTTTCATTAATTATGCTTTCAGGAAAATCATCGTTGGAATTCATTTAACAACACGTTAGCATTTCTCCATGCAACCAGAATGATCTATATACTAGCATTGTCAGGTTATCATGATGGTTTTTCTAACCATTTAACCGATTATAGTTCCTTTAAAATCGTGACAAATGATCGACCCCATACCGATCATTTCATGTGCATTCCATGTGTGCTCCATGTACCTTATTCCATGTGTATTATACGTACCTTAATCCATGTGTATTTCATTTGCAATACTTCACGAGTATTCGCTAGTCAATTATGAATCATCTCAGGCGTGTTTTCAATTGTTGATATTCTACAAGATTTCTGATGTCGCTCATAACTTGGAGATGTTACTAAAGGTTGATGCTGCTGATGTTGGAGACGCTACGAGATGCGGATGTTGTTCACAACCTGGAGATACTACAAGACGAAGACAAAGGCGTCAGAGCAAAGCAATTGGACGAGAAGATGCTTCACCATCGAACGATTTTACTCAATCATTGTCCCCAATTCTTAGTTACATGTCACACGTCATTCAGTTGTCGTTTCAGTCATATGAGTGCAAACCGGTACCAGCCGGCCACTCAGCTGAATAGTTACATGAATCACAGTCATGAGAATGACCGTCATGGAACTGACAGACAAGACGATTATAACAACTAATATGACAACAACTATCCTAGCAATCGCAACTGAAGCTCCGATCGCGAATGTGATCAGAAATACAAAGGATCAGTAGTCCAACCGATCCGCCAATTCTGGCATAATAACCTAGTAATTGTAGTTTTACTTGTTTCGCATCTCGAGACGCATGTCAAGACATCAGTGAAGACACATGTCTCATGTATACTTTCTGAAGACACATGTCAAGACACCAGTCAAGACACATGTCATGCTTATACTTCCCAAGACACGAGTCAAGACACATTACTCACTTCCAATTTTGGAACATCCTTTAGAAATTCAGGGTACCCTCCAAAGGGTATATCTATGTTGTTGTGCCATGTATTAATCAGGACACAAGAATGTCAGTACCATCACCGGCGCATCAGTGAGAACTGTCAAGTTTACCGATGACACTTTCATTTCTTGTACCCATATCTCATAGATTCATGACCATGAAGGACGCCATTCGTATCACTCATGTATACGAAGGTTTTCCTTTAGACTACTGATAAGATCTAAGCTGCTAACGCATTTCCTCGGACAGAGGCGAGTTGAATTTAATCCTAGTTATGGACTACGAACCGCACACCATGCTACGATTCATGATTATATACAGTGATGTTCAGGCTTCTAAATATTTTCAGCATGATTTTCCATCAAGAAAATCTGTACAAACTATTTATGCTTTACAAACACGTGCGTTGTTAGCTATTAGTGCTGAAATATTCTAGCCGTCAGTTAAGACACGACCCCTTAAGTCCTTTTACGCATAACCAGCGGATTATTCCAAAATCTTCCCATTTACTCTAGTACGACCTTCAAGGAGAAGGACGGTAACATGAGATTATGTGTCGACTACCATCGAATTTAAACAAATCACCATTCATAACCGTTACTCTCCTCCACGTATTGACAAGATCAGATTAATTTAGGGTGTTAAGCACTTTACAAGATCGGATTCATGATTATGATGCCAACAGTGATGAGTGAAAGAGAAGGACATGTCCATGACTGCTATCCGTATACGACTTGGTCATGCTAAATTCATGATTCTGTATTAATCTCATAGATGCTCCAACAGCATTATGGACTTAATATACTGAGTTTCCGTGAACTCAAAACAAATTCATAAGTATTTTCATCTATGACAGCCTAACCTTCTCTAAGTCTAGAGAAGAGCAGGAAGACCATATTTGCACTATATTGCAAATTCTACGACAGGAGAAATTTCACCCTGAAATTTTCCAATCTAAATTCTGGTTGATTACAGTGACACGCTGAATTACATGGATTATCACGGTTAATCTTACCACGACTCAGCTTATGCATAAAGGTGAGAACCCTACACTACGTTAGAGGTTCCAAGAAAATCCTACGCTAAGAAAAGCCTAATTTCAGACACTCAGAGTTTCGCAAACTTCTATGTATCAAGTTTCTACGAACCAAGACACAGTTACGTTCATATCTAAGTACCTGACATACCAACAGGCTAAGATAGAACACCAACAGACTAGGATGTTTTTCCATCATCAGGAATTGTGAACAGAAATGGGACAAGATCTCCATGGATTTTGGTTACCAGAATAACGCAAACTCAGAAGAAGCATGATGCTATCTGGGTTATTGCCAACAGTTTGATCAGGTCTGCAGAATCCTTACATCCGCAAGGATTTCAAGAACCAACAGATAGATCAGACATGTTCCAGCCAAGGCGCATCCGATCACTTGATAATCCCTCAGTTATTGGGCTAGACGAAGGTTCACATTGTGATCCTTAATTGCGTTCACGTCCTTGTTCTAATTTCACGACTTGCTTTCACGCTCACGTTCATGATCGGATCCTGGCTTACGACTTTACGATCATTTTCATTTTCTGGGAAGGTTTGCAAGAACTTGAGAGACCAGACCCAAGTTTAGTATAACTCTCTATTCTCAGACAGACGTTTCACGTCACATTTTACGTCTCACCTTAAAGCGTTTGACGTTACCACCGCCGTATTCCATGTTCACGATATGTTTCACATGTCATGTTCATTCCACGTTCCTCATATCACGTTTACGATATGTTACACGTAGCATTGATCACGATATGCTTGCTCATACTACACTCACCATATCTCCACGTATCACGTTCAAAATTTTTCACGTGCTACGTTTCTATATGTCTCGCGCATCGTTGCTAATTATCAGTTAAGTTAGAGTGTTTTGCACGATAACATTTCAGTTACCCTTGCACGTTAATTCTTATTCCCTCGATCAAATTCAGGGGATCCATCTTACGTTGATAACCAGGAACTTTTACGTATTGTCAAATCAAGGTAACAAGACCAGGATTTTCATATGTGGCAAGATCTCATAGAGGAACCGTTCCGAGAGGGAGGCCACTTGGAAACGGACAAGTTCATCCGGACTTCTTATCCGTTTTTATCTTATCGATTAGATATGTCCTTTCAGTCACGTCACGTTCCATGTCCTTTCAAGACATGCCACGTTCCATGTTCCTTCTACCATGTCACCTGCAAGTCCATTTATCTTACATACCCTCTCAGTTTGATTCAGTATGTTTCTCTTTAGTTACTTATCTATAATTCGGGGACGAATTATTCTTTTAGGGGGGAAGAGTTGTAAAACCCGAATGCTTTTACCATGAATAGTACCCTTATGATCGTACGTACACAATTAGAACTTTCCTTTTTATAGCATGTTTACGTTTCACGAACAAGAATTACAAGTATTACGTACGAGTTATATCACGATTAGTATTTATTACGTATTAACACACGATAATTATTTCAATAATAATTATTATCACGAACATACGAACATGAAATCGTGAACGTAAATTAATCACGAGCTAATATTACGTATGTATATATATTTATTAAGATCACGAATAAATGTATTAAGTCACGATCGATAACCAATTAAATCACGTAAAATACGAACACGAGAACACACGTATATTTTAGTCACGAGAAATGTACGGGTTACCCTTGTGGGCCCCCTTACCCGCTGACACAACAAGAAACATGGGCCAAGCCTATGAAAATTTACTAAACTAGGGAAAAAGGGAAAAAACATGTTTCATAATCACAAAATTTAGAAAACAAGAAAAACCCTAGTTCTACTTTTGGTTCCCTTTTGGCCGCCGGCTCTACATCACCAAAAGGGGTGTTCGGTTTGATTTTGGTGTTTGATCTAGTGAAAGGATCATTGTGTGTCCATCCTTCTTGATTTCACGTAATCGGTATAAACCCTAACTCTTTTATTTTATGTTTTGATTTATTTAATCACATAAAATCATTAAGGTTTTTAATAAACTAATTAAAAACAAGTAATTAATCATGTTATTAATCATGGGGTTTAATCAATTTAGGGTTTAGGGGTGTTTGTTGTTTGGCCGACGCCTAACCAAGCCCAAGGGTGGGTCTCGGCTTGGCTTAAACTCACACCACCGAGACCTTAAGGTCTCGGTTTGGTGGTGGTGGTGTCATGGCAGCAGCAAGGAAGGGAAACCCCGACCTAGGTCGGGGTATGGTGGTGTCTTTGGGTCAGGTTCATGGGTTAAAACACGGGTCCGGTTCACACATGTTTAGATTTAAAACACGGTACGGTTCATGAGTTATTTTTACAAGTATATTTTTACAAGACTTAAATTAAATTAATTAAGAACATGAACATGATTAATTTAATTTACATAACTTAGGTTATTAATTTTATTATTAATACATGAAATTTAACCTAAGTATTTTTCCATTTAATTAGACTATATAATTAATTAATTATTAAAATCATGACCTATAATTAATTAATTTACATGACTTAGGTTATATTATTAGTAAATAATAACACATGTTTTAACCTAAGTATTTATTTTATCTTTATTTAATTAAATCATGTTATATTTATTTAAATACTTAAACCTATAGTTTATTTAATTTACATGAAATAATTAATAAACGATACTATTTAATTACATGACTTAGAATATTAATCAATAACACTTAAGCTTATATAATTAGCTTAATAATCCAGATTATTTCGATTTATGGAAACTTTCTATTTTTAGAAACTTATTTAATTAAGGCATCTAATCTATTTATGGAAACTTTCTATTTTTAGAAACTTATCTATTTAAGTAGTAAATCTATTTTTGGAAACTTTCTGTTTTTGGAAACTTTCTATTTTTGGTAACTTCCTATTTTTGGAAACTTTCTATTTTAGGAAACCTGCTATTTTTAGAAAGTTACTTATTATTACGCAACAAGTATAATAATACATGAAATACAAGTAATACTTAATCAGAATAGACAGAATATATGATAAACATGGTATTAAGCTTAAATCAGTAAAACATGACATGAACATATAAAACAAGCTAAGACATGATATAAAACCAGTTACGTACTCAGTAATCAGATACTTATACATGTATATATTTATGTAGCATTAGTGATATCGAAGTAGGACTCCCTTCCGTTCGTCTTCTTCGTTCACTAGACACAAGGTACGGATTCTCCGTCCTTTCAATATGGACATTCTTTCCTTATTAGGATTTCCCGTATGCAGCCAACTGTTCTCCCCATGTTTTATATGTTTTTGAATTGCTTATGTTAAATTAGAATACCTAAAGCCATATACATGCATGACCAGTTTCACCTAGTTATGGAGGTACCATAACCATAACACTAGAGGCACCAGTGTTATGACTTCACCACCACGGAGTGATAGCTCGTGGCGTCCCTTTCAGCTTTTGGCCATATTATTATTATCAGGTGGTCGTATAGGTGCATTCTAGTTTACATGTTTTCAGCATATTATTCAGGTGAATGTGGTGTGTGCCTTGCATCCTTCACAAGGAGCTGATCCCTCCTACTCAAACCAATATATTAAATTAGAGGCAGCCCCTCTAATTTACCAAGTATTCATGCACGTTGATATTTCATGACCTATATTGGCTAATGGTTAACATGTTAAACAGTTTTCATAAGATAAACATAAGGCTTTTCAAACTATAAAACCAGTTTTATGAACATGTTCCAGGTTTTCCAGGACTTATACATTTCCGCTGCTATTAAATCTTTATTATGTTTCAGTCATTCATACTATGTCTATATCCGTGCACTGAGCGTTTTGCTCAGCCGTTACTTTCCTTTCCATGTCCCAAAACGGCAGGTACCCAAGGTCAGACTCGAGCATTTAGAGGACGTGTATAGGATGGAAGCTGCCATAGACTTCTTTTCATTTTGCCTTCATATATTTATGCTTGTGTAGTCTTTGTTCATTTCATTTACTTGATTTATGTTTTGGGCTTATGCTTGGGAACCGAAGTTTGATTCCGGTTTTCCCTATGGTCATGTATGTTTTACTACATATTACCTTGCATGCTTTGATGACACACCATAATTACGCGTGACATTCCATTTATCAAAATGGGGTGTTACACCAATTTTGTGAAGAACATGAATAGTGGTGATTTTAATCCGGTTTGGATTTAAATACTTGTGTTTAGCGCCATATATTAAACTAATCAAAGATTAGTTATAAACGGTTTTTAGTGGAGGGTGATATGGCCAAAAGCTGACTGGGGATTGGTTGTTTTGAGGGAGTGGGGCACGTGTCACCCCGCCACTAG
This sequence comes from Glebionis coronaria, assembly GCA_025667525.1. Taxonomy (NCBI): domain Eukaryota; kingdom Viridiplantae; phylum Streptophyta; class Magnoliopsida; order Asterales; family Asteraceae; genus Glebionis; species Glebionis coronaria. The sequence goes on from CM046881.1 coordinate 276,419,543, forward strand.
TCTAGGTAATTATCATGTTTTGGAAAAATTTGCCCCCAGTCTTTCTTCTCTCTTTCATTTGTAGTTTAATTAGCCAAAACCCGAATTCCTTCTTTGTTGAAGTTTTCTTTTTTAGACTTTTGCCCCAAATACTTTTCCAAAGTATTTTTAAGGGTATTTCTTGCCAATTCTTGATACTTGAAGGGCTGTTTTGGCATTTTATTCAAACATTATGGTCTTGACTTGTATTGTTGACTTCTTGGAGGATTAATATTGACAAGTCTTCATTTTTGAGGGAACATTCTTGCCAATTTTTCAAAGTGGAGGGCCCTTCTTGTAAATTTGACAAACTTTAAGGACCAATCTTGTAATTATGAATAAACAAGGGTTTAAAGTGTCAATTCTTCAATATTGGAGGACCTTTCTTGTACAATCTTCATTTCTTCAAGGGTTATTCTTGGAAAATCACCATTAGGGCTTGGTTCATTGTGCGGCTTCGTTTCTCGTGTTCGTTTTTGCTTGTTTCTTGTGATCTTTTGTCATTTTCTCAATATCTGTACCTAAAATACACATGTAACAAAACAAGCACATATTTGGCATTTTTTATGATATTTATTACATTTTAAGCCCGTTTTGGACGATGAGACTATGTATAAAAGCAGTCTCATCACTCCCCCATACTAAACCATTGTTGTGCCCTCATGCAATGCTAGAATAAAGCTCGTAGCATCTACAAAATTCATTTTTATGCACTCTTATTGAATGATAAACTAGCTACACTACTACTATTACTACTACTTGCGTTTTAGACATAATGTATGATTTTCATCGCAAAATGGGACGTTTAGGTTCATAGAACAAGAACACATGATGTAAAACCCGTAAAAATAAGGTCATAATTTAATTCTATTTTCAATTATTTTGAAGTATTTTATAACGTTAAATATTATTATGTTTAACAGTTTAAGTTGAAACCGATATTAAATATTATATTTTAATATTTTGACGAGCAACGAGGACTACTAGTGATCGCGATACCGACGGATGTCAAAAATTTTATATTTTATTATCGATAGTTTCGATATTTAATACTTTCGACGATATCGTTTTAATTACGTATCGAGTCGTTATATTATTATTTTTCGTGTGCATTTAAACTTTAAAAAAAAGTATTTTTACGAAACCCGAGTCCCATAAATATTTGTAAAATTTACTAATAGTCATTTCCCACTTTTTAGCTAATCATTTTTATTTTGGACCAAAACTATCACAAATTGGCAAAATTAACCTTTCCACCACCATATAAAATGTTTTTTTACCTAACATCACACACACACTAACTAGCTACAAAAAAAGTTTTCTCATCCTTTCTTCTTTCTTCATTTTGCCATAAACCCACCACTACCAAAATCCATCAATTTTCTTGATCAAAACTTTGATCCATCCAAAAGCAAAACAAGTCCACTTCCTAATTTTTCAAGGTGATTCTTTTGGTAGCATTTTCATCAACATGCATGAACTTTGAAATTTTGATCAAGAATCTTGGTGAGTAAAGTTGTTAGATGATGTTTCATGTGATTATCTAGTGATAATCATGTGTATATCATGTTATTTTTGTAAAGAAAATATATTTTTGATTTTGGGTTTTTGATTTTGATGATGATACAAGTGTTAGTATTGGTTTATGATGATATTAGGAGCTTAGGTTGATGACAAAAGTTGTTGGAATTGATCAAAAATATGATTTTGCAAGAGATTTTAATAGTCAATTTTGGGCAGTAGGTTTGAGGTCATTTTCGGAAATCTTAAGTCTGAATATAGGTTGTTATTATGGGATTATGTCGTAGAGAATTTCGTTAGCTTCGATTTGATATAAAGTAGGCCTTCCAACTCCAAACGAGGTGGAAGATACACTAGTTTGATTTTCGTGTACCGGGAGACGAGTGTCGACACAATCCGAAAATTGTTGTCGATATTTGGATCGAATCTCGGGGACTATAAAATGAGTTTAAAAATGATTCAAGGGCTGTTCTCAGGCTCCAAGTTTAGTATTTTGAGTCTATTTTTAGAATCAAGTGGCGGTTTTACAAATGGAGTTGTTTAGAATGATCAAAATGGTTTCGTAAGTCAAGGTCGCTAAACTGTCCGGATTTTGTGATTCAAAGATGAGTCGGGCATGGAACTTTAGAAGTAAAATATTTTGATGGGCTCTTGGGAGGACTTTCTACATATAGTAAGTGAGTTCTATGAGTAGTATCATAAAAAGTTGATATGTCTAAGTATGGGAAAATGGCTTGGACATTCGGTATGTTCCGGCAGATTTTTATTAAAGGCGTAGAATAATAAAATGAATATATAGGAGAGTGTAATAGTATCACTTGTATCGTTTTCTCTTGATTTTGTCGTGATTTTATGAGTCGAGTTTTATATTCTTATGTATGGGTTATTTCTCGAGTCTATTATTAATGAACGCACCTCATTTGATAGGTTGCGGTTCTCGTGTTTGAAAGGCATCAACTATCGTCGGCGATCGTCTCATTACCACTATTGGCTAAGGTGAGTCTATAGCCTCGCTTTATACTAGTTATTAAATGATTTTAAACCCGCGAGGGGGAATACATGTTTTATAAACTTAGAACACAAGATTTTTATGGTATGCTTTGTCCCTCTATGAATGGACCCGTGGTTGCCATTAAATTGCATTAAGTGACTGCCTTTAATAAACCTCAATTATGAACCGTTAATTAACCTATGATGGGTTAACCGCTAGTACAATTAATAGATCTATGGGGGAAGCCGCCCCGGTTCAGTTTTTGTGGACTTGTCATAGAAGCTTAGGCCCGACCTCCACACTGTTTGAGCATATTGTATTGAGAAGTCAGGTATACGGCAATGTACCATTAATCTAGAGGTAACCGACAATTAATAAATCTCCTGTCTTATAAGACCTCTAAAGGGAGTGTCTAAGGGCTCGGTTCCATGAGCTTATTGCAATTTATGCTATATACAATTATTATTGTTGATGCGAATTATTATTTGATGCTTGTTGCTTTTAAGCATGCCACGAACTTATAATCTTTGCTTGTGTTCAAAAATGATTATATAAACCTATAGATTCACTCGGCATTTTTGCTGATTGTTTTACTCACATGTATTTCAGGTAATCAAGAAGTGGAAACTTGGAGGTCACGAGAATGAAGTTGTGCATTGCTATGTTGTTCAAACTCTTTGATTTATTTATCGTTCCATTTTTAAAACAAACTAATATGTTGTTTTAACTTATCTTTTGGTAATGATTACTTGGGACTACGCTACTCTGACAAATGTTTTAGGAATGATAAATCTAAAACGTCTCTTTTCGAGTCGTTCTTTATAAATTATGTGTTGTTGTATCATTGTTTAGCACCCAAAGATGTATTCCGCTGCGTGTAAATTTAGGGGTGTTAAAGATTGGTATCAGAGCCATGAGTTATAGAGAACTAGGTCTTTTTCTAAAAACCTAAACTATAACTATCGGTTTTATTTTTCAAAAAGAGTCGGTGCACATGATTTCGCGTGACTTCAGGTTCAAGCTACTTCTGGGATTACAACTTTAGTATACATTATTATGTATGCCTTATTGCTAAGTATTTCTAAATAAATACTATAATCCTTTATCGATATATATTTATGTCGTTAAACTTTTCGATAAAAGTTTATCATTTATTAATGATTAACTTAAATAAATACAATGAATTTTCAAGATCTTTCTGTATATATTTTTGAAGAATTTAAATTGCTTTTATTGCAAAAATTTTATATTATGACCTTACATACCTTCATCTGCGCGCGTTACTTTCATTATTTAACCCTTTGTGATATCTATATAGATATTCAAATCGTCTTCCGGCTATTTGTGCTTGGACGTCTTTTAGCGTAATCTCTAGACCATTGTGTAGCTCAATGTGTCCTTGGAATAGACTAACCGCTATCGTGTGAGTCATACATTTTGAAACATTTCTTAAAATAATGTTGAATAATACCATGGTTTTCCATAATATTTTGTTGATTTTATCGTTTTACACGACATGCGAAGATTTAATCCGTTGACATTTATATGTATCGACTCCGAAGTGTATTGTTCGCTTATATCTCGGTAACGTCATCGTCATTTTATAAATCATCGTCTAGATTATGGCGCTAGATCGGAATACGATTTTACTTCTATAAAATTGTATCATTTGTTTTTCATTAACTTTCTTGCTCCCGGAGTGCAACCCGTTAATGTTCCAGTCTTTTCTTGTTATGTTTTGTGTTTTTGGACAATCGTGGCACCAAGGAGATTTGCCTACTTTGCACCTTGAAATCTAAATTATGGACGTCATTCATTATACTATATTTTATTCGATGCTCATTATGAGATTTATTTTTCATTGTTGTAAAATCCACAAGACATGTGTGTATATATATATATTTTGAGCCGTTAAGTAGTGTCGAAAAATACACTTTATGCAGAAACTATAGGGGCAGTATAAACAGGTCAAAATTTAAAAGTAAAACCTGCGTTTTTAAAATAAAATAGTCAAACCTGCACAGAACTTGCAGGGGTATTTTGGTCATTTTACATTGGTTTTCAGGTCTTGGGTAAAACTAGAAAGTCATCTGAAACGTCGTTTTGCATCGAAATGCTTTAGACTCTGAGTCTTGGAGATGTCGTTTATCGGGTCAATTAATCGGCTCATATTAAAAGTTAAATCTGATAGAAAAATTCAGAACATGAGTTTTAAATGTTTCTAAGCTGTTTTGATTTCATTTGAGATCGTAAAATTTTAACAAATATTATTTTACAACTAACGAATACTAGTTGCATGTGAAAATGTTTAAAAATAGAAACATTACAGGATTAGCAATTACTAGATTAATGGTGTAATTTGAAAACGAATAATATATTTTCTAAAAAGCATGTATGTATCGTGTAGCTTACGATGAGTATACATTTGGATTATTTTATTCTTTTCATATATATGACTCGTTTGTCATTCGATGTTATTTTATTTTCGTTTTCTTCTAACCTTCAACTGATTTGGGTTGAGTTTTGAAGTTTTGACTTCACATTCTTCGTCGATATTCTCATCACGTGTCTCATGGCCTTTTCCTCTAAACCTTATAACCTTTTGAAACCTTAACAACTTGTAACCATTTCATTGGTTGTTTTATGAGCTACTATTTGCCACTTTTTGCAAAACTTTGACTACTTTATACGTTGTCATAATGTCATATTATAAATAAATCTGATATTGTTTTACGATTATTTTCACCAATCATTTTTACTTTGGTCTTATAAAATACTTTTCGTAAGATTAAAAGTTGCTTATTAAGTATCTCACAAATTACTTGTATCCTATAAATTTATAAACTATTTTAAATTCCATTTTACAAATGGCATGGTTTATATAAACATAAGAAACGTAATACTTTTCGACGAAATGAAACACTGCATTGCTAGCCCTAAATTATACATGGCCTGATCACCTATGTCTAATTTAGAAGGAGCCATGCTATGCTGAATAGTAGTCACCTTAAAAATCTTGATAATAAAGAACTTTTTACTTGTATTTATGATAAACATAAATAAAATGAAAAGTAGTTTTAAAAACCTTTATATTTCATGCAAGTAGCGCAATTTCTATGCATCCGCATATGTTTTCTTACCTTTTCTTGAACGAGTTACGCGCTTACGAATACGTTTTTACTGGACAATCGCTTTTCCACTTGTTACTTCATTTTGTCTTATAACTGATTTCTTTTGACCGTTCGTCTAAGTACTGACTGTTGATAAAAGACTTGAAAGTCTCGATGTTTTATGCGACCGGGTAGATCTTTGGAATGTCTCCGCACGTGAATAATGACGTATCACTAGAGCGATTTTTGTATATCCGGGATGACGTCCGTCACTCTCGTTTGTCTCGAAATCCACTCTTGTGAACCGTGCTTTGACTTATCTCTTAATATCGTTCATTTGATTTGTTTTAATTACAAGTGATTATTAGGAATTTTATTTTATTAAAGTTTTGTATGGATCTTATTTCCGATCATGTATCGACCACCGCTAAGTTAACGAGCTGATATTGGTGAACTATCAACCGCACTAACAAAATTGACAACTTGTTTAATCTATTATTTCTTATCGTCTTACCATCAACGCCATTATTTTATTATTCTCTTGAAGAATTCATACGACATTTGCTTCGTCCTCTTTTGTATTGTTGATTTCGTACTAATTGTTGACATTATTACCATTCGTATTCGTTTGTTATCTTGTCACACTTTGAAACCCGAATATATCTCATGTTATTTTGAAATAACAAACACCTTTATGTAATAAATTTTTTATAGAACTTTTATACATTTTTCAATGATTTTCAATTATCGAAATAACTATCATAAGAAAAAGGTCAAATTTATACATCATATTTTGTATAACTAAAACTAATGTTTAAAATGAAATTATGCTCTATCTTTTGAACTAATTGACTTATACTTCTTTACTTTTAATGTAATGAAATTACCGGTTTAATTTATATTCCTAATAATGATTTAATTTGGAAATTATATTTTCTAAATTGTAACCATCAATACGAGTTTAATTAATAAATTCGTGTCATTCTTTCAAAGTTTCTTAAGACAACCAAAATAAATTATGAAGCTATTTAACTTCTATTTTTAATATATCATCTTTATCAAGAAGGTACCTCAACTAAGTTTTAAGGTAATACAAATCCGGGACGGATAACTGTGACAAACGTTATTTTAATGTTAATATTTAATTCATTCTTCGCCCTCATTTTTCAAGTATTGTGAATTATTATGTTTTACGGTTACGTGAGTCGAGATCCCTCGTCGATCGTCGACCTTAAATCATTTAACCACATCTTGTCCGTTTATGCGTTTACTGAATTCATTTTTATCTCGTTATGTTCCTCGTATTGAAGATCACTATTTTATTCTGAGTTTAAAACAAATCTCGGGAAGCAGTGTATAAGAAGAAACGATAAGTGTCACCAGGATTTATGCGTGTACTTGTGGAATGATTGAGGACCGAATCTCTTAATGAATGGAGTTAATAAATATGTTACAACCTCGAGGAGTATGTTGAAGCCGACACCGCAAGTGGAAAGACTCTTGTGATCAAGTGGTTATTATCAAGGGTTCGTTCAAGGTTTTCTCGATGATTAACGATGGAAATCTATACTTGATGTTATTGTTCGACCTTTTATTTTTATGTACTTATGTGGTATGTGATCTAGTCAAATGATCGTAAGTTGTGAGAACTTGAGACGGCATCATCCGATGACGTCCGATCATATAGAACACATATTATGTAATATCTTTTTGACTTTCAACGACGATGTCTATTGAGACTTTAATGCGCGTTGGCGAAAGTGAGATGGTGTCTTTGTATTATCTTTTGAGTAGGGACCCGCGTGTGAGCATCCTCCGATGACGAAAATGTTTTTCTTGTTAGTTCTTTTTGATGTGTGTCCATGACTATCCGACCGATGGATATCCTTTAATTTGTAACATTATTTTTAACTCGACTTACCCGTAAACCCTGTCATCTATTCTTGTCGTCGAATGAGCTTCGTGTGATTCATAAAATTTTCATGTGTCGAGCCTGACGGGTGACTGGTGGATAAGGATTTATTTATTCCTTTTTGGTGAGATACAACTTGACGACAAGTTGCGTTTTGTAAACGAACCAGTGGAGATCGTGGATCAAGATTCACGTAGGAACGTGAAGACTTCTTTATAAGGAATGCCGTCATCCTTCCGGGTAGTGATCAACTCGTGTATGAGGTGAGTTGAGCGTCGGGACGTCGCTCCCTTAAGGTGGTGAGGATGTAAAACCCGTAAAAATAAGGTCATAATTTAATTCTATTTTCAATTATTTTGAAGTATTTTATAACGTTAAATATTATTATGTTTAACAGTTTAAGTTGAAACCGATATTAAATATTATATTTTAATATTTTGACGAGCAACGAGGACTACTAGTGATCGCGATACCGACGGATGCCAAAAATTTTATATTTTATTATCGATAGTTTCGATATTTAATACTTTCGACGATATCGTTTTAATTACGTATCGAGTCGTTATATTATTATTTTTCGTGTGCGTTTAAACTTTAAAAAAAAGTATTTTTACGAAACCCGAGTCCCGTAAATATTTGTAAAATTTACTAATAGTCATTTCCCACTTTTTAGCTAATCATTTTTATTTTGGACCAAAACTATCACAAATTGGCAAAATTAACCTTTCCACCACCATATAAAATGTTTTTTTTTACCTAACATCACACACACACTAACTAGCTACAAAAAAAAATTTCTCATTCTTTCTTCTTTCTTCATTTTGCCATAAACCCACCACCACCAAAATCCATCAATTTTCTTGATCAAAACTTTGATCCATCCAAAAGCAAAACAAGTCCACTTCCTAATTTTTCAAGGTGATTCTTTTGGTACCATTTTCATCAACATGCATGAACTTTGAAATTTTGATCAAGAATCTTGGTGAGTAAAGTTGTTAGATGATGTTGCATGTGATTATCTAGTGATAATCATGTGTATATCATGTTATTTTTGTAAAGAAAATATATTTTTGATTTTGGGTATTTGATTTTGATGATGATACAAGTGTTAGGATTGGTTTATGATGATATTAGGGGCTTAGGTTGATGACAAAAGTTGTTGGAATTGATCAAAAACATGATTTTGCAAGAGATTTTAATAGTCAATTTTGGGCAGTAGGTTTGAGGTCATTTTCGGAAATCTTAAGTCTGGATATAGGTTGTTATTATGGGATTATGTCGTAGAGAATTTCGTTAGCTTCGATTTGATATAAAGTAGGTCTTCCAACTCCAAACGAGGTGGAAGATACACTAGTTTGATTTTCGTGTACCGGGAGACGAGTGTCGACACAATCCGAAAATTATTGTCGATATTTGGATCGAATCTCGGGGACTATAAAATGAGTTTAAAAATGATTAAAGGGCTGTTCTCAGGCTCCAAGTTTAGTATTTTGAGTCTATTTTTAGAATCAAGTGGCGGTTTTACAAATGTAGTTGTTTAGAATGGTCAAAATGGTTTCGTAAGTCAAGGTCGCTAAACTGTCCGGATTTTGTGATTCAAAGATGAGTCGGGCAGGGAACTTCAGAAGTAAAATATTTTGATGGGCTCTTGGGAGGACTTTCTACATATAGTAAGTGAATTCTCTGAGTAGTATCATAAAAAGTTGATATGTCTAAGTATGGGAAAACGGCTTGGACATTCGGTATGTTCCGGCAGATTTTTATTAAAGCCGTAGAATAATAAAATGAATATATAGGAGAGTGTAATAGTATCACTTGTATCGTTTTCTCTCAATTTTGTCGTGATTTTATGAGTCGAGTTTTATATTCTTATGTATGGGTTATTTCTCGAGTCTATTATTAATGAACGCACCTCATTTGATAGGTTGCGGTTCTCGTATTTGAAAGGCATCAACTATCGTCGGCGATCGTCTCATTACCACTATTGGCTAAGGTGAGTCTATAGCCTCGCTTTATACTAGTTATTAAATGATTTTAAACCCGCGAGAAGGAATACATGTTTTATAAACTTAGAACACAAGATTTTTATGGTATGCTTTGTCCCTCTATGAATGGACCCGTGGTTGCCTTTAAATTGCATTAAGTGATTGCCTTTGTTAAAACCTCAATTATGGACCGTTAATTAACCTATGATGGGTTAACCGCTAGTACAATTAATAGATCTATGGGGGAAGCCGCCCCGGTTCAGTTTTTGTGGACTTGTCATAGAAGCTTAGGCCCGACCTCCACACTGTTTGAGCATATTGTATTGAGAAGTCGGGTATACGGCAATGTACCATTAATCTAGAGGTAATCTTAAATCTTCTGTCTTATCAGACCTCTAAAGGGAGTGTCTAAGGGCTCGGTTCCATGAGCTTATTGCAGTTTATGCTATATAAAATTATTATTGTTGATGCGAATTATTATTTGATGCTTGTTGCCTTTAAGCATGCCACGAACTTATAATCTTTGCTTGTGTTAAAGAATGATTATATAAACCTATAGATTCACTCGGCATTTTTGCTGATTGTTTTACTCACTTGTATTTCAGGTAATCAAGAAGTGGAAGCTTGGAGGTCACGAGAATGAAGTTGTGCACTGCTATGTTGTTCAAACTCTTTGATTTATTTATCGTTCCATTTTTAAAACAAACTAATATGTTGTTTTAGCTTATCTTTTGGTAACGTTTACTTGGGACTACGCTACTCTGACAAATGTTTTAGGAACGATAAATCTAAAACGTCTCTTTTCGAGTCGTTCTTTATAAATTATGTGTTGTTGTATCATTGTTTAGCACCCAAAGATGTATTCCACTGCGTGTAAATTTGGGGGTGTTAAACGTGAATGCTTCGTTAGAAAAAATTTCGTCGTCCTTGATTTTCACCCCAATTCTATGCTAAGCGTGAAACGAGATCATTGTCATTATAAGTTAGTAATGCTAACACTACTCATATTCCCTAATCACGTACTTATCCTCCTATTTTCTTAAGTTGTATCTCTTATATTTTATTTTGTCTTGAATGTTTCACGAGGATATATTGTTTGACTTATGCGATGATAGAGATTTAGGTCTAAAAATAGAGTCATAATAGTGTAACCAAAACCATCGAATTAATAACCCCTCCTAATAGACAACGATGTCAAAAAATTAAGTCAACAAGAAGGATCGATAAACACGGTTTTATAACGGTTTTGAACATGAGACTTATTACCAAGACTTTTATACGCCCCCTATCGGATGGGCCTTATTATCATTGGTTTACCTCCATCTTTTATTCAACTTCAACATGAAGATTTTATTATGACTTTGGTCTTGCCTTGCCTTTTATTTAACCTCGTCATGAGGTGTTTATTATGGCCAAAGACGTATATCCTCACGCTAAAGGCGAATTTTGGATCTTTAAAGCTTCAAAGATTAAGGCACAATTCACTTTCAATTTCGCATAGATTTTTCGTCCTTGTGAGCTTCAAACTGTTTGCTTGATTTAGGTGAGCACTTGAAATCTTATTATTAGGTGAAGCTTTCGATTATTCGGGTTGCCAATACTTCAAAACCGTGACGCTGGCGATACCTTAATGTCTTCCCTATTTAATTACATGGAAGCGACTAGAAAAGAGTAGAAACCAACAATCAAGACTAAACCGCTAAGTCGATACTTATTAAGCAAAATATATTTACAAGCGAAGGGAGAATAAGCAAACAACGAGAAAACATGAGTTTTTGAAAGAATACGAGTACTCTACGTTTAACATAGTAACTTATAATTAACTCTATCATTTCTCGTCCTCATTTAAGAGACTTAGCCTAATGTAAGGTTAAGGAATCGAAACTAAGTGCTCAACACGCACGGTCGAGTAAAAAATTACTCTTATTCTCGCCATCGGAAAACCTACATTCGTGTCTTAAACACTTATAAAACATGAGAAAAAATTTAAAATTTGGCCATTTTTAGCCTTATTTTGCAACAAAACGATAAACAAAAAGATAAACTTTGGAAAGCGTGAAGGTTTGGCAAGGCAAGTATCTATTCACCCTTTCACCCCCATACTAAAGTTAAACATTGTCCTCAATGTTTGAGTCTAAGGGTTTAAAAACCCCCATACTAGAGACGTAGTCGAATGCATAATCTAGCATGGAAAGGGTGTAACCGTTAAATTTAAAGCCGTTTATGAAGTGTGTTATAAACCTAAGGTTAGAACATCAAAGGATATATCATGGATATTGAGAAATTCTTCAAAGCAAACGATCGAGTGCTCCCATAAAACGAACACGAGAGGCTCCAATCGTGAAGATCATGATCATCTAAAAACCACATATCACAAACAACCACGGAACAAAGGTTGGAAGGGCACAAATCCCCTCACGTTACTACATTAGAAAGCGATAATATATACATGGGATCAGCATGGGACTCCCCCACGAGGCACCTCGTTTTTGATTACCGAGTCATGAGCTCGACTCGATCCCCTCAATACTAATTATCATTGGGAAGGTGATTTGGTCGAGGTAGTTCAAGGATGGAACTTCCCCGCCAAAGTAGTGCTTCAACCTATGTCATTTCACATTGAAATTGGGGCCATCATTTTGAGCTAGCTCGATGGTCCTATAAGGGAAAACTTGAGTAACGGTGAATGGACCGGACCAACGAGATTTCAACTTGCCGGAAAATATTTTCAAACGTGAGTTAAAAAGCAACACTTGATCTCCAATGTTAAAAAATCGGTTTTTAATTTTTGAGTCATGAAACTTTTTAGTTTTTTCTTTGTAAATCAATGAATTTTCATAAGCAATGTCTCTTAATTCATCCAATTCACTCAGTTACATTTTCCGGTGTTTTCCCGCGGTCTCAATATCATCAATACAATGCTTAAGGGCCTGATGTGTCACGGAATGTCGATGTATTTTAATAACATACGATATAGGGCGAATTTAGGCAATTACCCTTAGGAAAAGGTCATAAGCCATAAATAAGCTAAAGACGAATATGATTAAACACGTTGATGAACCAAGTTCGTTGTACACGAAGATCGAGTGAATTTGAGACGTTTTGTTTTGATTTGGACAATTGATTCAAATGGGTTATCGGTTTTTAAACTAAAATTACTCCTACGATTTTTTATTTAATTAGATCCTAAGTGCATGAATCTTTCCCCATTATTTAATCTAAATACAATTATTTAAAAATTCAAACTTTAAAACTATTTAAAATTAATAATCTATTTAAAATCTATATTAAATTTAATCTATTCAATTAAAATACTTTTACACTATTTAAAAATCTATTTGAACAAATTTAGAAAACTTCTTAAAATCTTTTAAGTAATTTAATCTATTTAAATTTAACTCTTACTAAATCTATTTTTAAACTAATTTAAAAACTCAATTAATTAAAATCTAATTTATTTTAAAACTAATTTTTATAACTAATTGAATTCTAAAACAATTATTTTATTTTATTATTATTTACTTATTATTCTAAAAGTAAATAAAATGATTAGAATTTAAATAAAAGAAAACTATGTATTTAAATAAAATAAAAAGCTGACAGCACCTTCATTATACTATATTAATTAAAATGTAAGTAGTTAAACAAAAAAGTAAGCTAGTCGAGCTGGTTAAGTCGTTTGACCCATGACCAGGAGGTCATGGGTTCGAGTCCCATTGAGGACATTTTTTGTGAATTATTTTTTGGCAGTTAAAAGAAATTGGGAGTCACAGGAATGACTCTTGTGAATTATCTTAGGAACTGATAAAAATAAATTAGTAACAAACTATCAGACCAATTGAGTCTGATAGTTTTAAACAGTAAGACAAACAAGATCAACAAAGCTTAACAAATTCAAAACTCATAAACATCAGCTCAAATCAGACACATATTACACTACACTTAGCTAAACTCAAAAATAGCAGATCAAACTTATATTAGGCAAGTAAGCAGTTCAACAAAACAAATCATGTATCAGCAATAAAAGTAACCCACAGGCATCAGCAGACTAAAACTCTAACAATATCAGCAAAACAAATTTACTACAGCAAAGTAAAACTTATTTCAGTGAACATCAAACTCAAGTTTAAGCTGCATCAAATTAGCAAAGTACTAATCAAGTAAAGTTTAAAACAGATCCAATCAAGTATTTATCACAAATCAGTAAACTAAGACGGATACCAATATTCAATCAACTTTATATCAAGTATTCAGTTCTAGCAACTCAAATCCAGAATACAGCTTAACTAAACAAAGGCAGACTTGATTAATTATTAAAAACAGAAATCAACAATTCCAAAATTACTAGCAGTCTTACTGTCAATAAAACCCTTAATGAAAATACTAGTTTTTTAACAGATTCAACTGAATAACACTTTAAAATCCAAACAGTAAATTAATCTGAACATTAAACATATAAACAAACTATATCAAAACTCTAAACAGTAACCTCATAAATCACCAACTTTTAAACTATATAACAAAAATAAAAATTAAAAGGTAATAAAACCTTTGAAGAACCCTTTGAGAAGAAGCAAAGGCGCTTAGCCCCTTAACCGAACGAGTCAAAACTATAACACCATAACACCATCGTTCTCGAACATCATCAATCGAATCACGTCACACTTTTTAAAAGATAAACAATAGTTTAAGTTTTTATCCCTTTTTAATCAAATTATCCCATTAAGCTATTGATAAGCTTAATGGAATAATTTTATAAAAATAAAATTAAGATAGAAATAAAGTAGAATATATGCAGTTATTTTTAACAGTAAAATTAAAGAAAAACAGATTGAATAAAATTCACTTTTATTAATAACCAAAATGGAGTACAATACTGTAAAAAAGAAAATACATAAATCCTATATCTAAATTGACATTATAACATTAATAAAAAATGGGATACGAATTACATCTCTTTGGGGGGTTTTTATAGCCAAACCCCCAAGGCCCTTGGTAGAGTTTGTTGAGGAGAAATCTTGATCTCAGCCATCCAAAAAGCATCTTTAATCTTCTCTTTCTTATCAATATTGATCTACGACTGAAAATACTCTTTCATCACACGGATTGCCAAGGTGGCAATCCATGTGTGCTTGTTGTGCTACTTCAAATATGAGGTGGCCTTTCCTTATTGGTGGATTTGAGGGGGATGGGGTGTATGAGCCAATCAAAGGCAAGGAAGAGGCCACGTCACCTAACTGCTTCTATCTTCAAGTTCAGAAAAAGTAGGGATTTAATTAAGGGCGCGTATGTTCTCACGCCCCTTTAATCATGAAAAGCCCCAAAACTGATTTTGTAACTAGGGTTAGGGGAATATTAGTTTTTACAGGTTTATTTTGGGGTGAGGGTGAAAGGGATGATACATAGAAAGTAACGAAAGTTTATTTTGTGTGGTGGATATGGTGTGTGTGAGTGACTCGTTTGGTGAATAAATGGTTGACCAAGATGAAAAGTAAATACACTTTTCATTCTTTTTAATAACTGTCCACAACCCCTAATGGGCTTTTGAATGGATCCATAAGAATTACATTACTTCCCTTTGTCTCATAGGTTATATTGGGCATTTGATTATAAACATGAAATTAGACCCATAAGTTCAATCCATCCATCTCATATTGTGTTGTTATTGGGCCCTTGTTGGGATTTTGGGCTTTTGAAAGTATCATAACTATTTTAATGGACTTTCAGGCCAATTAACCAAATGTGTGACCCATTTTCCTCAAACTTGATAAATCCGCGAATAAAATCGAGCTTGACTTTTGGATTTTTGATATTTCTACAAACTCCGTGTCGATTTTGCTGGTTTTCGTGATTTTCGGTACCTACACACATGAAACAAGAAACAAACAAATACAAGGCCAATTTCATGCAATTTAAGCATTTATTGTTTGTTTTATTATATAATTGATATGAGTAAAATCACTCATATCAAACTCCCCCTTGTAAGCAATTGCCGTGTCCTCACGCAATGATAAAGTAAAACAGTAGCTACACTTTTATTTCAAATTTTGACATTTTATTTTGCAAAGACATAATGTATTGCTTTCATTACTAGAAAAATAACTTTTAGGATCATAAAACTCAAATAGATTCATCGTCCTCGACTTTTCACTTTTCCATGCCAAGTGTAAAAACAAGATCATTGTCAATCATAAGCCCAAAAATTAAAACAACTCATACAAGTAATTTGTGTTAAACTCAATCTCCTATTATTCCTAATTGTATCTCTAGATTTTATTTGTCATTCACCCAAAGGCTCATTTGACTTATTTGATATTTATTAATCCAAAAATGAAGGCAAGAACGGTGTAAACTCAACACGCAAAACCTAACCTCGACTTCAAAAATCGTTGTCACTAAATAAAGCCCACATCAAGGATAACTTAACACGATTTGAGGGATAAATCCCCGGACCCGAAATTTGGCTAATAGGACTACTTAAAAGCAACAATAAAACCTCCAAAGTCAATTATGACTTTATTAATGGAGTTAGCAACAATTACATCACATCACCTTGTGGCTCTTTAAGATGTAATCGTGCTCCTTATTCATAATCCACACCCGAAGGCTCCTTGGAAAAAAATAAGGGAATTGACATTCACCATCCCACCTTATGGCTCATGATGATGAAGCAATTTTTATTCAACACGTCCCCATGCCATACACCCTAAGGCTCAAATGACAAGGTTAGTGCTACATGACTCCCACCCGAAGGCTCATAGAGAACATTTTTTTATTTATTCTTCTTATTATTATGATATTTATAGTAAGCCAAATTTCCGCAATCCCATTATCAAAAGTCCATGACGCTGACACCATTAATGTGTTCTCACTTTAATTACAAGGGAAGAAAAAGAAGGAGTTACGAGTTAAGATATAAAGCCTAAATCACTAAAAACTTCATTTATTAAGTAATTATTATTCAATCGTGAAAAATAAATACGATGAGATTAAATCAAACACAAAAATACTTACACAAAGAAGAATTAACCTTAGAAACTTATGATTAAACTATGTCATCCCTTATTCTCTATATTGTAAAATCTCAAAAATGTGAAATCAATGGATACTTAGCCTATTAAATCAAAGTTTTGGGTTTTCAAGTAATCTATAGGATCTTGCATCTTCTTATTTTTTTTCAAGCTTTAGAATTTGCGTTTTAAAGTTCCCATGATAAACGACTTTCTAGGATCAATTATAGGAACTTGCGAAAAGTTCTCGTTCTTAACGCGTATGAGTTAAGACTTTCGCGTTTTAAAGTTCCCTATATAAAAGCCTAGCAAAACTTGATTCAAACACGTTAAGGAAAAGCTAAGGTAAAAACCGAGTCGAGTCGAAAACTATTATTATTTTCACCAACGGAAAGCCTACATTTGTGTCAAAAGCACTTATTTTCTTTTTTAAAACTTCAAAATAACACTAAAAATTTTAAAATTTTATGAAAAACGAGAAAAACAATTACGTTTAGACACGACAAAAGAAATAGCAAGCGATTATATCGATTGACTACCCCATGCTAAAACCAAACATTATCCTCAATGTTTCTTAGCTCAAGAGTAATACCCCCTTGCTAAAATACGAAGAGTCTAATGCAAAATCCTAACATAGAAAGAGCACGTAAATCTATAAGCCGTTTATTAATTATGCCTTAAGATAAAACGTTAGTCGATAAAAATCAAAGGATAGAGAGTGTGACCCTTTTTGACAATCAAAGTATGGAAGATCAAGTGGACCGGAACAAAACCGAAAACGAGAGTCTTCAATGGTTAGGATCATACCTAAAATTCAGAACACAACAAAACACGAGCACGAGCTTGAAAGATCAAGCCTTATTAGTGTTAGAAAATAGAACGAAGATAGAATGTATGGGACTCCCCCACAAGGCACCTCGTTTTTGTTAACCGAGTCATGAGCTCGACTCGATCCCCGCATTCATTGGTCCTTAGGGAAAGTTTGAAGATCCGGAACAACCTCCGTAGGTATGTCCCCTCCAAAGTAATGTTTCACACGATGACCATTCACCTTAAAGTTAGGCCCGTCTTTTTGAGCAAGCTCAACGGTGCCATAAGGGAAAACTTGTGAAATGGTGAATGGTCCGAACCAACGGGATTTGAGCTTGCCCGAGAAAATCTTAAGTCTAGAGTTGAATAAGAGGACTTGATCACCAACATTGAAAATGCGGTTTTTGATCTTAGAGTCATGAATCCTCTTAGTCTTCTCTTTATAGATCAAAGAATTTTCATAAGCTTGATCCCTTAATTCACTTAGTTCATTCAATTGAACCTTGTGATGATCACCCGAGGTCCTCAAATCAAAGTTACAATGCTTAAGAGCCCAATACGACTTATGTTCGAGTTCAATTGGCAAGTGGCATGCCTTTCCGTAGACCAACCTAAATGGTGTGCAACCAATTGGTGTCTTGTAAGACGTACGGAAAGTCCACAATGCATCATCCAATTTATCTGACCATGAAGTGCGATTTTCTCCAATAGAACACTCCAAAGTCCTCTTAAGAGCTCGGTTTGAAACCTCCACTTGACTACTGGTTTGAGGGTGATAAGCCATAGAAAGTCGATGAGTGACACCATATTTCTTTAGAACTTTTTCAAATTGTTCATTACAAAAATGGGTCCCACGATCACTTATTATAGCCCGTGGCGTTCCAAACCTAGCGAAGAGTTGTTTCAAAAATTTCACCACAACTCGAGCATCATTCGTAGGCAAAGCCTTAGCTTCAACCCATTTAGACAAATAGTCCACATCTACGAGAATATACTTATTTCCTTTCGATAATGGAAATGGCCCCATAAAATCGATCCCCCAAATGTCAAAGATTTCACAAACTTGGATAATGTTTTGAGGCATTTCACCATTTTGTGAGTTCTTTCCTTGACGTTGACAAGCATCAAAAGTCTTGATCCAGTCTTGGGCATCATGATGTATAGAAGGCCAAAAGAAGCCGGCATCAAAGACTTTCTTCGCGGTGGCGTTGGTACCATGATGTCCCCCGGTGGGTCCCTCATGACAAGATTTAAGAATATCTTGAGCTTCCTTACCAAACACGCACCTACGAATCCCTTGATCCGCGCACATACGAAACAAATAGGGGTCGTCCCAAAAGTAATAGTATATATCCTTGAAAAACTTTCATTTCCCTGCATGGTAATTTGAAATGTCCGTAAACCATGGGGTACTATCATCACCACGAAAAGCAATCGAACCAAGCGTCTCGAGAGGAAATGTTTCATTGATTTCCTTGTTCTCTCTATCACTTTGGTGAGGATTCTCAAGTCGAGATAAATGATCGGCCGCGAGATTCTTGGCTCCTTTTTTTTCTAGAACTTTGAAATTAAATTCTTGAAGGAGGAGAATCCACCGGAGCAACCTCGGCTTAGTATCTTGTTTACTAAAAAGATATTTGATAGCCGAGTGGTCCGTATGCACTATGGTTTGAGACAAGACGAGATATGGTCTAAACTTTTCAAAAGCATACACAACGAAAAGTAACTCCTTTTCCGTTGTGGTGTACTTTGTTTGAGCATCTCTTATAGTCTTACTTTTATAGTGTATAGGCAAGAAATGTTTTGACTTACGTTGCCCCAAAACCGAACCTACCGCGTAATCACTAGCATCACACATAATTTCAAAAGGTAGGTTCCAATTCGGAGCAACTAAAATCGGTGATTCGGTTAATTTCTTTTTAAGCATCTCAAAGGCTTGAATACACTCATCCGAAAAGAGGAATGGAGTCTCTTTTTCCAATAGATGGGTCATAGGCCGAGCTATCTTAGAGAAGTCTTGGATAAAACGTCTATAGAAGCCGGCATGGCCGAGAAAACTCCTAACTCCCTTAACGGTGGTGGGTGGAGGTAATTTGGCAATCACGTCGATTTTAGCCCTATCAACCTCAATACCGGCCTTAGAGATCTTATGTCCTAACACAATTCCTTCTTTGCACATGAAGTGACATTTTTCATAATTAAGCACAAGATTCGTTTCCTCACAACGTTGTAACATTCTTTCCAAGTTAGAGAGACATGACGTGAAAGACTACCCAAAAACCGAGAAATCACCCATGAAGACTTCCATGGTTTTCTCGATCATATCATGGAAAATGTCCATCATACACCTTTGGAATGTCCCTGGAGCATTACATAATCCAAAAGGCATTCTATGATAAGAAAATGTTCCATAAGAACAAGTGAATGTGGTCTTTTTTATCACGAGGGTCAATGGGAATTTGGAAATAACCGGAAAATCCATCGAAAAAGCAATAGAATTCATTTTTCGCTAGTCTCTCTAACATTTGATCCATAAAAGGTAATGGAAAATGATCCTTCCTAGTGGCATCATTAAGCTTCCTATAGTCGATACAAACACGCCAACCGGTCACAAGTCTAGTAGGAATCAGTTCATTATCCTCATTAGTAACAACCGTCATTCCTCCTTTCTTTGGAACACAATGCACGCGACTAACCCATGGGCTATCCGAGATAGGGTAGATCATTCTGGCGTCTAGAAGTTTAGTAACTTCCTTTTTGATAACCTTATGAATCTTTGGATTGACCCTTCTTTGATTTTGGATAGCGGGTTTATAATCTTCCTCCATTAGAATTTTATGAGTACAAAATTTTGGATCTATACCCTTAATGTTGGAGATTTTCCAGGCAATGGTCCGTTTATGTTTCTTAAGCACTTTAATAAGTTCATCCTTTTCATTTTCCTTTAATCCTTTAGCAATAATCACCGGTAACTTATCTGTTCCTTCAAGAAAAGCATACTCTAAATAAGTGGGAAGTTCCTTAAGTTCTAATTCGGGTGCTTCCTCAATAGATGTTTTCACTTTAGTCTCAATTTCACTCACGACTTTTAATTCCATAGGTGGTGATTCAAAAGGATCCATATTCACAACTTTTCAATAAACTCAATATCTCCCTCGGGATCAAAATTCTCACTATCAAACTCGCCAAGATCGAATGGTTTGCTAAGGTAATCATCAATTTCCTTATCGATTTTTGAATGACCATTATCCTTGAGCTCTTCTAGAACGAAGTCCCCTCCATCAAACGGAGTGAGTGGAGGTTTAGCCAAAGAGGTAATCGGATCCGATGAAGTGGGATTGCCACTTTTGGAAATATCCGAAAAACCAAGCATATCTTGCGAAACTTCTTCACTAGCAACATCAATCACATCGATTTGATTAATTGATTCCTCGTAGTACTCGAAAGAAGGTCTCGAGATATTACCAACATAAAGTGTGATACTTTCATCATCACAACGTAAAGTCAATTTTCCCGCTCTCATGTCAACTATAGAATTAGCCGTATTTAAAAATGGTCTTCCCAAAATAAGAGGCACACGAGAATCTTCGGGATAATCGCAAATTACAAAATCCGCTGGGAAGATGAGCTTTCCTACTTTGACTAACACGTCCTCGGCTACACCTTTTGCAAAGGTGGTCGATCGATCCGCTAGCTCGATAGTCATCTTAGTAGGTGTGATCTCGGGAAGTGATAACCTTTTCCACACGGAACGAGGCATCAAATTAATGCTTGCGCCAAGATCGGATAATGCTAAGCATTCTTCCATATTAGGGAAATCACATGGTATCAAAAATTGACCGGGGTCTCCAAGCTTTTTGGGAAACTTTTTAGAGAGAACCGCGGAACAACTTTCATTTAAAGATGTACACATTTCAACCAATTTCTTTTATCTTTCATCATCCTTTTCATTGTTGAAGCAAACTTAGGCATGTTAAGCAATGCATCCGCGAAACTAAGATTAATATACATTTTCTTAAACACCTCAAGAAACGTAGACATTTGAGCATTGGTCTTTTCGCGGAGCTTCTCTTGGTTAAGTCTCGAAGGGTAGGGTAGTGTGGGTTTAGTCTTCGGAAGCTCTGGTTCCGGAATAGGCAATTGGTCTACCTTTAGTGGAATAGGAATTTCCTTTTCTTTAACCACCTCGGGTTCTTGCTCTACTTCCCTCACCGGAGAGGTACTCACATGTGGAAGCAAAGGTCCGTCTAAAGCCTTCCCACTTCGGGTGGTTATAGATTTCATCTCACCCTTCGGGTTTGGAATGGTGTTGCTAGGTAAGTCACCAGAAGAAGAGGAGGGTTTGCTCATAAAAGACTCAAACATCGAAAGCAATTTGTTTTGACCTTGTTCCAAACTTTGTTGCATACGATTTTTACTTTGCTCTAATCATTGTTCAAAACGGTTTTGGTTTTGCTCTAATCTATGTTCAAATCTTTGTTGGTTAAGCTCAATCTTGTTATTTTGCCCCTTGATCATATTTTGAAACTCATTTTTCTAAGTTGCCATTTGTTCTTGAACATTGCTTTGAAAAGCTTTCAAATTTACCTCGTTTGTTTTCATGTAGCTCGACAAATCATTTTGGCTATTGCTTTGAAAACCTTGATTGTTTTAATTAGCATTAAACCCATTTCCTTGATTGAAATTACCTTGGTTAAAAAATGCGCGCATCATTGCGCAAATTGCACGCATCAATGCGTTGCATTTAAAATTTTGCATCAAGGTGCCTAATGCAATGCCATCCCAAAATGCGTTCGCATTAAACCGCAATTTGTCGCATTTGTGTAATGCTAGCAATGGTAGCAATTGTCGCCATCTAGTACTTAGGTCATTTTTGTCCAATTTTAACCTTTTAAAAGAGACCTATATATTTTAATAGCTTTTTAAAGATAAGAACTGTTAGAAAAACATCTAAAGAAACACAATAACAAAAATATAGTATTTTGCATTTTGCTAAGTTTTTTTTTGTCAAGCTTTACTGTCAATATATTTGTTTTACAAGGGATTATAAGCCTAATTTAAATATGCTAGTAACTTATTTTATAACTTTATTGCCTTTATTTTGTACTTATATAATTTTTGCACTTTTTTATACGAAACGCATCGCGTCTAAATTGCGCTCGCAATCGCATCACGCCTCACGCAATGGCTTTTGAGACCTTTAGCGCAATGGATTGCAAAACGCATTTTTAAACCAAGGAAATTACCTTGGTTACCACGGTTAAAATTATTCCCATTGTTTCCATTGTTGTACCTATTTTGAACCGTGGAGCAACATGATTTTGACGAGGATCTTGACCGTTAGGGCCATAAGTTCCCGTCGCGGAAAAAGCACTAGCTTGATCAAACCCCGTGGTTGAACAAGCATAATTAGGATGTGCTCCACCACATGATACACAAAAATTCTCAACCATATTAATCGATACATGAGGATTCTTCCTAATATCATTCAAAATTGTGTCAATCTTAGAGTCCAATCTAGCAATCTCGGTATTAGATGAATTCACATTGGAAACAACCGGCGTGTTTCGTGAATATTGCACTCTAGACTTATTCTCAATTATACCCCACGCGTCTCTTGGAGTTTTTCTTAAAAGATTACCACCCGCGGCGGCAATTAAAGAATCTTGTTCAACCATATTAAGTCCATTATAAAAAGTATTGATTTGATACAATTCCGAGAAACCGTGGTGTGGACATTGTCTTAACAAATCTTTAAACCTTTCCCAAGCAACCCCAAACGATTCATGCACTTTTTGTTCAAATCTAGTGATCTCGTTCTTAAAGTGTGTTGTTTTAGATGGCGGAAAGAAGTAATTCATGAACTTAGACACTAAATCATCCCATTTAGCGTTACCCTCAAGCGAGTACAGAAAAAGCATGAGCTTAATCGCGTCATTCGGCACATCTCTAAACATAAGAGTCGAGGCAATACGATGAAAATTCCGAATGTGAGAATGCGGGCTATCGGTCTCATTGCCACGAAATTGGTCGGAACGAATGAGTGATAAAAGGCCCGACTTAATCTCATAATGATCCGCCAAAATAGCCGGCACAACGATTGCTTCCCCATACCCTTCGGTGGGTGCACGGAGCAATTCCTCCATTGTTCGGTTATCGACCATCTCTACAACAATAGGTGGAATCTCAGGTTCCACTATTCGTTGTTGACGATTTCTATTTCTACGAGGAATGTTTGCAAGCCTATTGTAATCAATTGAAAGTCGAGAAGATCGTAATTTCATAAACCAAAGTGACGAGAATTTTAGAGGGTTGAAGAAAAGAAATTAGATAAGAAGAAGATTAATTTTGGTATTTTTATTTGGTAATGCTCAATCAAAAAGATTGATAAAAACAAGGAGTAAGGATAACTACTATGGAAATAATCTACCCTTGGTCGACTTTGAAACGATAGGTGAAAACCTAAACGTCTCGAGGTTCAATAAGTAAACTACAAAAATAAGGTTTAATACTAATTGAGTTGGCAAACTAATAATCGGTCGTCCCTCTCAATATACGCACAAGCAAGAGGGGAAACGAGGTGGCACAAAGCACTTAAAAACCTTTTTCCTTAGACGGCCTTTTATAGCTCGTCGCCTTATACCCACCTTATAGTTTGTATAAATCGATTTCAAACTTTTTATTAGTATTTATCTATTTTGCCTTTTTTTCGTTTTGGATTCGAATACAATAGCTAGGTGATGAAATCCCAACTAAGATCTTATTTGGAAGTAGGTAAATTTATTGTTATACGTAATATAATATAGTAATCACAAAAAAAACGCGAAAAACGATACATACTATATATAATAGAAAAATAACAAAACTTTCCGAGGACGGAAAGGGTCTTCAAATCAATGATCAACAAATCTCCACGAAACGAATCGTACACAAGATCCCCGGCAGCGGCGCCGAAAATTTTGATGTGTCGTGGAATGTCGATGTATTTTAATAATATACGATATAGGGCGAATTTAGGCAATTACCCTTAGGGAAAGGTCATAAGCCATAAATAAGCCAAAGACGAATATGATTAAACACGTTGATGAACCAAGTTTGTTGTACACGAAGATCGAGTGAATTTGAGACGTTTTGTTTCAATTTGGACAATTGATTCAAATGGGTTATCGGTTTTTTTAAAAAAATTACTCCTACGATTTTTTATTTAATTAGATCCTAAGTGCATGAATCGTTCCCCATTATTTAATCTAAATACAATTATTTAAAAATTCAAACTTTAAAACTATTTAAAATTAATAATCTATTTTAAATCTATTTCAAAATTAATCTATTCAATTACAATACTTTTACACTATTTAAAAATCTTTTTAAACAAATTTAGAAAACTTCTTAAAATCTTTTAACTTATTTAATCTATTTAAAATTAACTCTTACTAAATCTATTTTTAAACTAATTTAAAAACTCAATTAAATAAAATCTAATTTATTTAAAAAATAATTTTTATAACTAATTGAATTTCTAAAACATTTTTTAATTTTAATTTTATTATTATTTACTTATTATTCTAAAAGTAAATAAAATGATTAGAATTTAAATAAAAGAAAACTATGTATTTAAATAAAATAAAAAGTTGACAGCACCTTCATTATACTATATTAATTAAAACGTGAGTAGTTAAACCAAAAAGCAAGCTAGTCGAGCTGGTTAAGTCGTTTGACCCATGACCAGGAGGTCATGGGTTCGAGTCCCATTGAGGACATTTTTTGTGAATTATTTTTTGGCAGTTAAAAGAAATTGGGTGTCAAAGGAATGACTCTTATGAATTATCTTAGGAACTGATAAAAATAAATTAGTAAGAAACTATCGGACCAATTGAGTCTGATAGTTCTAAACAGTAAAACCAACAAGATCAGCAAAGCTTAACAAATTCAAAACTCATAAAAATCAGCGCATATCAGACACATATTACAGTACACTTAGCTAAACTCAAAAATAGCAGATCAAACTTATATTAGGCAAGTAAGAAGTTCAACAAAACAAATCATGTATCAGCAATAAAAGTAACCCACAGGCATCAGCAGACTAAAACTCAAACAATATCAGCAAAACAAATTTACTACAGCAAAGTAAAACTTATTTCAGTAAACATCAAACTCAAGTTTAAGCTGCATCAAATTAGCAAAGTACTAATCAAGTAAAGTTTAAAACAGATCAATCAAGTATTTAACACAAATCAGTAAACTAAGACGGATAACAATATTCAATCAACTTTATATCAAGTATTCATTTCTAGTAACTCAAATCCAGAATACAACTTAACTAAACAAAGGCAGACTTGATTAATTTTTAAAAACGGAAATCAACAATTCCAAAATTACTAGCAGTCTTACTGTCAATAAAATCCTTAATTAAACTACTAGTTTTTTAATAAATTCAAATGAATAACACTTTAAAATCCAAACAGTAAAATAATCTAAACATTAAACATATAAATGAATAATAAGTGTGAAAACACTTATCCTTTTACCACTTATTTCCAATAATAACAAGACCAAAACGTGTATTTTATGTCGTAAAAGTCGGAATTATGCGTGGTTTATGTTTTTATTGTGTTTTAGGACCAAAAGATGAAAAAGAAAGAAAACATGGGCTATCACGGGCTTTTATCGAAGAAAACGAGAAAAGACGAAGTCAAAAGATTAAGAGTGCAAAAAGAACGGAAGTCCAAGGCCTATTCTGAAGATTTATCCAAGAAAAAGTCTAAAGACGGAAATTTAATGAAGTCGAAGAACTCAAGTCTAATAGAAGAAGAAAATTACAAGACAAGTTCAATTTACATCGACAAATCCCGAGACGACGTCGAAAAAGACAAAGAATTTAAATCGAGTCGAGAAGAAAGAAAGAAAGAAGGAAGCACATGCACCTCCCCATCTCCTATAAATACCCTCCTAATGACACATTAGGAGGGTGTTAGCTAGTTTTATTTTTCCTTTCTTTAGTTTTTAGAGAGAGAAAGTATTAACTTTCTCTCACTAAGTTTTCATCTTTTCTTCATTTTTATCTTTCAAGTTTAAGCTTCATTTCAACCTTGTATTTGAAATTCATTAATCAAAAGTTCAAGTTAAGCTTTTTGTTCATTAATCTCTTTCTACCTTTCTTGATTTTAGTTTGTTTTTGATCCGAAATTTTAATGCTTTTTGTGTAAATTTGATGTTTTTGTGACTAAAAAGTTTATCTTTTTATTCCTTACTAAGTTTTTATACGGTTTAAGCTTTAAGTTTGTTGTGCTTATTGGCTTATTTCGTATATATAGCTTATTGTCTTTTAAGTTTTCTTAAAAATTTAGTCTTTTGAAAGTTTGATTCATAAAGTTTTCTTATTTCGAGTCTTGTAAGTTTTTAAATTTGTGCTTGTTTTCATTTTGTTAAGATTTAAATAAGTGCTTATTTGTCTTTGCTTATTTGTGCTTGTTCAGTTCTGCTTATTTTCCTTTGAATCCCATCATAACTGTTTTGATGCGTTACCTAGTACGATAAAGTAAGTGTGATCGCATAAACCCCTAGGGTTTCTACTTGCGAACCATTGCTGCGATCCATAGCACGATCGTTAACTACGATCACACTCCTTAATCCTTACCACGATCACTTGTTGCGATCGTGGGTACGATCAAGAGTGCGATATGTGGTTGCGATCCCTGGCTACGATCGCATTGAGTGCGATCTTACTGACTACGATCACTAGCCTACGATTGATTGTTACGATCGTAGGGTGAGATCACTTATTGCGATCAAAGGATACGATCGAGGGTACGATCCAAGTGCGATCCAAGTACGATCAAGCACCCCGATCGCATTGACTGCGATCCAGTTTCAAATTTTTAATTTTATTTCTTATTTTTATTTTAAGTTTCAAATTTAATTTTTCCCGCATTTTTACTTAGTATTATTTTAAACGAGTTTTGTCTTATTTTATTTTTACAAAGTTTTTAGTTTTACAAAGTTTTCAAGTGTTTTTCTAGTAATTTTTAGTTTAATTTTTAAATCTTTTATTTTACTCAACGACATTTACATATTTGCTATTAGTTTAAAATAGATAACCAAACCATTTTCTTTTCCACCAAGAACGACTGAGTCGCACTAATTACTTGTAATCAATTCGAAAAGATCGGAACAACGAACTTTCATAACTAAGTGAAAACCTAGTTATTAAATGGCGCCTCTGCCGGCTCTTTTCGTTAAGATTAACAGTTTTTAGTGAGAGACGCACTAGATTTTGGGATCCGTTCACTTTTGAACGTTATTTTTCTTGCTTAAAAATTTGCAAAAATTCATAAAAATTAAAAATTTTGTTTTTTTTTTCAAAATTCCAAAAAATTGAAAAACATAAAAACCAAAAATATTTCTTGTCTAGTTTTCTTTTCCTTTTGTAGGTGTGTATGCGTACTCGTGCTCGTAAGAAGAAAGTAGCTCAAGTCGAAGTCATTACTCCACCTATTGTCACCATGGACAATCAACCAATGATCGAGCTTTTGCAATCGCACGTAGAGGGCAACGCCGATGCTATTGGCATACCCGAGATTAGAGCCAACAATTTTGAACTAAAATCCGGCTTCATTCAAATGGTCTCTGCTCAAGCTTTCTTGGGGCGTTCGCTTGATGATCCTCATGACCATATAAAAAGGTTTCTTCAACTCACCAATACGGTTAATTATAGTGGGGTCACAAGAAGTGATTCGCTTGCAACTTTTTCCTTTCTCCTTAGAGGGACAAGCCCAGCATTGGCTTGATAAGGAACCGCCACAAAGTATTCTTACGTGGACGAATTTAGAGACTAAATTCATAAACTATTTTTTCCCACCCTCACGTACTACCACTTTGCGGAATTAAATCATTACCTTTGAACAAAAGTACGGTGAGACATTTAGTGAATCTTGGGACCGTTTTAAGGAACTTTTAAGAAAGTGTCCACAACATGGTTTCACAAAAGTACATCAAATTAATACTTTTTACAATGGTTTAAGCATGAATGACCAAGATTCACTAAATAGTGCCTCGGGGGGTAACATTTTGGTTAAGTCTTCTAATGCCGCATGGGATATAATTGAGAATAAGTCTAGAGTGCAAACCAAGAGTGTTCGAACTAATGTGGCTAGTGCTAGCACTAATGAGAGCGACAAGAGAATTGATAAGCTTACTTCGCTTGTTGAAACACTTGCTCTCCAAAACGCTAACAACACCAAAGCTATCAATGCTCAAGTTAATGCTATGAGTCAATCATGTGAAATATGCGGGGGATCTCACTCATACACCGATTGTCCTTCGACTCATGACAATCCGGAAAATGTGTATTCCGCCAACGGTAACTATTCCACGGGAGGCTATCAAGCACGTCCTCAAGGTGACCGCAATTTGCTCAGCTATCTTTCAAACAACTTTCTTTCACCACCCGGTTTTCCACCTCAAAACCCAAACAATCTCAATCGCAAAAACCAAAACCAACCTCGAGCTCCAAATCAATATCAAACCCAAAGAAACCCATATCCACCTCAAAGAAACAATCACGTTCACCAACCACCCGCTTATCAACCACCTGCCTACCATGCTCTTCCTCCCACCCAACCCACCACATTTAGTCAAGAGGTTGACACTTACATGAGGACTAATGATGTGATAGTGGAAAATCTTCAGCGAGAAATGATCAACTTGAAAGCAAATATGGTGAAACAAGGGAATGATCTTCGAGCCGATATGCGAAACTCTTTGGCAAGTCAAACGAATGACTTAAGGAACATGATGGCTAGTTTCTTCCCAAGTAATCAAGCCTCTGGTTCGGGTTCTCTTCTGAGTAACACCGTTGCTAATCCAAGAGGGGAGATGAAAGCAATCACCACTCGAAGTGGAAAAGGTTTAAAGGAACCCGAGCTTCCTAGACCTACAACGGTGATTGTGAAAAAGGAAAACGAGTCCCCTTCTCCAATTCCTCCACCTTCTATTTCTCCAATTCCTCCACCTTCTACTTACACCTCTCCACCACCCAAGGATGTGAGTGAGAATTCCATTCCTAAGCCTTCATCTCAACCCAATATACATTATCCTTCAAGGTTGAGGAAAGAGAAATTG